>JAPWDM010000002.1:13135332-13737832 GCA_035578155.1 Brachynemurus nebulosus | reverse complement strand
TATATAGGCTGGATTTAGAAGGAGTTTTTCGATTAGCGACCACCTGCAGTCAGTCAATCAAATTATTGAGAAATGCAAGGAATATGGTATTACAATTTTCATAGCTTTTATAGACTTCTACAAGGCTTTCGATACTATTGAACATGTATATATATGGAAAGCACTTAGAAAAGCCCAGATACATGACAAATATATTAGAATTATTAAGTTTATATATGAAAATAGTACAACAAGTGTTAAATTAGAAAGTGTTGGTCCAGTGTTTCCTCTTGGCAGAGGTACAAGACAAGGCGACCCTTTATCACCAAAAATTTTTAATGCAGTTTTACAATTGGTTTTTGACCAACTAAATTGGGAGAAGGTAGGCATTAAAATCAATGGAACGTTTTTATCGAATCTTCGTTTCGCAGACGACATAGTTTTGTTTTCAACTTCTGAAAATGAACTGAAACAAATGTTAACACAACTCGATACTAATAGTAAAAAAGTAGGGCTTACACTAAATTGTGAGAAAACTAGGATTATGTCGAATGCGATACGAGATATCTATATTGAACTTAATGATACAATAATTGAACATACTACCAATTATAAATATCTTGACCAAACGATATCTTTTGAAAATAATGTGGATCTGGAAATTAACCAGAGAATTACTAATGCCTGGAGGAAATACTGGTCTTTAAAACATATTTTAAAAAGTGACATTCTATTAAATTTAAAATCTACAGTTTTTAATATGTGCATTATTCCCAAGGGGTCAAACTAGATTGTCTATGTCTCTGTTCCACTTGTAATGAGTTTGTGACGTAAATCTCCCCACTCTATTGGTGTAGATACACACTGTTTGCAGTGGTATTGGTTTAATGGTTGCGTCTGTGTGCGTATTTACACATACTACTACACACACGTATTACCAGAGAGAGAAATGTGTGCTGTTCAACTAACAATGTCTAACAATGTAATATAATGCACTGTGTGTTCGGTGACGGACAGCGACAGACTACATGACTTAAGCTGTGACAGGCCTACAAATGACTCCAAGCGAATTACACTTTTTTGATATTAGTTGGCTTCTAGTGTTCTATGATTATTCCGGTCTTGTCGTACGGGCTTCAGACCTGTGCACTTACCACTCGTCATTACAAAAAGTTAAGAAGTTGTCAACGAAGAATGGAACGTAACATCTTGAATATCAATTTACGACAGAGAATTCGTTGTCAGGTAATTCGACAGAAAACACAAGTTAAGGACATAGTGGTAAGTGTACGAGCTCTGAAGTGGCGATGGGCAGGTCATATGTTACGGCAATCTGATGATCGATGGGCGAAACGTTGTACTTTGTGGGTACCTTATAATTGTAAAAGAAAACGTGGAAGACAACTTAAACGTTGGAAAGATGAACTGACTGACTATGTCGGTGGTAGCTGGTCGAAATTATACAGGTCAGCACAATTAAGGCATCACTGGTCTCAAATGGGGGAGGCCTTTGCCCAGCAGGGGACATGAATAGGCTCATATTATATATATATATATATATATATATATATATATATATATATATATATATATATATATATATATATATATATATATATATATATATATATATATATATATAGGAACTCCAATATAACGTAGTGGCCGGTACAAAATAAGGGGAAGTACGTTATATCGGATCACCAGAGCCGTCAGTAAAATTTTTTTAAGGAGGTACAGAAACATGATATGCGAACACATACGCATTTCATTATTGATATACACACGCGTATACACTTACTTAAATGCATGTTTGCAAGTACACACGTCTTCAGCTAAATACATACATATGCACAACTGTTGTACATTGTAGTTGTAAGTATATTAGAAAAATGGATAAGCTGCACAATTTGACAACAATTTTAGAATACTGTTTTTAAAAACCAGTCAAAATATTAAAAAACCAACTTTACCGACTATTGGTTAGCGATTGAAAAATAGACCAAACAGTGGAGTTTAATAATAGTTTTAGAATATTCTATTCGGAAACTAGGAAAGATATCGGAAAACTAACTTTACTATGGGATTTGCCATTAAAGAAACGGTTGAATAGCGGAATTTGACAAAAGTTCTAGATCATTCTATTCGAAACCTAGAATAGATATCAAAAAATAAACTTTACCATCAGATAGGTCATCAAAGAAAATGCTAAATAACGGAATTTGAGAAATGTTCCCGAATATTCTATTCGGAAACTAACAAAAATATTGAGAAAGCGACTTCATCAGTAGATTGCTCCTTGGCGAAAAAGGTCAAATAGTGGTGCTATACAAAAGTTTTAGTTATAAATTTACGCCAACGTATACAATTGCAAAAAAGTATAATATTTACATTTTCCTTAAAGAAAGTATTTTAACTCTTGTTAAATTCCGCTATTTGATCTTTTATTTGATAATTAGATGAGTGATAAAATCGGATTTTTGATATTTTTGCAAATTCTCGAATAGAACATTCTAGAATATTGTTCAATTTTTGTTATTTAGGCTTTCATTCGACGACAAATCCGATGGTGAAATCAGTTTTTCGATATTTTTACTAGTTCTCGAATAGAACATTCTAGAACATTGTTCAATTTTTGTTATTTAAGCTTTTATTTGATGACCAATTCGATGGTGAAGTCAGTTTCCCGATACCTTTGCTAGTTCTTGAATAGAACATTGTAGAACATTGCTAAATTTTTGTTATTTATACTCTTGTTCGAAGACCAATTCGATGGTGAAGTTAGTTTCCCGATATCTTTGCTAGTTCTCGAATAGAACATTCTAGAACATTGCAAAATTTTTGTTATTTATGCTTTTATTCGAAGACCAATTCGATGGTGGAGTTAGTTTCCCGTTATCTTTGCTAGTTCTCGAATAGTACATTCTGAAACATTGCTAAAGTTTTGTTATTTATGCTTTCATTCGAAGACCAATTCGATAGTGAAGTTAGTTTCTCGATATCTTTACTAGATCCCGAATAGAACTTTCTAGAACATTTGCTGAGTTCCGCTGTTTAGTCCCTTCTTTGGTAGACTATAAAATGGTGAAGTCGGTTTTTGGACATCTTTGCTATTTTTGGAATAGAATATTCCGGAACTTTTATCAAAATTTGTTATCTGGCTTTTTTTCCCATAACCAATCAAATCGTGAAATTGATGTGTATATGCACACATATTTGTCTACGTATGCATATACGTGAAATAATATGCACGTGTATGTCTGTATATTGATGTTATTGTTTGTTGGTGTTGATAAATTTACTGTAAAAGTTCACAGGAATCTGAATATTTTTGAACAAGTTCACAGTTGTAAATGTGTATATATTTACACTGATTATATTTATTTGTGTATAAGTACCTATGGCTATGTGTGAATGCTATGCGTGTGTATGTGAGAAAATATGGGAACTTCTCAGACCAAGGGGACAAACTAGGTGGTCTATGGCTCTGTTCCACTTGTAATGAGTTTGTGACGTAAAATCTCCCCCACCATGTCGTGTAGGTACACACCGCTTGCAATTGTGTTAGTTTGTTGTTTGCCTTTGTGTGCGTATTCACACATACCACCACAACACACGTATTATGGGACAGACCAAGCTGTCCAATTTAAGTAACAATAGTAACATTGTTAACACAATGCAGTGTGCGTTCGGCGACGGACACTGACTGATTACCTGCCTTAAGCTGTGACTGGCATACAAATGACTCCAAGCGAATTACACTTTTTTTATATTAGTTGGCTTCTAGTGTTCTATGTCTCAGACCCTCACATAAATTTGCTACGCCCCTGAATTGACGATTATGTATACCTTTATACAAATACAATCTCACGTCTTCAAATCTGTGAGAGGGGTACCCCACCACTCGCTACGTTATATTGGAGTACGTTATATTGGAGTTCCTATGTATATGTACTATGTACTGAGGGCAGTGCAGTAGCACTGCACAGCATATTTAAAAAAATGGTAATTGTAGCTACTAGCTGATATCTGTCAAATTTACTGTTCATAGAACTTATTCTATTATTTTAGAAATTTATAATTTGTAACTATAAATAATTTGTAATAATCTATAGTAACAATTACAAAAAATTCTATCAAGAAATTTTCATTTTTTTCGGATTATTTATGAGTAAATCGGCTATTTTTTTGAGTTCAATATTAAATTTAATAATTTTACTTAATTATTATTGGAGGTATGTATAATTAACATTTATTACTTTATTTTTATATGAAAATAATTGCTTATTTTATTATCACAGTAAATTAATTAGAAAATTAGAATACACTTTATCTGTTGCAGAAAAATGGGAGCACACTTATCAGAAATTAGAATCAGTGATATAGCCCAAGAGCCCACGACGGCCAGACCTTCGTTATTTTATAAAAGCTGAAAGTTTCTCTGTGCATGTCCCTTATACAGGTAAGAACGACCAGCGACTATAGAGTTTGGGTTGTGGTTACTTGGGCAGGTAACAGGTAGCAAAGGTGTATAAAATAGTACCTAAAATTCGTTATAGTATAAAGCTCGTTTTTTTTTTAATATTTTCTTCGGGATAACTTTAGAAATCTCGTCATCCATTGCCGGACACTTATGACAGTTGCTACCCCCTGCCAGACACCACTAAACTTTAATAAATTATAATTATACTTTCGTTATAGTATAAAAGCTTTATAGTATAATATTATACTTTCGTTATAGTATAAATTTTATATATGTTACATGGGGACCTATAAAAAAATGTTACCTCAATAGCCGGACAGTTTTAATGGTTTTTACATCTTGCCAGACACATTGAAAGTCCGCAGTAGGTGCGAGCGCGAATGCTTAGTCTATTGACCACGTAACTTTGATAATGCGTGTCCGGCACGCACTTGGCAATTTTTTCTATTTTATCATATTAAAATAATATTTTTTATTTTATATAACATGGCTATGAACGTAATATCATTTTTTTATTAGATATCTTAAAAGATCGTAATCGACTAAGCATTCGCGCTCGCACCTACTGCGGACTTTCAATGTGTCTGGCAAGATGTAAAAACCATTAAAACTGTCCGGCTATTGAGGTAACATTTTTTTATAGGTCCCCATGTAACATATATAAAATTTATACTATAACGAAAGTATAATATTATACTATAAAGCTTTTATACTATAACGAAAGTATAATTATAATTTATTAAAGTTTAGGGGTGTCTGGCAGGGGGTAGCAACTGTCATAAGTGTCCGGCAATGGATGACGAAATTTCTAAAGTTATCCCGAAGAAAATATAAAAAAAAACGAGCTTTATACTATAACGAATTTTAGGTACTATTTTATACACCTTTGCTACCTGTTACCTGCCCAAGTAACCACAACCCAAACTCTATAGTCGCTGGTCATTCTTACCTGTATAAGGGACATGCACAGAGAAACTTTCAGCTTTTATAAAATAACGAAGGTCTGGCCGTCGTGGGCTCTTGCTCTAATAGTGATATTCTTTTACGAAATATTTTATTAATGTATAATTTTGAATAAAAATAAATTTACTTGAGTTTTTAAACAAATATATGAGTTTATAATTATTGTATGAGTTTTAAACTTGAAAAACTGATTAAAATAAAATGCAATTAGAAAATTTTAGTGGATTATCTTACTAGTAGTAACCTACATTATTGGATAAGGATAAAGATAATTTAAAGTTATTATAGTGACATCTCTATTCTTCTCAAGTGTACTACGCATGATGATTACGGCAACGATGACATCTATACCCGCTGGCCCCATTCTCAGTGCCATAGTGAGGTAATAGGGAGTCAAAAAAATGTATTGAAGTTAGCTATCTTTCAGAAATAACATTCTGGTGTACTTTATCTATGGTTGCAACTAACATCTAGGCATCTAGCCAGTATTGACTACTGTTTTGTTAAAAATTAATATGTTAATAAGGTGTGCTACACTTCCTTGAAAGTATCAGTATCATTTTTCTTTGCATTTACATAATAATAATTAAAATTTGTAAATGACTATAGATTTTGAAATTACAGTTTATTTTTATTTTTTAACACCTCATACTAGTTTTTGCGCTACTGGGGAACATTCAATTTTTTGACAGAATGATTTATACCACACTATAAATTCCGGACTATAGTTATTCCATTAATAGAAGTGATTCCATTAATTATATATATATATATATATATATATATATATATATATATATATATATATATATATATATATATATATATATATATATAACGTATGACAACACTGTACTCTTACACGGAGCATCACGGGGGTGTACCCCTTCGATTTTGTTTATTCTTTGATATGTTGTAGAAAATCGAGAAATTAGAGACACGTATTTTTTTTTTAGCGGGTGTAAAACGGTTTGAAGGGGTGAAATCACCCTTCAAAAATTGGGCTAAAAATTTAATTTGTTAAATATCTCGAAAACGGTAAGAGATATAGCAAAAGTTTAAATTGGCGATATTGCTCTTTTTTAAAGAGCTATCTATTGATATGCAACTTATTTAAATTACGTCAAAAGGGGTGGTTGGGGGGTTAAAATTTAGGGGTTAACTTTACGAAAAGAGGGTTAAAAATACAATATATTAAAATTTTGTTTACAGATTTCAAATCTACGTGAAAAAATCTAATTGACCTGTTTTTGCTCAATTTCATAATATTAAGTTTAGGGGTGAGTAACTAGAAGGTGACTGTGTTAACATAATCATACTATTTGAGCAATTCAGGAACTTCTTCATGTAAAATAGCTTAAAACAATCGTAACAACGTAAAAATGATATTCTCGAATTCAAAATTCAGTTTGATCAACACTGGAAGGGGGGGATGAGTCACCCTCTTAAATTACATTACGTTTTCATACACTCATTTATATTATTAAATTACATACAATCATTTTTAGTATTAGTGTATATATAGTACTTAAGGGTATCAAGTTATGGGCGTTCCAAACGTATTACGACTAGCAAAATATAGTTTTCGTTATCGAAAATTATCGATATCGAAAATAACGATATATTTGAAGATGGATAGTCCATATGATAGTGTAACTTCCGAAACACTTATTTTGACATTATTATCCTCCGCCAATATGTTAATAATATAAATGAGTGTATGAAAACGTAATGTAATTTAAGAGGGTGACTCATCCCCCCCTTCCAATGTTGATCAAACTGAATTTTGAATTCGAGAATATCAGTTTTACGTTGTTACGATTGTTTTAAGCTATTTTACATGAAGAAGTTCCTGAATTGCTCAAATAGTATGATTATGTTAACACAGTCACCTTCTAGTTACTTACCCCTAAACTAAATATTATGAAATTTAGCAAAAATAGGTCAATTAGATTTTTTCACGTAGATTTGAAATCTGTAAACAAAATTTTAATATATTGTATTATTTACCCTCTTTTCGTAAAGTTAACCCCTAAATTTTAACCCCCAACCACCCCTGTTGACGTAATTTAAACAAGTTGCATATCAATAGATTAGAATAGTTAAGACCTTTTTTGTAGAGAATCGAATTCTCTACAAAAAAAAGTCCGCGAGAGCACCTGTCTATCTTGCACAGGTGAAAAAATACAGGGCTCCAAACGCATATGCATACCACTTAATATGTTTGTTGGGTAAATGAGAATGATGCCAGCGCATTTATAATAAAAAACTTTGATAGTATAAGTGTGTACCGGGCTTTCATTATATATCGATACCCACGTGATCAAATTTTTTTAGGGCGCTTGGTAATTTGTTTACTGTATGTTGGTGGCACTGCAGTGAAGTTAGTTGCTAGCTGAAAACACCAAAAATAAATAACCGAAATCATTCGTATATTTCAGTGATTCGTATATTACATTAAAAATTTAGTTGAAGAATATAATAAATTTCATAAATAATCTTAAATTAAGTTCTTATTATATAAAATAGTATTGTTATATAACAGATTTTTAAATAATACCGCATTTAGGGTATTTATTTAATAATTACCATACACACAAATATGGCGGAAATTATATTTGGTCACGTGGGTCTCGATATATAATGAAAGCCTTATATACACAGGCTGTTTGAACATCTATCAACATCTATCCACTAATACAAACAATAATGACATAAAGTAATTTTGGTTTGCAATTTTTTCTACTAGCATGTCACAAGGTAACTACCTTAACATCTATATTGAAAGCCTAACTATAAAAATTTTTTACTCGCAAACTAATAACAGAATCGGTTTCAAAATTCGACAGGACATTGTATTCCAATAATAAATTAACAACCTTAATGATTTAATAAATAGATTAATTATTTGAAAAGTATTGTCTTTCTTTTTCTGTTAAAAATAGTAAAATACAGAAAAAAAAACTATTTACAGCCAACTGTAAATTGTGTAATATTTTCGTTCTTACAAAGTTCATATTACCCACAGTGTTGCCAAATAAGTGCGCAAGTTTCTAGGGGTGATTCCTTGTCGAAAATTAAAGGGGATCTTTCATGTAAACAAAAGCTCTTAGGCCTTCTCTTAAAAAGTTACACGCTTCCAAAAATGAGAAAAAAAATTAGTTTTCTTTTTTTCCTTTAAATTACTGAAGAATTAAAGACATGGCATTTTGTGGGCGTATTCTGCCAGTAATAAGGCTATCTATGAATATTTTTTTAGAATTTTATTGTGATCTTTTAAAGGGATAAAACATTTTTTTTTTTTCGTTTCCGTTTTTTTTTTTTTTTTTTTTTTTTTTTTATCAGAACTTTAACAAAACAAAATTCCTAACTCTTGTGTTGTTTCCGTAAAAGTAATAGTTTCTTAATCAAAAAAATAAAATATAACATCATGCATGAATGGATTTTCTGTAAATGAAATCGAAAAAATCTAATAGGTGGCTGTCAAGTCCTTTTGATTTTTGTGGCAGTTGAAAGCTTAATTGTGCGTTTTAACACTGAAATGGCCGATATGCATATTATGTATGGTTGTGCTTTAGGAATAAATTCTTTTCTCATTTTTGAAAGTGTATAACTTTTCAGGGAAAGTAACGTATGGATAAGTAACCCATTATACAACTTACTTCGTGACAATTTCTCTTCTTTATCGACTGTTTGAATAAGCAACGTAATGTTTGAAATCAATTCCGAAAAATAATGTAAAATAAGTAGACACAGCAGCAGACGATTAAAACTGTAAATAAAATTAATTAGTAATTAATTATTCTCATACAATCTAAACTGACAAGTGTGGCTAAAATGATTACTTAAGGAAGTATAACGATCCTATGAATAATACGGCTACAGAGGATGTTATAGCACTGCTGAGTATTTGAGATCGTGGTGTACGTTGAAGATATAATTCCGGTAATTCGTGCAACGAGTATGCCAATTGAATCAAAAGTAGTAATTTGTGTTGAGCAGAAAGAGGTGCTGGGTAATCCACCCATAACAGAGTAGGGTGTAAAATGTATCCTTCTCTAATTACTAAAAGCCAAAAACGGTAATATTAAATACCTATCAATCGAAAAAAGTGGTTACAGATACTTACAAATGTCTAATCCCCAAACTGTTGAGAACAAATAATAAACAGCTAATTGACCACTTTGAGAGAAAACTGTTAATTTTGATTTAGAAAGATGAAGACGTTTTGAAACTTTCTAAAACAGACAAAAAATATTAATTGCAATTTAAAATTTTTGTGAAATTTTTCACAGATACTCACATCTAAGAAATATTCTTGAACAATCGCATGTATAACGATACAAATTAAACTGTAGAAGAATATCGTACATAAATCTGTTACACCGGGCATATACAGCATCGGTTCACCGGGTGTCGGTTCCGTAACATTATTTTGCAATATGATAAACAACGATGCCAAAGGTGTTGTCGCCTTAACACAATTAAGTAAGTTACTTTAAAAAAGTTAAAGAAAATAAAAAAAACTTACAGGTATCATTAAACCGATCACAAAAAACATTGCAATACACGATACAATATCAGCATGATTTTGTATAACAAATTCATGACTGAATATTGGAGGATTTTTATTAGGATTTTTTCGAATTGGCTTGACCATTTTATTAAATTCTAATTATCTAATTATTCACTATAAATTATGTCCTTTTGACAACGAATACACTATCTAATTACACTTTCTATATTTATATCACATATGTGACACACGAACGTTTGCGGTCAAAAATTAAACCAAGTGAACGAAATGCCACGCAAGTTCCAATCATTCATACGAACACAACACCGGACAGAGACCTCTAGTAAAATATGACACGTAGAACAGCTAGAACAGGTATACCCAAGGGGTCAAACGAAAATGTCTACCAAACTGTGCCCACTGTAATCAATGGGTGACGTAACACGGCACCATACAATCACAACACACAATGTATGGACACGAATATACCAATGTGTTAGTAATATATTTTGATAATGATTAAGTACCGGGTTTCTTCGAACAGGTAAGGACCGTACTTATTTCAATAAAATTTTGCAACTAAATTACATTAAACTATGCACATTTGAATGAATATAATTGGTCAAAAATTACATTTTTCACCATTCAGAATACTAACAGCAGTTTTTATTTGACGAAAGTAAGAAAATTCAAAAAATCGGAAAAAAATTTTGTAAAATATATTGAAAGTTGTTGAATATTTAGACGGTCCACTATAACAGCTAAGACGTACGTATTTACTAAGATTTTTTATTATTGAAAAACAAATTTTTAACAAGCAACTATACTTCTAACTTTCAAAATTGAAAACAAAAGAAAAGAAGAATTTATTTAATTTAAATTGCATGTCACATAAATCACAAACATAATATAAACAAAAATACTTTTGATAGTCAATTAAAATTACAGCGGCACTTTTCAATTGTGTAGGTAATAAATAAAAGAAAAAAAAGAATATTTACATAAAATACGTATAAATAATATTTTGATACACATATGTATGTGTGTGTATGTAACTTGTGTACGTTGTTTTTATGAAAATATTTTGAACTTTTAGTCACATTGAGTGCAATATGTATACTTGCATATGCTAAAGACGAAACTGTCTGATCCGAAAGAAATCCGATACCTGATGATGATATATGCAGTTCGCATACATACACTATATACTATGATGGCCACCGTAAGTTATCACCAGTCAACAATTAAAAATAAATTTATTTATATTAAGAAAGATATCCCTTTATTTTGAGAAATTTTTTATTCAATAGAATTTTTACACTTAAATACGATACACTCCATATTTTTTTCTGTTTAAATTTCACGAGTTGATTAAAAAAACATGATTTTTATTTTGACGTGAACACCACGGCAGTCAGTAACAGACTAAATCAGTAATGGTGTAAATTGCTACTTACTGCAACTTTAAGATTTCACTTTTTTATACGTAGGCTTGATCTGTCTCATCTGTGGGTATACCTCATGGGGAGTTCCACAGAACAAATAGAACGAATATAACTATCTCTTTTCTGCAATCACTTATGTGCAAGTATGTGCATTTTACAGAACTATGTTGTCATTGACTTACAAGCTACCAATGGGTGTGTTTCAATTGTTGTCATATTGTTGGTGTTGTGTTACCGTGTATACGTACATCTACGTAGCGCATACATATTATATATTTTTTTAACATATGCGTATACAAGACACGCATACACATAACCATTTAGCACACTACCACACACAACTCCGCGTGCACATATATAACGTAGTGGTGGGATATCTTTTATCCTTTAGCGTTACACTGATTTCAGTAGTATAGATGTAAATATTACCGCTCGTTCTGTGTTATTCTGTGGGGAGTTCACTTAAATGAGAACGTACGTATGTATCGTATGTACAGTGGACCACCTCAACAAGAAACATCTCCCTCTTTCTCTATGTATATATACATATATGTATAATATGTATATATATATATATATATATATATATATATATATATATATATATATATATATATATATATATATATATATATATATATATATATATATAGAGAGAGAGAGAGAGATGCTTCTTGTTGAGATGGTCCACTGTATGTTCATTTTCGTCCTTTTCCCCTTGGCAGCTGGCCCGCGCAACCACTAACAATAAGATCTCTAATTGTATTAGATCTAAATTTAGCGCTATCTATTGTGGCGATTTGGGTGTACAATGCGACGTGGTTTATAATATTGTTTTTAAATTTTATTATTGTTGATTAAAACTTTTGTGCAACAATCAATTGACCCAAACACGCCACTGATGATGTGTGAATATTAAAATATTATTAAATTCATTGTTGTAATCCAAAGGATAGTTCGTGGGTTGCGATTAATAAAAAACTTAGTTGCACTATTTCATAATATTAAAGTTTATTTAATTGAAATTGTTGTACATTACGACATAATAAAAGTATAAATAAAACTAAAACGATTCAAAGGTTGTACAACTCATTGTTGCGATAAATAACGATTTATGTTTATCGAAACGTCACCCCTGAATGCTTGAATAACGCCCTAACGCATGATTAAATAGCTTCGCCAATTCATTTTTAAAACCATCGCGCGACATCCAATTATCAAACAATCGTAAGATTAATCCAACACCACCTGGATATAATGTTAGAACTGTAGCTAGTTATTAGTTGGGATAATAGATGTCGCGCATGTTAGAAGTTAAGTAATATTTATTAATTTATATAAATGACATTACATATATGATGTGTACATTGCCTATTTGGCTCACAGTGTCACACTATTCAAAATTAACTTAAACAAAATATGCGCGCTTGCGTTATAAAAAAATATACATACAAGTAAAACCACAGAACAAATAAAACGAATATAACTGTTTCTTTTCTGCAATCACTTATGTGCAAGTATGTGCATCTTAGGCTGCTTAGTGTCAGTTGCTCAGTACCCGTCGCTCAGTGTAAGTCAGTCAAACAACAATAAATTTGATTGTTGAACCGGCACAAGTAGCGTTGTGGTATCACACACATCACACACATGTATGCGAACCAAAGGTCACGTGACGGCTATCACCACTCACACTAACAGAGTTTACCGCACGAATACAAAGTAAACACCGTGCACGTATACAACATATTTTCTATCTCAAGTGGTTACACAGGTTCCAGTAGTATAGAAATATGTATTTTCTCTCTAGTGCTCTATGTGTAAAACAATTACAGGTGGCCACATGTTTTAAATTTTTTGGTTGTATACGTGTAGGTTATGTATGCAGTATAAACATATATATTATGTATTACTAGAAACTAAGCGACGCGCGCTGCGCGCGCGTTTTCCTATGCTATTTGAATCAAAACTATTGTTAAATAAATTTACTTTTAAATATAAAATAGTAAAAACATGTAGATGACGTGCGTCTCTCGCGTGTTTTAAATATCATTTAGCTCAAAGCTTTTGCCAAGTAAATTTACTTTTAACAATAAAAACTAAAATATCAGTGAATTATGATCTTGAAAAAAAATACTATCGGTTTCGTTTGGTAAGACAGGTATATTTTGTATCAGTGCATTTTTTTTTAAATACTATAAATTTAATTTATAAATTAACTGATTCATTTTTTTGGATTGGAACAATAATTGTTCCAGTTTTCGATATTGCTGTCGAAAATCGTCATCTCAAATCCGTGGATAGTTTGCCAAAAAAAAATGTAACGTAACGAAACTTGCATCGTTACAAATCAGAGAGGTCTAGTTAAAAGAAATTAAACCCATTAAATATTAAAATTATGGTTTCTAACTCATCGACTCCTCGTTTTTTATTTATTTCATAATTTTTAAATGCAAGAGTACTTTAAAAGTTAAAAATTTATACCATAAAAAACAAATGAAAGGATATTAACGCGCGTTAATTTGTTTGAATCAGACAGAATTCTCTAGTCTGATATAGTTTTCTCAATCAGTGCCCTCAGGTTTGTAACAGTGCAAGCACCGATACGTAATGTTAGGTAACAAAATTTTCTGGTGATCGCCGGCATTACTTTGATAAGTAAAATTATTCTATTTCTGTAGTGTCCCTATAATAAATAAAGTCGTGACATGTGTGCTGAACGCTGGTTGGTTCCGGCATTTTCTGTCCAAAGTTTGCGTAAAATACATTGGAAATAAATTAAATATTAACAAAAATCATTTAGTTTAATCTAGAAAGAATAATTAAAAATTTTTAATTGTTCATTAATTCATAACTTATTAACAATAATTAAGTACTCAAAAATATTTACTCAAACATGTGATAATTAATTTTGAAGCTTCCCTTTCTGTTTTGGACAGAAAATGGATGACATATCACGACTCTATTTATTTTGAGATTCTATTCTTAAGTATTCTTAATTCTTAAGTTCATACTTATGTCATCTAACGACTGGATTTAGCACTACAACAGAAATTCTCAGTAGTGACATCGGTACGTATTTGAATCATGTACTACGTTCAGCTTGTACCGACTGCTTAAATTTGATATTACCGACGTTCACTTTATATTGAAGTTTTAAGTACCGACCATGTACCGACCTTGTACATTGTAATACATTACGCATTGTACATTACGCAATGGTATTCCCCTAGGTGTATCAAACAGAATTAAAGATTTTATTGAGATTATATACAATTTATTGTTTGTAACAAAAGAAAACCATAACACTATAAATATTTATCATATTATTGAATTGATTGGAATGTTTGGAATTATATTGACCAAACTTCCAACGAATATGTTGATAAAATAGACTACATATTGTATTAAATTCGAAACCCTATGTTTATAAATAATTATAGAAATGTTTTAGGTTGTTATATGTACTTTTAAGCAAAATGTTGTTATAAGTACTTTTTACCAAAAAATTATCGAAGAGATTTTTTATTTAATAAGTTTATTAATTATAATAAGATGTATATTACCTTAATTCTTAATTAAGTTGTACTGTGGTTGTACTATTATAATTATAAAATATACTGCGACATCTATAAGAATATTTTTAAATTTTAGAAGTCGATAATAAAGAGTAATAGTATAGTTAAATAATACATTACCATTGAATACAAATTGTATACTACTTAAACCCATAATTTTCATTTAACTAAAATTTAACTCCAGAAAACTATGATCAAACTAATGTTTCAATTACTTCTAAAAGCAAATAGGAAGGTTAGTTTTGCAACAAAATTTTGAAAAATTGGTTTCCTGTGAAAAACATTCAAAATGCACACAGTGTCGTCTGTGTTTTCTAAATGGAACAGACCCAACGAAAAATGGCTACCTTTCAATTCCAACATGGCCACTCTTCAATTTAGGTCACGTGACAATAAGTCTTAGATATTTTTCCATTATGTATTTTTCAAATTGAAATGTGTACATGTACAATACATACATACGAATACCACCGAGTAAAAATTGTATACTGCTAAATGCATAATTTTTATCTAATGAAACTTTAACTCTATAAAACTAACTTTTTAATTGCTTCTAAAAGCAACTAAAATGGTAGTTTTGCAATAAAATTAAAAAAAAAGTTTTTTTGTGAAAAAAAAAATTCACGTTGTCGTCTGTGTTTTCTAAATGGAAACACTCTTTTAAATATGGCTACTCTTCAATTCAAACATGGCTACCGTTCAATTTTGGTCACGTGACAATGAGTTTTAATATATATGATAACTATATGGCCAATCCCTATAAGAGGCAGTGGTTCCGATGAAGTGAGACGGATTGACATCGGGTAGAGTAGTGATGTGAGTGTGGTAATATTACCAAAATACCGTAATTTACTTGACGGTAATTTTGGTAATTTACCCGACAAAAATTACCACAGGTAATTTTGATCTTTATGACATCTATTATCTGAAATATTGGGGCTATTCGTACCGCACCAAGTCAAAGTGTCTTGCTCTTACTTTTAAGAACATTACACTTGTTTTGAAGAACTTTTGTCTTACTTTGGAGATATTTGTATGTTCCTGTCTCACTTTCCGTGTTCTTGAGAGAAGGGTGAAGGATATGTACGATGTATACCGAACGCTATTACTGACTATAAACTATGTATGCTACAATCATCGTATCAAAGTGAGACAGGAACATACAAATATCTCCAAAGTAAGACAAAAGTTCTTCAAAACAAGTGTAATGTTCTTAAAAGTAAGAGCAAGACACTTTGACTTGGTGCGGTACGAATAGGCCCATTAATTACAGACACAATGTGAATAAGATAGTAGAGAAATGATAAAAATAGCATTTCGTGTTGTACTCCTTAGCACATATTATTTTGTTACGATTTTTATAATTCTTACATTATTTTGACTTACTCTTTGTCTTCAAATTGTGATGTCATTGTAGTGTACTGTTTTTACTCTGTAGCGGCAATTTTTTTTTTATTTAAAATTGTACCATTTATTTTTGATGAGTATAGAGCGGATAACTATAATTTTTTATTATTAATTTAGTTTATAAAAATTATAAGATCAGTAAAATCACTGATCTTATGAACATATCACACTTATATGTTCATAAGATTAGTGATTTTACTAATTTTATAATTTTATATTTTAATTTTTACTCTATCCGATCTATAAAAAATTACAATATCCGCTCTATGTTGATGAGTTTTACAAAAATAATCAAAAATTAAAGAAAATTACTTAACTGATACACACTCCCTTCCGTTTTATTAACAAAAAAAGAAGAAAAAACTAAAAAATCAAATTAATGTACATCTAATTCATTTAAAATATGAATATACCAAAATATACCAATATTACCGAATTTTACCGAAAATTACCGTAATATTACCAGTGGTAACGTAATTTTCAATATTACCGGTAATTTTACATCTCTAGGGTAGAGGCACTTCAGTTGTTTTGCGCAGATGCATCAATTAGTGTTTACCGTGTTTACTGTTCAGATTGGTTCATATTACCACCAAAAAAGTCGCATTTGCGCAAAACGAATAAAATACTTCCAAATCTGCACCGTGATGTTGGGACGTTTTTTTCATATCCATTTGGTTATATATGTATACTACATATATGAATATAAATAATGAAAATAAAGTCTGAAAATAAGTTTTTCCCGATTTTCTACCTAATAGAAATTAAATAAGTGTTAAAAAAGAGTTTATAATATATTTTTAAAATAAATTATTTGCTTTTTTTACTTGAGTATTAATCGTTAAAATACGTAGGTAAGTTATAATGAAATTTCTTATGTTTATTTTCATTTAAATTAATAATTAATAATTTTTATTTTCATAATTTTTATTTAAAATAATGCATGTTAAGAATTGTATAAAGTAATTTAATCCATATCAATTATTAAAAATTTAATTTAAAAATCGCGGTTTTCATGATTGCCTAACTGTGCGTTTGACCTTGCACAGGTCAAAATTTGAACGCTATTTTTGCATTCTATTATCGCAAAATATTATTTCATTGTATTTAGAGCAATCTCCGTTTGATATTAACAAAATTTATTATATTATTAAGTTATTATTTAACCAAATTCTTCGGTGGTGCCGGATTTATCACTGTGGAGGCTCCGGGACATCTTTCATGTGGTGGGCGGGCTCTCAAGTACTTGACATGTTGAAACCCTTTAGTCCCTTTGTGAATGCCCGCGCTTGTAACTTAATATAATTATGAATTACGTTTCTAATATCTAATAAATATTTTGTTTCAGATGCATATTTCGGATATCCGAAAATGTATTGTGAGCAAGAATCCAAAGAGCGGCTGAAAATTTCACTGTTTTCCACATTGTCTCGACAGGTAATTATAACAGTTAATATACTATTACCAGTTATTATACTATATTATAGTCAATTATTGTATTTTAGATGTAAAAAATGGTTGACTTTATTCAAAATCGAAGATCTATGCTGTGTATTTGTTCGGAAAAGGTACTCTTTCATCAACTTCACTTCTCCGTGTCCAAATTCATCGCTACCCGGTATTTCTGTTTGAAGCACTGGAGAAATAAAATTGAAGTAGCTAAGTTTAGAATTAATATAAAAATAATGACTCATATTAATTTCAATAAATCTTAGAAGATTGTAAAGCAACTTCTACAGTGGTATTAAAAAAAATCAAACATTAGAATGTTTGGTCTGAATTCTTTTTAACTATTAACGTTTAATAATATTGTTAAAAATACAATTAGCTAATAAGTCAATTTGTTGTACAAATTTTGTTCCAACTGCAGTGGCGTAGCTAGGCGTGGGCGGTATGGGCCCACGCCCACGACCTCGCACTTATAGGGGCCTCGTGAGTAGCTGTTTTTCGTTTTTTCTTTTTTGCTCTCGCCTAATTTTTAAGACAGAAATTTTAAAAAGGAAATTAAAGGGGGCCTCGCAAAAATTATCTTGCCCACGTCCCATTTTCGTCTTGCTACGCCACTGCCCAACTGCAGGCAATATTATAGGAATTTTTATAAATAACGACAAAAAACTTGCAGGTTGTTGTTATTTCTAAAAATTCCTTGGTCAATTTGTGTTAAACTCTCAATGAACTTGCATAAAATTTTACAGAATGTAGTTTATTACGGTTGTAGGACTAGCACATTCTAAATTTCTAAAGACTAACGAATGATTTTTGGAAGTTATTTTTAAATATATAATACACAAAATGTAAAAATTTGAATTAATTCTGCCATTATAGTATATTATAAAGTAAAAATTATTGTTTAACATGCAATTAATGGGAAAATTCCCAGAAAAGACCGAAAATCAACACTTTGAATCACAGATTAGCTTATAATAAATAAATATCTTCTTCTAAAACACTTATTTTAAAAAACTTTAGCAACATTCAAAGAATAAGATCAACAAAAACTTACGAACAGTATTTTAGTATGTAATTTAGTTTTAAAAACTGATAGTCCAAGAGCCAGTGATCGGCTACCTGTATGTATTTGACCAGACATGTGACCAGTATGTATTTGCTCGGGCAGTAGCTAAAGGTGGCTACACACGTAACTGCAAGCTTGACAAGCATGCATGATCAAGCTTTTTGTACAAGCATGCACAAATTCCCTTCGCCACCACACGGTTCAAGCATGCTTGCACAAACGCCAGTTTGTTCTTGAAAAATGTCGAGTTCGAACGGTGATGCGCTCGCTTTAGCTGCTTTTGTCCTTATTTATATAAATTTAAAAAAATCATTTCTCTTTTATAATTTGTCCTAAAGGAGTTTATTTTTTTTATAACTGTATTCTTATCAGCGTTTACATCAATTAACTTATATTGTTTCAATAATATATCCTATGTTGTATCTCTCTTCACTTTATCGTGGTATTCCTTCGATTTGATACGCCAAAGACATTCCTGACTTTGGTATATATGAATAAAATCTTCAGGTAATTCGCGGTTTATTTTTAAATCACTAGGCATGATGTTTTAACAATCAGATTGACATCAACAATAGGAAGATGTAACAAACAGATCTCAGACAAGATTAATATCGGCTTGTACAATCTTGCACATTGGTACACACACTCAGTTTTGCTTGCGCAATTTAACGCGTTCAAGCATGCATAATTGAAATTCAATTAATCTTCAAGCCGCTTGTACAATCAAAATGATTGTGCAAAATTATCGTACAAACGCTCAAGCATGCTTGTACAAAAAGCTTGATCATGCATGCTTGTCAAGCTTGCAGTTACGTGTGTAGCTGCCTTAAGATTTTATTGACTACTGATGTCTGCTCACATTAAAATCATCTGCCGTGAAAAATATAAACTTCGAAGACTACTTATAATAAACAAAATATATCAACCCCAGACGTGATCAATTAATTTCAAAATTGCATATTTTTTGGCACATTAACATCTTCGCTACGAATTTTAAAAAATTTTAAAACGTCAATGAGCATACTTTTGTTCAGCATACTGTACAAAGATTTAAATAAGCGTTTATTTTAATTAAAAATTTTAATCTTACGTCTTTAAACAAGCGTAATTTAGTAATTTTAAATAATATTAAGAAGTTTTTAATTATTTCTCAATTAAAAAATAATGTTAACATAACCTAAATTTGATGTACAATATATTGTACATTGGTAGCGAAGAGGTTAAAAATCATCTACCACGATGTTAATCGCACGATAATGGTCTGCCATTGTCATTTTCCAATAATAATTACAATGTATTTTTAAATTTCCAAATGGCAGACGTGGTCAAATACATTTGAATTTCGTCTATTTTTGATACCTGGCCTACCTGAGCTACAGCTGTTATCACCGAGTTGGGCTTAGCGAGTCCCCATTTCATGTATGGTAGGTATAGGGGACTCAATGCACAAAAATCTAGGTCTGGTCAAATACATACAGGTAGCCGACCACTGGCTCTTGGACTATGAGAAATTTATCCAAAATTAATGTTAGTCATACTAAATATTAGATGAACATCCATTTTTTAATATATATTTTTAATCTGTGAAATGAGTGTTCTCATTGTCAGTGTAAATTTAAAATTAAAATTAACACGTTCATTGCCAATCACGCGATATCACGTGATACAGCTACTTTACTATATGGCGAATAACGCGATATCGCGGGACAAATATAAGGATCTACTTATTTAACATAAAATATTTGGCCATCTCACGAAGTCTCTATTTTTAGCTTGGTAATGAACGTGATAAAAACAAAATTTTAAAAAAAACTTGACAAAATATAAAGGAAAGCAAATAAGTTTGCAAAACAAAAATTTCATAATTAATCAACTTTAATTTGCGACAATAATTTCATTGATAAATTTGGGATTTAATAGTTTTTGAATCCCTTTAACTGCGGCAGTCAGTTTAATTTTAAAATGCGTAGTAAATTTATTTTTAAAAATACGTGATATTGTTTCTTTAACATAATAATATAATGTTTTTGTTAAATTTTTCTGTCCAAAATTTTGTTTAATATTTAACTGTGGATTGAAAATTATGTAGTAAAAGATTTTTAGACCAATACTTTTATAATCGATTTTTTTTTTAATTTGAATGTATGTAATTATTTTAATAATTTTTACTAAAATTAATGTAACTTTTTAACTGGTTGTAAGAAAACTTGAGGTAAATAAAAATAACTTTCTTTTTACATGTTGTATTTTATTTATAGGTATAAAACATTAAATTTACAGATTTAAAAAAAAAGAGTATAATTATATAATTTGAATTTGGCGCGTTAAATTGTCTGTTTGGCCTACTGGGAAAATTACGCATAATCTATTTCAGGTGACATTTTTAATGCTCCCCCGTTCCGCCCCTTGGCAGCTAGCTTTTGAAAAACACGTAAGATCATTGAGTGAGGTTATAAAAAAAAAGTATATGTATAAAAAACAATTACAGGTGGCCACATGTTTAAAATTTTTTGGTTATATTCGCCACGGGAACTGATTCTAGTGTCGTCTGGTGGTTAAAAATAAAAGCTATCTATGACAAATCGTATTTATACATGGCCTGTGACAATTGGCGACGCAAAGATTCTCACTTGCGCCTCTGGTGGTAAAATTAGAACTAGCATCAAGTAAAAATATACGTATACGATTACTGGGCGATATAAAATCTAGTAATCTGCGCATAATTTGTATAGTACATTTTTCTATCGACAATTAAACGTATACAAAATTTTTTACTTGATACAGCTTCTAATTTAAAAAACCAGGAGCGCTCGCGTAATCTTTGCGTCGCCAATTGTTTATTGTGATTTGTAATGATGAGTGAAATAAATAAAAAGAATTTACTTAAATTATGTAATATACCACAATGTAAAAAAGACGGCATTCATAAATTTCCTAGTCATGAAAAATTAAAGCAAAAATGGTTAAAAGCCTTAAAAATGCAGTATGCTATCAAGAATGCAAATCTGTCATCGACGCTTTTTAAAATCTGATTTGTTTCCTTCTAGTAATTATTTTTATAGATTTAAATGTACTCGAAAAGAATATTTACCTTTCTATGTATACAATATTTTATTCTATATTTGTATTAATTATAAGAAAGGAAGTACCTTGGATTAACATTTTGGAGCAAAGTTCATCGTCATCTAAATCTTTACAACTTTCATCATTATTGTCCTGAAAATGACACACATTTCAGTAAGAGGGATACCAGCAGCATATTCATCACATTTATTTTTTTTATATTTCCGCCATTTTCTAACTCAGTCATATCATTGCTAGAAATAAATTTTAAAAGAAAGGATAGAAATGTAGGATTAAGTTCAGTTTAGAAAGAATTTCATAATAACAATTAAGAAATTTGTATCATTATGGAGAAAAATTTTATCATTATTTAGCAGAAAAAAAAGAAACGAAAAATTAGTTTATGTAAGTACATATAAACAGAAAACCAGAGAACCAACCGATAAAGAAAAACTAATGTTGCAAAAATGTGCTTGCATTTTGCTGCACCCGCAATACAAGAACATTTTGCAGAAATATTTATCTTATTACTGATAAGTTCTAGCTTCATTTCAATTTGATGCACTTGTTGCACCTGAGACGATGATTGACAAACAGCAGCTATTTGTATGCATTCGGAGCTTCTTGTTTCTTTCAAACCACATGCAATAATGTGATTTGCTTTATAAACCTGTTCTCCTTCAACTAAAGGTCTTTTAGAATTACCCAAATACTTAATAATATCATTGATATTTATTTCAAATTGTTTATTATCAATTATGTTAAAAAAAAGTTGGTTACGTTTGTACTTTCCTATTTCTTTTTAAGGGTCCGTCCACACGACACAAGCTTTACCACCGACTTACTTGCGCAAACCAGTTTGTGCAAGTAAACATGTACGTATGGACGGGAAAAAACGTAGCGACTTACTTGCACAAACCTGGTTTGCGCAGGTAAGTCGGTGGTAAAGCTTGACCGTGTGGACGGGCCCTAAAATTGACTTGTCATAGAGAGATTTTATTTTTAACCACCAGATGGCACTAGAATCAGTTCCCGTGGCGAATACGTGTAGGTTATGTATGCAGTATAAATCACAGAGGACAGAGGTACAATACAGTGGCCATCCAATGGTACGTACTCCGATTTTACGTTGTGACGTCAGCGATTTAGTGGGGTTCTCCTCTCACAGATATGTTGTTGTTTGTCTGTATTGGTGAAAATTTATGTACCAAGTCAGAGTCAGGGCCGTAGGTAATATTGTCTGAGGGTCTCGTAGCCTTTAAAAATTTTAAAATTTTAATGCAGATATATATGCACATATTCTGTATACGTAATACGCAAAATGCAAATGCAAAATGAGTAACGTAAAATTCTAGAATATTCTAATCGTCAGCTAGCAGAGATATCAAAAAACAGACTTCACCGTTAAATTGGTCATTAAAAATGAGATTAAACAGTGTAGTTTGACAAAAATTCTAGAATGTTCTATTTGCCAACTAGCAAAGATATTGAAAAATCAATTGTAACACTTAATTGTCCATTAAAAAAGAGGTCAAATTACACATTTTGACAAATGTTCTGGAATATTCTATTTGTCAGGTAACAAAGATATTGGAAAATCTACTGCACCACTTAATTGTTCAACCGAAATTAAACTAATGTAAACCAAATGTCCGATTTTGACAAACAATTTTTGCTATTTGACGAATAGAATATTCTAGAACATTTATCAAAATGTGCTATTCCGTCTTTTATTCGATGACCAATTAAATGGTGCAATCGATTTGTCGATATGTTTGTTAGTTGACGAATAGAACATTCTAGAATTTTTGTCAAAATGCCCTGCTTAATCTAATTTTTAGTGTCAAATTCAATAGTGAAGTTTGTTTTTTGGTATTTTTGCTAGTTCACGAGTAGAATATTCTAGAATTTTTGGGGCTTCCGCTATTTGACGTCTTTTACGCTGATGAATGCGATAGTGAAGTTGATTTTTCGACAGTTTTCTAAAAGTCGTCACTCATATTCATTAGTATAACATTAGATTTCCTTTGTCTACACAACCGAATTTTAGGTGCAAATTGTCTCTTAAGATAATTTTGTTTTAAATAAATTTAGATAAATAATATTTACCAACCCCGAAACAAAAGTTTACTGACGCCCCTGATCTTCCGATTTTACGTACTTCCCCTTAAATTTGCACCAACCACTACGTAAAATTGGATTTGTGGTGTACGTATCTCTCCACTACTGGAATCAGTGTAACCAGTAAGAGATAGAAAATATGTTATATACGTGCACGGTGTTTACTTTGTATTGGTGCGCTAAACTGTGTATGTGTGCGTAATCGAGACAGAGGGGGCAGTCACGTGACCGGGCTCGCATACATATGTGTGATACCAAGGGGCCAACCTACTGTCTAAAAGTTAGCATTCCCACCACAGAACAAATAGAACGAATATAACTATCTCTTTTCTGCAATCACGTATGTGCAAGTAATGTGCATTTTACAGAACTATGTTGTCATTGACTTACAAGCTACCAATGGGTGTGTTTCAATTGTTGTCATATTGTTGGTGTTGTGTTACCGTGTATACGTACATCTACGTAGCGCTTACATATTATATATTTTTTAACATATGCGTATGCAAGTCACGCATACACATAACCATTTAGCGCACTACAACACACAACTCCGCGTGCGCATATATAACGTAGTGGTGGTGGATCTTTTATCCTTTAGCGTTACACTGATTTCAGTAGTATAGAAATATTACCACTCGTTCTGTGTTATTCTGTGATTCCCACTGTAATGAAAAAGTTACGTCACACAAAATTCCCCACCCTACGATTATGATACATACAACATATTTATTACATAAAACTATCAGGGTAGGATTAAGGAAATTTCAAAAGTAATTTAGGATATGAAACTAAGATAAAATTATTAAAAATAAAATAAAAACACGTTTTTAAAAGTAACTTTATTTAAAAAAAATTATGAAATACGATACATAACATAGACATAAGATTCCATTATTTTTAAAAACTTGTTAACACTATACAGTTCGCGCACTTTCACAGTAAACTTCCACAAGAGCCGGAAATATTTATGACGAATTTAAAAAAAAAATAAATAAATAAAAAATAGAAAATGATAATATGTATAAAATTATGTATATTTTTAAGTGTTGAGAGGTTACAGAGAGGTTGTGTTTGTTTTAAGTCAATACCTGTGTGATCAGATTACTGATCGCGATCGGCCTCTACGGTTGTTACAGCTATTAGCGGATGTGACGAACAGTAAGACTGTAAAGTGTTATATTAAAGACAGCAGGAAACAAATATATAATAAATTTTATTTCAGGGGAAACTGGAAAATGTAACCGTATATTACATAACCCTATTGTCCCTGGAATAAAATTAATTTATTATACATTTGTCGTCTACTGTCTTTAACATTAACTAATTTTGCAAAATAATGGAATCTTATGTCTACATATTTTTCACTAATAGCACGGATTAGTTCCGTTACATAATTGACGCTATTTGGATATTGATCAAACTGATGTGATTCTAATGATTGAAATATCTTAACACCGATAAATTTTTTTGAAATTTTATATAAAATATTACGTTTTTTAAATTTTGATAATACTTCTTTATCATCATTTTCAATAAAATGTACTCTTATTATTTTTTCCGACTCTTCACAAATTTTTATTACATCATTAGACGGATATATACCCATCTCGTCCATATTGATCTTTCAGATGGATTAAATTAGGTGCAAATATTTTATTTGGGGCTATTAAACTATTTAAACAAAATTCACATTTAATTAATTTTATCAATATCTTTACAAGTAAGAGACCCGATGACCGATCACTATTTTTAGCTGTATCATTAAATTAGCTTAAAAAAATTAAAAAATAAACAAAACACCCATTTTTTTTTTCTTAATAAGTATGAAACCAAGTTTTTTTAATCCAATAGATATGTTTTTAAGAAAATATAACCCAAAAATTTTGATTTATTAATGATTTTGTTTTATAATTTGTTGACGTCTATTAAAAAGCATACAGAAAATATTAACCTCCATTGAAAGATCAATACACTTACCCCTATCAAAAATCACCGATTAGTCCGATTACTAATGTACATCAGTACAGTAGTAAATCTTATACTATCGAATATTTGAACCATTCTCTTTCAGTCACTTTGACACTCTATCCACTACAAGAGGTCAGTCTGTGTCATAGAGTATCACAGAATGACACCTTGTGAAACATAGCAGCAATGACAGAAGGGTTTAAATATTCGATAAAATAAACCACTTAAATACTGTATTTTCTTTCGCCATCTATAATTTTGCTTTAAAAAACATTGTGTACATTGTGACATGATTCTAACTTATCTATACGCCATTGTGAATTTTTAAACAGTTAAACTGACGATAGATGACGTCAAAAATGTTTATAAAATAGATATGGAATATCTGTGTGATTCTCAAAATACCCAACTCGAAAACTTGGATCCCAACAAGAATCAGTCATACAAATAATATTTAACACATATAAAATTTAATTCAGCTATCCTAATCTCTTAAGTGGACTAATAACAATTATTTGTATACTTTTATTATGCTAATAACTTTAAAAATTCGGTGAAAAATGTTACAATTTATAACCCATGTGTTTTGAAAAATGATCATCCACCATATTAAAAATTCATGAATTCAACAAAAATTGTTATATATATATATGTATTTCTTAAATTAAGTGAGGAGACATTAAATGTGATGTGAATTTAAAATGAAAAATAATCATTGTATTAACAATAATTTTTTTAATCAAAGGTTTCTTTCAGAAATAACTTCATTAAAATATAAATGTCAAAACTGATCGGACTTATAACCCCGATCGACAATGGGGTCTTTTACCCTAAACCCAGAAATATAAGTTATTATTTGTTTGCTATATTCTGAAAGTTGAAATGAAGTAATTGAAATATTAAAATTCGAGTACAATTCATCTAGATCAATATTATCATCAATAATTTCTAATGATCTATGATTTTCGGACGTAAAATTTATTTTTTTTATGGCTGATGAAAAATGCAATATTGACACATTTTGTAGTGGGATACAATTTCCACTGAATGATTTTCTTAATTCCATATGGCTTAACAATTTTCTGTATGCATTTTTAAACTGCTGAGCAGTTGGATTGTTATTAAAACCACCTTTTGATCTAATGTTACAAAAAAATAACTCTAAGTGATCTTGGAAACATTTATACATTGGTAAATAGTCCATTAATCCACTTTCAATTAAATTTTTATACAGAATTTTTGTTGACTCAATACAACAATAAAATCCTATAAAGCCTATTTTTCTGTTTGTATCCATTAATCGAATGTTATCTGTTGTTCTTAAATTTAATAGATGAGCAATTCCATGTATAAACCGATCACCCAAAAATGGTATGTTCTCCAAATTTAATTTCCCTGTGTATATAATAAGTTTAAGTGGTGTTGAGCTATGTACTCGAATATTATTGAATTATCTTCTACTTTGTCGGAGTTATAATTATCCAAAGTTGCGTTCAAGGTCACAAAATGGGGATTCCCCAACATATTTTATTAATTTTTTCAGAGTCTAAGAATAATTAAAAAATGATTACATGTGGCATTGAATGTACTTTACATACACTTTCAATCAGATCGATTTCCATTCCAATACATACACATATATTGAAGTAATTGCAAGTTTTATTTTTTTCTTTAATCGCTTATACTGAAAATACCTTATCTTCGATTTTTGATTTTCTTTTTTTAAATTAAAGTACTCAGGCCCCTCTATAACGTGGTACTCGATTTTCTTTGTTTTTTTGAGTTTTACGGATTTTACGGGGCTTAGTTTGAAAAATACGTGAATTTTCTAACTGACTGATAAAATCAAGTATTAATTGTAACATTACCCCACCTTGAATTTTAGATTTTCTTTCTTCAAATTAAAGTACTCAGTCCTCTCTTTAACGTGGTATTCGATTTTCTTTGTTTTTTTTGGGTTTTACGGATTTTACAGGGCCCAGTTTTAAAAAATACCAGAATTTTTTAATTAATTGATAAAATAAAGTATTAATTTGAATATTACCCCACCTTTGATTTTCGATTTTCTTTTTTCAAATTCAAGTACTCAGTCCTTTCTATAACGTGGTACTCGATTTTCTTTGTTTTTTTTTTGAGTTTTACGGATTTTACGGGGCTTAGTTTGAAAAATACGTGAATTTTTTAACTAACTGATAAAATCAAGTATTAATTGTAACATTACCCCACCCTTTGATTTTGGATTTTCTTTTTTCAAATTAAAGTACTCAGTCTTCTCTTTAATGTGGTACTCGATTTGTTTGTTTTTTTGAGTTTTACGGATTTTACGGGGTTCAGTTTAAAAAAATACGGGAATCTTGTAACTAATTTTTAAAATAAAGTATTAATTTTAATACTGTTTCATCTTTGATTTTCTTTATTTATATTTTAAATTGAAGTTTAGAGTCCCCTTTAAAACGTGTTACTCAATTTTCTTAGTTTTTTTTTTTTTTGAGTTTTACGAATTTTATGATACTAAATAGTGATGAGCAAAATTAGTCTTGGTCTTGCAGTCTTGTCTTGGTCTTGCATTTTTTGCAAGACCAAGACCAAGACCAAGACTATAAGTATGGCTGCAAGACCAATACCAAGACTCAAGTGAGCAAGACCGAGACTATAGCAAGAAAAAAGCAAGACTCTTGCTAAATTATTTAAATAGTTTAAAAGTATAATTAATACCGTAAAGAGAGAAAATTCTGATTTTAGAAGGAAAAAATTCGCTAATAAAAAAATGCAAGAAAGTGCAAGATTTTTAGCAATACCAAGACCAAGACCAATACCAAGACTGCATTTTGCAAGACCAAGACCAAGACTCAAACTGCTCTAGCAAGACCAAGACCAAGACTCTTAATGCAAGAACAAGACCAAGACCAAGACTGCCAAGTCTTGGTCTTGGTCTTGCATTTGCTCATCACTAATACTAAATTTTAGAGAAACACGTTCATTTTTTTACTAATTGATAAAATAAGGTATTAATTTCAATATTACCTTAACTTTGATGAACTCAGAAAAACTAAAAAAATTGAATAACATGTTATAAAGGGGACTCTAAACTTCAATTTAAAAGATAAATAAGGAAAATCCAAGATAAAACAATATTAAAATTAATACTTTATTTTAAAAATTTTTTTAACACTGAGCCCCGTAAAATCCGTAAAACTCAAAAAAAAAAAAAAAAAAAACAAAGTCGAGTACCACGTTAAAGAGGGGACTGAGTACTTTAATTTGAAGAAATAAAATCGAAAATCAAAGATGGGGTAATGTTATAATTATTACTTTATTTTAACAATTAGTTAAAAAAAACACGTATTTTTTTAAAACTGAGATCCGTAAAATCCGCGAACCTCAAAAAAACAAAAAAAATCGATTATCACGTTAAAGAGGGGACTGAGTATTTTAATTTGATGAAAGAAAATCTAAAATCAAAGGTGGGGTAATGTTACAATTAATACTTGATTTTATCAGTTAGTTAAAAAATTCACGTATTTTTCAAACTAAGCCCCGTAAAATCCGTAAAACTCAAAAAAACAAAGAAAATCGAGTACCACGTTATAGAAAGGACTGAGTACTTTAATTTGAAAAAAGAAAATCGAAAATCAAAGGTGGGGTAATATTCAAATTAATACTTTATTTTATCAATTATTTAAAAAATTCTGGTATTTTTTAAAACTGAGCCCTGTAAAATCCGTAAAACCCAAAAAAAACAAAGAAAATCGAATACCACGTTAAGAGAGGACTGAGTACTTTAATTTGAAGAAAGAAAATCGAAAATTAAAGGTGGGGCATATTATAATTATTACTTTATTTTAATAATTAGTTAAAAAATTCACGTATTTTTCAAACTAAGCCCTGTAAAATCCGTAAAACTCAAAAAAACAGAAAATCGAGTACCACGTTATAGAGGGGCCTGAGTACTTTAATTTAAAAAAACAAAATCAAAAATCGAAGATAAGGTATTTTCAGTATAACCGATTAAAGAAAAAAATAAAACTTGCAATTACTTCAATATATGTGTATGTATTGTAATGGAAATCGATCTGATTGAAAGTGTATGTAAACTACATTCAATGCCACATGTAATCATTTTTTAATTATTCTTAGACTCTGAAAAAATTAATAAAATATTTTGGGGAATCCCCATTTTGTGACCTTGAACGCAACTTTGGATAATTATAACTCCGACAAAGTAGAAGATAATTCAATAATATTCGAGTACATAGCTCAGCACCACTTAAACTTATTATATACACAGGGAAATTAAATTTGGAGAACATGCCATTTTTGGGTGATCGGTTTATACATGGAATTGCTCAGATAATTTTTACAATACTCCAGAAACTGAAATATTTCAATTTTATTTGACGCATTTAACGGAGCTTTATAACCAAAATTTTTAATATTCCTGGAATTTAAAATGTCAAATAGATTGTTTATTAATTTTAAAAAATTCACTGTTCCAGTAACATTTTGAAATTCTTGGAATTTTAAAATTTCCTGACAAAATACTAGAGCATCAGCAACACTATTACTGAACAGCTGACTAACTAACTTAACTTTCATCTGCTGGTTATGAAAATTAATGTGTTTGTCCGTCAATTTATTAGCTAAATGAAACTTTTCTTTTATTTGCATGTTATACAATTTAATTAAATAATTCCAATCAATAAAATTTCCATCCATATCAACGAAACTTCTTTAAATTCAAAACAATTCCTAACTAACTTAATCATGTGTGATGGGTCTAAAAAAATTACGACATCCTTGTTGCTTGTAGGGTGTTTAAAAACTGTATTAAAATTATTTAAGTCCAATGAACACCCTAATTGTTTTAACATTGAAATATTTGCCGGGCAGGCATCAAACGTTATAGAAACAACATCAACGTTAGCGTTGTGTGCTTCTTGCAGACATTGCTGTACTAAAGATGCACGTTGCACTCCTGTCACACTATCAACTAAAAAGTAGCCAACAGGTATCTTCCAATCGTGAGAGAAGTTAAAAGACAAACAAGTGCTTCTTTGGCAACTGCAGCAGTATCAGTATCAATGGAACCTCCAAAATCAACATATCCAGTATAACTTTTATTTTCCCATTGGACGTGTTGTCTGATGGCCATCTCATCGATTACCAAATTTGCAATAATCTTTTTATTTGCAGCTTCTGACTTTAATTTTAAGGCTTTAAATGCTTCTGTGGTGAAACCTGGATTTCCGTCAACTGCACGGTACCACTTACGAAGAGTTTCAACATGAGGCAAACACGTATTAAATGTTTCACGGACAAATTCATTTTTAAATCCTTTATTTTTTTATTATATCTCCATTTAGTAACCTGGAGACGTCTTACTGTTTTTTTTTTTTTTTTTTTTTTTTTTTTTTGTTTTTGACAAATACGATTGAGCCGTCTAATTTCGTGTTTCAATTTCATTTTTGTCGGTGTGTCATCATTTAAGATATTTATGAATTGGTCATCATAGGATAATGTTGAAGTCGACGGTTCCGGTGTGACTTCTTTGGTAAATGATCCTGGAGATTTAATGTCTGGTGTGGAGTCTGATGTAAATGATAGAGAAGAAGTAGCTCTGGAAGAATCCCGAGTTTTTGAATCGATTGATGTTGACATCAAGTCTACATTAAATTCCGACCCTGGAAGTAGATTTTCTTCAAAATCAGTTTGTGTCGCTTTATCATTAATTGTAGACCGAAACTAAAAATTATATGTAAATATTAACTACATTTTAATGTTGCTATAAAAAATATGGTAATACTTACTGGTAAATGTAATGTAGGTACTGCACCAGGTAACAATTTACGTCTTCCCGCCTTTGTTATATAAATATAATCATTTTCAAAATGTCTTGAACAAATACAGCAATTTTTAAATGGAATCCAGTTGGGTCTATTAACCGCATTAATCCATGCTAGTTTTCTTTCTACATCTTTTGGAAACCTGTAAAAAATTAAATTAATAAAATTACTGTCAAGCAAGTATTATAAATATAATAATTTCAATAAAAAATTAATATAATTACAGCAATATTAAATAAAAATAATTGTGCTTATACTAGTTTTTCATTTTTAGAAAGTAAAAAATTATATTTTTACATAAAAATGTAATAACATAATAATTATTAGTAAAAAATATATTAAATATAATTATTTTAAGAGAAACATAATGTAAATGTAACAAAATAACTTAAAAATGTATCAATTTTAATGAAAAATGAAATACTTATACAAGAAAATAATTAACAAAAATTTCACTTATCATACTAAAGCCAATCCTGGTTTTCAAATCTGATATTGCGTGTGACGTAACAATTTGTTGATGTATGTGTGTACACATACATTACTCAAATATGGCTGACGTGGTTTGACAAGACAACAATAAATAAATATATTTACTTAATGCCGCTGCTACACGATGCTACGAACACCTTCCAACATTCGACGTTGGATGGTTCATAGCATCGTGTAGCCGTTGTTCGAACCTACGAGTGTCCAATGTCGAGCGTCAAACATTCGCATTTGGTCGTGTCCCGTTCGATGTCGGTATTCTTGCACCGAGTCAAAGGGATGCTTCGAACGTTTGAAGGTCAATGTTGGTTGTGTTCGTTGGTTGCGCACGACTCGTTCATGTGAAGAGAGACAACATCAGTGTATAACATTAGAGATAACATCAGACAGATAACATCTTCGTCACGTTTGTCCCAACACATTATACAAGAGAGACAACATCAGTGTATAACATTAGAGATAACATCAGACAGATAACAGCGTTGTCGACTGAGTACCAACACTTTATCATTCGTATTGGATCAAACATTCGACTCACCGTGTAGCAGATACATTCGTCGCACCAACTATCGAACTTAATTGCCTCAAACGTTCGATCGAATGTTGGAAGGAACGTTCGTAGCATCGTGTAGAACCCGCTTAAGCCGCTGCTACACGATGCTACGAACACCTTCCAACATTCGACGTTGGATGGTTCATAGCATCGTGTAGCCGTTGTTCGAACCTACGAGTGTCCAATGTCGAGCGTCAAACGTTCGCATTTGGTCGTGTCCCGTTCGATGTCGGTATTTTTGCACCGAGTCAAAGGGGTGCTTCGAACGTTTGAAGGTCAATGTTGGTTGCGTTGGTTGGTTCGACTCAGGAGCTGCACGACTCGTTCATGTGAAGAGAGACAACATCAGTGTATTACATTAGAGATAACATCAGACAGATAACAGCGTCGTCCACTGAGTACCAACACATCATCATTCGTATTGGATCAAACATTCGATTCACCGTGTAGCAGATACATTCGTCGCACCAACTATCGAACTTAATTGCCTCAAACGTTCGATCGAATGTTGGAAGGAACGTTCGTAGCATCGTGTAGAACCCGCTCTTAAAGAAAGATATTCCTTCAATTTTTGGTTCACTGTAACTTTTACAAGTGGGTATCATAGTAGCACTACACTCTCGTCGAGGCAACACGAGGCGACGCGAGGCCGAGAGTGTAGTTGATGCTCTCGTGTTACCTCGCCTCGCCTCGTCAGGTCTCCGATCTGAGTCGGTTTTTTGTCACAAGTCAAAAAAGGACACGAGACACGAGGCGAGGCGATCAACTACACTCTCGCATATACTAGTGTGTTGATATTGCATATGTTGCATATCTGCGTACTATTATGTTTTTATACATAACCTAAAATCATGCTTTAAATTTACAAAAACGTTATTTTAAACGTTATTTTAAACTTTTTTGTGTAATATGCATGAAGAAAATTATAGGATTCAACAGTACATAGAACTGCAGCAGCAGTTATTTGAATCCATGTCACCGACATCACCCATCTTGTCCATCTATGATTGACATTTCAAACTATACGAACGCGTATGAGCAGTATGAATAACTGAGTAATGAGCGAAAGTGTAGACGGTACATACTCGTGTTGTCTCGCCTCGTCAAAACCTCGACGAACGTCTCGTCGAAACGACCTCGCGAGAATGTAGTGCTACTATCACACACTTCATATTTTTTTGTTGTTTCAATTTTATGAATTAATCAAAAAAACAATGTGACACAGCACGATGTTTACACTGCCACGGCTGGTAACAGACTAAATCACAAGTGGGATAAAATGCAACTTCGTGCAACTTTGAGATCACACTTTTTTACATTTACGCTCCTTTCACATTATACGGTTTTTGCCGTACGGCAAAAAACCGTACGGTCGAATTTTCTTAGTGGAGTGAGGAAGAGCATTGGACCTTTCACATTACACGGTCACGGCAAAATGCCGTTGCCGTGCCGTGTAGCAGCCGTCTCTTGTCATTGGACTTGACGGTTGCCGTACGGCGTTTTTAACTCAGTAGTGCATGTAATTAAATGGATGTTTTCACATTATACGGTTTTTTAACGTACGGCATTAACAATATTTTGTTGAATTTCATGTTAATTATTAATTTTATTTGTGAAATGGATGAAACTAATGTTGAATGTGATAACCAGTATTTTAATAGATTGTATGTAATTTCGAAATTGTGTGTTTTGATGTTAAGTTCACCAAGAAATTAAGCAAAGGAGTCTGTAAACATCCGAAAATAGTTGAAAAACTTATTTTTGTCATTTTTCAGGTCTTCAAACTGTGTGATAATAAATAATCCTACTTTCTATTTCCTCTGATTTATAGAATTAACTTTAATCACACTTGTTACTTGTATAATGTTGCAAATGAAATGAAGATATTCAGTTTACAACGGCAAAAAACCGTACAATGTGAAAGCAACAATATCACGGCAAAAACTCGTACGGTTTTTTACCGTACGGCGAAAACCGTACAATGTGAAAGGAGCGTAGGCTTGATCTGTCTCATCTGTGGCACTACCACACACAACTTCGCGTGCACCATATATGTAGTATACATATATAGCCAAATGGATATGAAAAAAACGTCCCAACATCACGGTGCAGATTTGGAAGTATTTTGTTCGTTTTACGCAAACGCGAATTTTTTGGTGGTAATATGAACCAATCTGAACAGTAAACACGGTAAACACTAATTGATGCATCTGCGCAAAACAACTGAAGTGCCTCTACCCGATGTCTATCCGTCTCACTTCATCGGAACCACTGCCTCTTATAGGGATTGGCCATATAGTTATAATAATAATACATATATGGGACGAATACGCACATTTGTCGTTCGTCCGAAATGATATGTCTACTGTCCGTCCACTAGCCCAATGTTCGTTAGTATTTTTCTTTTTAATTTTCTTTTTCTCAAGCTATAGATGCTATAAAAATACGTAAAAAACAATTTATAATTTACAATAGTAAAATAAAAAAAAGGGAAAATTTTACTTAAAAGTGAACGTCAAACACGAATCAACAAAAATCTATTAAAAGAAATACATGCAGCAAAAACTTCGATTTAAATTCAGTTTTCTAACGGGTGTTGTCAATTATTATCCGAAAAAAGTCCGAAACTTTTATTTTCGGATACAGTTTCGGATATTTAATTATTTCGGATATCCGGTAGTTTTGGTTATGGTTCATCGAAAGAAAGTTAGTTATTTTCGACTAAAGTAGCGGAAGCATTGTAATCACTTTCGAAAAATAAAAAGTTTTTTCCCTCCAAAATAAAATTTTTTACGCCAATTTTACGCTTTAGAGCTTCCTGAACAATTTTAGTTTGGTATCTGTCCGTCGGTCCGTCTGTGTATCGCCAGTTTGCACCAAGTGGCATAACTTCTGAACTATTCGATTGTTTTTAATGAAATTTTCAGAAATTATGCAGTTTGGTTCCTAGATGGTCCCCTACGAATTTAATCGAAATCGGAGTAACGGTAGAGTTATTTTTTATAAAATTGTCAGAAATTATGTGGTCTGGTTCCTAGATGGTCGTCTACAAATTTCATTGCATTTAGAGTAATAGTATCCACGGCGCTACCATGAAATCCCATTAAATGTCAATATCTTATTTACTGCTAGTCCCACTTCGCACAATTTTTTATGAATCTTTTTGTTTATTTATTTTCATTAATTTATATAACTATATTAAATTATCTAAATAAATATATATATATATATATATATATATATATATATATATATATATATATGTGTATATATATATATATATGTGTATATATATATATATGTATATATATATATATATATATATATATATATATATATATATATATATATATATATTGGGCATAAAATTACCAAGGTACTTTTACGAGTACGAGGAAGCTGTGCGCCACACCCCATTGGTAACTTATTTTTTCACATATCACATCCTCTCTTTTTTCGATTTTCATCCCGTTTATCTCGAAATAAAATTCGGTAATATCCATTTCCAAGTTTTTCTTAACTTTTGATTTGTTTAGTATGTATGCTTTTCTTTTCAATTGATTCAACCTAGAATACAAAATTTTCTTTCTGGGACTTACTGCCATCTTACACCAATATACTGGAGAACAGCATCTAAAAATAAAATTTTAATTTAGAAAATTAACGGAACTATTACCAATTTTGGTTATTGTGAGGGAAACATAATTACACATAGTTTTTAATGTTTAAACATTTGTATAAATGAGTCAATTCTGTATTGTTTATTATTTTTAAAAAATTAGTAGTTGGTGGGTACGAAAAATATAAATACAATAGAATTACATATAAACGCATGAATACCAATTTATTATTTTTAGAGACGATCAATTTCAACCAGATACATCATAATTAACATTAGATGAGAAAATTCATCAATCTTGTGATCAATAGTTGCTTTAATTATCAACGCTTTAAATGATTAAGACGAGTTAACTCGTCCTGCAATATGGTGGCTCAAAATGCTGTAATATGTATATATTCACTGGTACAGGTGCCGCCATTTATAACAGATTTTTCAAAATACGGTATAATTCTAAATAATGTTCAATTTTATTAATATAGTTTAATATAATTTATATATTGTAAATTCCTAGGGTTCACTTTTTTGATGTTGGGATCTTTGATTTTTTTTTTTTTTGTAACTTTATCTATTGTACTTATCACTAGCAGCAAAAAGTCTGGCATTTTGAGGCAAAAAAAATTTTCCATAAGGTTTGTCTAAGAGTTAAAAACTATATTGATAATTGACACCGGGGCGTGGCCAAAAAAACATGGCTGATTTTTGTGTGCAACGAAAAATCTATTACTGTCAGTAGTCGTTTATTTAAATTAAATTAGGTTACTTTCAAGGGAAATATTTAACTGGGCTGGTTCAAATCCAGCTCAAAAAATTTTTATTAATGCTGAGAAAATTCTTTAAGCTGATCGTTTGATAAAAAGGGGAAGAAATGAAGGAAGTTTAAATAGTAACTCTGTTTGTTTTACTGCACTGTGTTTGCAAAGTTCGCATTTAAAAGAACGACCACACGAAATTAATGCATCAATTTTCAAAAATGGGAAAATTTTATTTGTTAAATGCTCACAAACCCACAATTTATTAAATTAGATTATCTACAATATATTTAAACAGTCGACTTACTTGGTAATATAAAATCACTTCTTTTGAAATGATAAAATCACTTCTTTTGAAATGTAACGAACATACTCTCATATGCGGATTCACATTCTTTAATTTTAAAACGCAACCATGCTTTTAGTCTGTCGATTTTTTCCATTTTTCTAAATATATTTTCAATATAAATAAAACTACTACCGGGTTTAGGAATAGCATGAAAATTAATTTCTAAATTTCCATGAGATTTACTCCCGTAACCATTCACAGCACAATAAACTCTGCTCTTATTCTTTTTACTCAAAGGTAATTTTATAATTTTCATACTATTTTTAAAAAAAGTATTTGTTTTACATTTTAATTTAAACTAATGTCAAACTCTAATAATTTACTTAGGTGCACACTAAAATTAATTGATTTTTCGGCCACCAGATGTCATGACCAAAATGGTCAGTTCTCAATGTAGATATGCTTTTCGAGTCCAACATTGCTTATAACATACTAAATTTTCAACGTTACTCGAGATAAATATCAAACACACAAGTATTTTTACGGATCTTATACCTATACTTTATCTTGCAATTATTATACCCCCAAAACTGACTAAAACTGACGTACGCCCGTAATGAAATTCCAAAAAAAAAAAAAAAAATAAATCTATTACGAAAACGGCTATTCATTTCTTTAAATAAAACAAATTTTATTACCTAGCAAATATCATTAAGTATTTTATTTCTACAAACTATGTAAGAAGTTTGTAAAAATAAAAGAGTGATATTTTCAAATGCAAAGTAATAATATTTGTTTTATTTATAACTAGCCGTATACCTATCCGATGGATTTACCATCGGCAACATTTCAGTTAATTATTATTAAATTTAACTGACATTATATTTCATATAATGTCAGTTAATTAGTGTTAAAAATTTATTAAATATTATTTTAAAAGCCATAGTAACATATTTTTATACAATATCTCTAACTTCAAAAATGACGAATTTCCATGCAAATTTTCATTCCTTATTTAATCCACTTAGGGAGCGAATTTTCAAAAATCCTGTCTTAGTGCTCACTTACGTTACATGCGGAGCTGTACTATGATTACCAAATAATCAGTACCTACTGTATAAGCGATATCTTAGATGTAGTATTTATAAAAAAAATATTTTATTTCAAACTTATAATTCATATATAAGCTCAATGCAATACATTAACTTAAATATCTAAATATTTTCTGTGATGACATCTATTATCAATTTTCACAAGTGCAAATAGTCAATTCCTAGTTTCTATAGCCTTTGGTTTGCATCTTTGCTAAAATTTTGTAACAGTATTTTAATTAAATTGCAAAATCAAAAAATAATAATTATGTAATGACTGGAAAACATGTTTTGATAAAAAAAAAATGCGTTTGAATAAAAATAGCAGTTAAAATAGGATATAGGTATTCGGATTCGCACTCTTGTCGCGAGAGCACTCAAGCTCTTATCGTCAGACCTTCGGATCGAAAAAAACATCCTCTTACGGCCCAATGGCCGGAGGAATTACTTAATAATGTATTGTTAAAAATAAATTTTAAATTTTAATAGTTTTTTTAGTTATAATTTAGTTCATAATGTAACGTTAAAATATAAAATTAATCGTGTTATTTTGAAATACATTTCGATACAACGATGGATTTTTATTCAGACAAATTTTGTTAAGATAAGTATTTTGGTTATACAATAATATATATATATATATATATATATATATATATATATATATATATATATATATATATATATATATATATTTCTATAGGAAAATGTTAGCATCATTTAATATAGTTTAGTAGGATTACAATTTTTAATGTAGATTAAGATTTCTTAAAAACACGCCGTTTGGAACCAATATTTTCATCATTGATTCAGACTTGAAATCTGGTCAAGGGAAAATTAAATTAAATTGGCCACCGGCTAAATATTTAGTATTGGCTGGGTGCGTGATGGCAACGACATCTATAATATACATTTTTTCAGGCTCATTAACGAATATAAATAATGGTAACCGTGGAAATAAATAAAAATATTTTCAAAAAAACCGTAAAATCTGAATACAAATATTTGCTATTTACAATTATTTATTTTTATAAATAAATTTGAACAATTTGATGTATAAAATACTGGATGAAGTATAATAGTCGTATTAAAAAAGTAATTAAACAATTTTCGACGTTAATATGGATATAATTATCAAGACAGTATTTCCTTCCAAATGTTGTATTATATATTATGTACTATGCAAAGGAAAAAGTTGCTGGTGATGGTGAAGCACGTCAGGGAAATTCGAAAATTAAGAAATGCTGACATAAGTCATTTAGTTGAATGTACAGTCATACATAAGGCAAACATCAATAACTCTTTATGAAACATCATTGCATGTAAGTTAAAATACCTCAAATATTTTTCATTCTGTATTTATGGATTGACGTGTAGACGTTAATACTGTTGACAGATAAATTATCATGTTGACAGATAAATGTCATATTAGTGGCAACTGCGTTTATAATCAAAGTGGATCAATGTAAATATTTTTATTTAATATTTTTTATTACACTATAAACACATATGAGCATGTATTATTGCCTGTTTTCTCCGCTACTCACGCTGCAATAGATTTAATTATCCCCACCATATACTTCGCACCCTGCCAATATGAAATAATTGTATTTTGTTAGTTAGATGCTAGTTCGCAATTAGATACTAAAATTTTCCTAATATAAGTAATTTGTAAAGTAAAGTAGGTTAAATTTATCATGTTGTTACGTAACGTTATTTTTGATATTCGGTTAGATAAGTAGGCGGTTAAAATTTTACCATGTGTCATTCATCTTTAAATATCGTAGCCATCTCTATCGGAAATAGTATTTAATTTTAGCTAAATGTACGGTATACTTCATATTTTTCCCAAAATTTTTTTTATTTCGTTAAAATAAAAAAAAAATTTATATATTCAAAATTAACAATTAAGTTAAAATCAAATATTAAATAATTTCAAATTGTAATATAAATTATATATTTTCAAACTCAAATCTAGTCAAATATAATGTAAAAACTTTTTTAACATAAAATTTGTGTAATTGTAAAATTTAGTTACAAACATTTTTTGGTATTCATAATTTCCAAAAGGTATTTGGTTAAGTGTAGGCAAATGGTTGTACACTGTTGTATTCCCTCGAATTGATATTATGTCGAGTTCAGTTTACAATCACTCGCCTCAGTTAAATTTAGTGTAAGTAAATACAAATTTTTCTAATTTAAGTAAATACCTAAATATACCATACGATTTGTAAATGGAATTTTAACTTTGTATATTTCGTACTTAATTACCTAATAAATAAATTGTACATTGTGGTTTGGAAAAAATGATTTTATTGTTTAATACCTCGTATCTGTAAAGTAGCGACTGAGGGCGCATTTTTGGTTGGGGAAAGATCCACAGGCAAATTCGACTTCCACTGCAACTTTACAAGCTCATTAACACCTCGAGCCGACTCTGTGAATACTTTCTTATTCTAAGTGCGCCCTCATAACAACCTTCAGCAAAAATCAATCAATCCAAAATTAACCAACTACAAATGATAAATAAAACTTAATTTTTATTTTTTAAATTTTTTCGCTACAGAGCTCCTGTGCAAAATTTCATTCTTCTAAACCCAACAGTTTAGGCCAGGGGTGGCCAACCCAAATGATCTGGCGGGCCACTTTGGAAGCACATCATAACTCCGCGGGCCGCATATAAAATTATGTATTCCCATATATTATGTATTTTTTTAATACATTGGTTTTCACTACCTTGGTCATTATAAAATAAATATATTTTGTATAAGTGTGATGAATCTCGCGGGCCAAAAAAAGTTCAAAGCGGGCTACATGCGGCCCGCGGGTTGGCCACCCGTGGTTTAAGCTGTGCATTGTCTGTCAGTCAGTGTTAGAGATTTATTAAGTAAATATGGATTATTACAAAGTAACGCTCAAATCAGTGAAATATTTATTGTATTCTGCTTAGTTTTGCTTACCTGTTTTGGGAGTCTGTGGTTGCTCTATACATCGATAGTCAAATACCCTTGTTGACGTAGACATAATATCTTTCAAAGCAGAAAGATCTTCAGAGCCAGTTGTTTCCCCTAGTAACAAATTTTGAATAGGAGAGTACGAAACTTGGTCGCCGTCGGGTTCAGCTACAACACTTTTCTTTGAAACTAAAATAATACAAAAAATAAATAAAAATAGGGACGTAATAACATTTTCTGCAATTAATTAATGAAAATATATTTTAAAACTAATATCTGAACAATTTACCCAGTAAATACGTATACACATTTTTGGTTTCAAAAAAATAATTGTTAGAGAATAATTGAATTTTTGTTGTAAAAATGATCCTCTTAAACAAAATTTTTTTAGAGAGAGAAAAAACTATTGACAAATTAATATGATATTTTAGAATGAATACGTAAACTAAAATCAAACATTTATAAGAATACTTGTCAAATTATTTATTTTTATCAATTTTTAGCATTGAAGCCGTGGTTTAATCAAAAAATAGTATTTGAATTTTATATTTTATTTTAAATTCTGCATCGATTAACAAAGAAACCAGCCACTAGAACGCTCGTGATCACTTTTTCAATTTCTAAGCATATTTTTAAGGGTAAGTTCCTAGCCTAATACGGTACTTGACTGTATTTAAAATTTGTATCAAATGTTAAATAATTCTATGCATTATCATTACATATGTCCAGTTTTAATGATGAAACAGAAAAAAATTTGATAACCATTTAGAAATTTTATTTTGAAAATCACCATTTTTCAACAAATATTCAAATTAGTGAAAACGCGCCACTTCTTGAAAATGACGTAACATTTTGTAGCTAGATATGTCGATTTTGATAATTTTCATCAGTGAGGTGAAACTGTGTTTTCTTTTGAATATTTGTATTAGCTTATGTATATAGTAATAATAAACGACCAGAATTCAAATAACTACTTGCTTTTACTTTGACATTTTATGAATATAATCAAAGTTTTGAGGTTATAAATATTGACATTGACGTTTAGTTGCTTCACACTGTGACGTCACTATAGTGAGGTGTTTTTCCCGCCTTTTTCTCATTTAAAATTGTAGGGTTATTTTTTTTTTATTTTTTACAGAATCTGTCGAAAATAAAAAAATCACTTTGCTGATATAGAAAAACAATGCTTTTAGAATATTTTTGCAACTTCAGTCAAGTACCCTATTGTACGTGCTAAGCACATTTTCACAATAACACACAATAATTTCAAGACTTGCTTTTCTTTGATTTCACATGTGCTATGTGAAATTACAAATTTGATAAAAATAACAACAGTGAAATTGTAATACATTTATCACATTTTCAAGACCTGGCCTCCAGGTCTAACAATAAAATGTTATGTCAGACATATTGTAAATAATAATTTTTTGCATAAATTTTCCTATTTTGTATATAATTAAATAAATAAATTCTCTAATGCTTACCTGTATATACACAAAAAATTATTTTAACTCGCGAATGACAAAATATCTCTATTTATTTATTTATCACATATGATAGATTTATCAAATCACGATTTTATTAATGATGGAAACCGGAAACAAAACATAAACGATCTACATGGAAGGAAATCAGACGAAACCAAGCGAAACAAGACGGACACTAGCATTGGACACTAGCGACCTCACCTTATTGACGGCCTGGAAGAAAATAAAGTGATATTCTCTATCCTTATATTATAGGTATATATCTATGTAACGTAGTTATATAAATATATATACTATGTCTGAAAACTCCCAATTTTTGGACACAAAAAAAAAACATATTTTAAATCCGTGTTTTCATCACTATGAGCTTAAGATTTATGCTAATTACACCCTTTGATGTTGACTACCCATATATATAAATATATATAGATAAGTATACATGTTACAGCTGTACAAGACGTGCATCCGGCCCATCGTCACATACGCCGCACCTGTGTGGTGCACTGTTTCATCTGGCAACATTGCCAAATTGCAACTGTTCCAGAACAGGATACTTCGTCTTATCCTGAACGCCCCGCGACGTACCCCGGTACGTCAACTACATCAAGAATCAGGCGTTGAACCTGTTCTTGACTACATAATGTCACTAACTTCACGTCACCTGGCCAGATGCCGTCTTCACCACAACGACCGAATTGCTGACATGTTCCTGCCTTCAAAGACGCTGTCCAAGCGGAGCAAGAAGTTCATCCTGCCGAAGGATATCTCCCCACCGTGACTGCCCTCGGCCCCGGGGGGCGGTCAAATGTGTACGTGCGGACGGAATAAGTGAAGAGAAAGTGTGTTTAGGTTAAGTTTTATTTTATTTTTAATTATTCATGTTTAAAGGTTTTTTGAAAATTTTCCTTTGTATAGAGTCATTAATAATTAATTAAGTATTTTTCATGTGTTGTATTACTTAGATTGTACATGTTAGGTTAGGGTTAAGCACTAGTTGTAGGTACCTAGATTTAAGTGAAGTATTATAATTACATTAAAATTTTGTAAAATATTGTACCGTTTTTTGAAAAAATATATTTCGTATTTCGTATACATGTAAATACAATATTTAATATGTTTTTTGTGTGTCCTAAAACATGTAGCTTTTGATATACGAGGTAGAGACAGCCAACGCGCGATAGTTCATTTGACTTATTTTTATTATTATAAAACAATAATTACTAAGAAACTAATTAAATGTATTTTAACTTGCATATTAATTTGATTTTAATGTTAATAGATTTGAGCGTTACTTTATGGTATTCCATATTTGTTTCTTATTTAAATTTGCTTTATTAGTAATTTTGAATTAACCCTAGAATCATACGTTGGTCTACGAGTCAAGTTAATCATACATCGGCGTCGTTTCGACGAATGGAACTTTTTACGGGGAGTTTTAGAGTTTATTTGCAAAAAACATTTTTTTTACATAACAATACTACAAAAACGAACAAAATATTTAAAAAAATTGGATTTGGAAAAATTTCTTAATATAAATATTTATTAATATTTTTAATCTTTTTATCAAAGCATATTTTCACTATAAAAATTAAGAAAATAGATAAATACATCAGTTGTATCATAAAACATGTCTTTCAAATAATTAATTTATAAACTATTATGAGTCAGTGGACATGTGTGACTTTACAGAATGTGAAATTTCTCAGTCATAAATATTCCTATAGATATGTAGTTATTTCCCCATTAGGCACATTTGTAAATTTTCTAAAATTTGTTAGTAATTTTTCGAGTAAGATCTCCAAAAATAATAAAAATTAAAATATTTTCCACAAAATAAATTGTTAACCTTTTATTAAGTCACTTGAAACGCATTCTTTAGTTTTCGATTCAATATATTAAAACTTCAGTATTATGTCGTCTCTATAAGTCAAACAGCTGTAATCATCTTTCACATTATCATAATCATTGAATAAATTAATTATAACATCCATATCTTTAATAAATTTTAGAAAAATTAGGAAAACTTTTATATGTGGAGTACAAAATCTTTAAAAAAAATATAGGTTAATCATACATCGTCATCCTTTTGACGCACACTATTTCAGTATAAAAAAAACGACAATAGCTATAAACAAAATTTATACGTCTTATGTGTTATAATAACAAATCAATTAGATAACAGAAGTTTTACAGCAACCAGGTACCGACAAGTTGTAGTATTGGAGCAGGTAGAGAAGTTCGTTCGTCGTTTTGACGAGTATGTATGATTCTAGGGTTAAATACATAAAATGGAACAAAAATTAAAAAAACTGTTACGGTAAGTACCTAATAGCTTAAGTGGCTGTAACGCTTCCAATTTGGTTTTCTCAATTTTTTATTTTTCTGGTATAATTGTGGAGATTCATTATTATCAAATTAAAGTTTTCATTGAGGAATAAAAAGCTTTCGCTGTCACCTGTTTCGTAAAACATTCATCATTTTTATAGATCTTTAACTTCATTTACCGTAATATTATCAATTTTGTTACCCTTAGAACTGTACTAACAAGGAGATGCACCCAGAGTGAAATTCGGGATTTTGATGAAACTTCACTGGTGTGTAGTATAAGTAAAAATAAGGGACCCGTATTTTTTTTATCGGCCATCGTCCACGTTTACGGGGTGAAACTAGCCCCTAAAGTTGGTGGTTCAAATCGTATTTCATAAGATATCTTGAAAACTATAAGAGATAGAGGAAAACTTTAAATTGATGAAATGTTACTTTTTAAAAGGCCTGTTCACCTGTATAGGTTAAACCAGGGCTGGGTTCATAAGGGGGCTGGAGGGGTGAAAATGGCGGTAAATTTTCTTGCATAGCCTGAATGGTTTACTGTATCAAATTTTTGCCACTATAAATAGAAAGTGCACCAAAAATTAGGGGATACGTGTTTTTGCGTTTTTTCGAAATATGTGTGGTATTCAAGCCATATAAAGAAGAAAAAAATAGGGTAGATTATATTGCATTATTATTGATTGAAAATACGTTCTATATTTTTTTATATTTATGTTTATTTTCATCATGAAAATGTATTTTTTACTTTCCGATAATGATTCATATATTTTTCAGTACTAACTTAATTGGTAATTTAGCCATGTGTACATTTGGTTACTCTTATTCGATATTTTTTATACCTATTTTTGCGAAAGTTAAAGTTCTCTGGTGTGGCTGTGTTAATGAATGCTCGACAAGAAGCAGTAATTTCTTTCATTCACTGTTCAGGTGCTTTATAATAAATTTTTCGATTTGGAAAATGTGGTTGACACCTAAAAAACATACAAAAAAGAATAAGAAAAATAGTTTGAATGTTGAAAAAGAAATAAACCGCGTTTATTTGGTTAAAAACGAATTTGTAAGAAGATAAAGGCAGTTGTTGAATGGAAGATTATTGCATCTTGTCGAACATTCATTAAAACTTGCAGACCAAAGAGCTTTCGCAGAAATAGCATGGGCGCCCATATGATGGATTCCAGGGAGGGGCCCAAAGGGTGAAAAGTGAACTTCCGGAGAAAATTTCGGATTTTTTTAATCTTTTTTTTATATTTTTCTTCGTAAATTTTTCCCCCCACAAAATTAGCCTGGTGACCTTTTTTTTGCTTGTTTTTTTTTTCCTTCTTTCGTATAAAGCACGGTTGTCGATTAGGGGGGGCCACGATTCTGAAATACTATATATAACCTACAAAAAACACCATTAACAACGTCGTTTTGCTTTCTTCTTTTTTCTAATTTTCTTCCAATCCTGGCTAGCTAGAGGGGGGCCATGACCCCTCCCTGCCCATAGGGATGGGCGCCCATGAGAAATAGGTATAAAAAATATCGAATATGAGTAGGTAACCAAATATACAGATGGCTAAATTACCAATTAAGTAAGTACTGAAAAATACATGAATCATTATCGGACAGTAAAAATTTACATTTTCATGATGAACATAAACATAAAAAAAAAATATAGGACGTATTTGCAATCAATAATAATACTATAATATAATCTACTCTATTCTTCCTTATACGGCTTGGATACCACACATATTTCGAAAAAACGCAAAAACACGTATCCCCTAATTTTTGGTGCACTTTCTATTTATAGTGACAAAAATTTGATACATTGAACCATTCAGACTGTGCAAGAAAATTTACCCCCATTTTCACCCCTCCAGCCACCCCTATGAACCCAGCCCTGGTTTAACCTATACAGGTGAATAGGTCATTCAAAGAGTAACATTTATCAATCTAAAGTTTTCCTCTATCTCTTATAGTTTTCGAGATATCTTAAGAAATACTATTTGAACCCCTAACTTTAGGGGATGGTTTCACCCCGTAAACGTGAACGATGGCCGATAAAAAAAAATACGGGTCCCTTATTTTTACCTATACTACACACCAGTGAATTTTCATCAAAATCCTGAATTTCACTCTGGGTGCATCTCCTTGTAAGTCTACTTCTATCATAATATGTCTTCATTCTAAAATAAGTTGCTCGATTTCTATGTTTTTTACCTGGATTGGCCAATACACTGCTTAAAACAAGCTTTCTATTTTGATATACACGTCCATCAGAAATGAGAATTACCTTTTTTGATGAAATTGAAATTATTTTGATCAAATACACAATGCAACTCGTCTAGTAATTTGGTATTATCTACTGCATTTTCTCATAGAGCTAGATCATTAGATATGTACATAGCAAAATACACTAATTGTAATCAAGAAATACCCCTGTCGTAGCATCTGCATAACATAGCGAATTTCTAAATACACTACTGCATCACTAGTTAGACCCCTTACTAGTTGTACCTGCGTGGGAATTTTTTTATATAAACAATAACATGTTTACAATATTTTTAAACCGAAATCTACAGAAATATATTATACAGGGGGTGCTTTGCAAATAATTATACTCTGGTTGGTAAATATTATTTATCTGAATTTATTTAAAGCAAAATTATCTTAAGAGACAACTTACATCTAAGATTCGGTTGTGGTAGACAAAGGAAATCGAATGTTGTACTAATGAATATAAGTGATGACTTTTAGAAAACTAGTAATGATGTCGAAAAATCAACTTCACTATCGCATTCATCAGCGTAAAAGACGCCAAATAGCAGAAGCGGACAAAAATTCTAGAATATTCTACTCGTGAACTAGCAGCGATACCAAAAAACAAAATTCACTATTGAATTGGGCACTAAAAATTGGATTAAACAACGCAATTTTACAAAAATTCTAGAATGTTCTATTCATCAATTAACAAAGATATCGAAAAATCGATTGCACCATTTAATTAGTCATCGAATAAAAGACGAAATATCATATTTTGATAAATGTTCTAGAATATTCTATTCTTCAAATAGCAAAAATTGTTTGTCAAAATGGGACATTTGGTTTATTTGGTTTAATTTTGGTTGGAGAATTAAGTGGTGCAATCGATTTTCCAATATCTTTGCTAGTTGACAAATAGAATATTCTAGAACATTTCTCAAAATGTGCTATTTAGTCTCTTTTTGGTAGCCAATGCAATGGTGATGTCTGTTTTTGGATATATTTGCTAGTTTATGAATAGAATATTCCAGAATATTTGTCAAAATGTGTAATTTGGCCTCGTTTTCAATGGACAATTGTATGGTACACTTGATTCTTCGATATCTTTGCTAGTTGACAAATAGAACATTCTAGAATTTTTGTCAATCTATACTGTTTAATCTCATTTTTAGTGACCAATTCAATGGTGAAGTCTGTTCTTTGATATCTCTGCTAGTTGATGATTAGAATATTCTAGAATTTTATGTTACTCATTTTGCATTTGCATTTTGCATATTACGTATATAGAATATGTGCATATATAGCTGCACTGAAATTATAAAATTTTTTACATTTTCGCTACGCAGCTTAAAATGTGTATTTTAATTTCTTTTTAAATACGCATGTATATGCCCAATAAGATCACCTGTATTGTGCCTTGATAATTATACTTTAGAGTGAGACTTGGGCGCAAGCTAAAAAGACCATTTTTATCTATATCTGCATTTATCTTTGTCTATCATATTAATAAATAGAAGTTTACTCACTCACTCCTATAAAAACTTAATTACTTGGTTTGGTTGGTAACTATGGAAATAATACAATTTGTGTTCTCCTCAGCTCAGTTTCTAGCGGTCTTTTGAGCTTGCGGCCATAATACATATACCGAGGATTCAGTGTATTGGGCACTGGCGGATCTCATCTAAGACCTGTACCTATTTAAAATAGCTTTCTAAGAGTAAAAGAATTTTTAAAATCGGGTGGGTAATTAGTTTCGGTATTTTTGGGAACCCAAGAACCCGAACGGATTTTGTGCAGCATAGATGTATCCATCTAAAATAATTTAATTCTCTAGCAGTGAGAAATTTTTTAGAATCGGTTCGGTAGCTTATTACTGGCGTTTTCGGATCTACAAGATCCCGGTGGACCTCATTAAAAAATCAGCTCGACCGTATATTCTAGGCGGACTTTATGTAATATATATATATATATATATATATATATATATATATATATATATATATATATATATATATATATATATATATATATATATATATATATATATATATATATATATATATTCAAAACCCGTTGTGCAGCATTCTACGCCGCATTTGCATCCGCAGGACAGTTGTGGATCTCAGATAACACAACCTGTACCTATCAAAATAGTTTACCTTGGTAATAGTAAAAAAATTTTCAAAATCGGTCAGTTATTTTATTTTTGACACTTTTAGGTCCCGCTGGCACCGTCGGACCTTACATAACGTAATCTATATTTATGTAAAATAGTTTAGCTCTGTAACAGTGAAAAAATTTTCAAAATCTGTCGGTTAGTTTATTTTTACCACTTTTGGGTCCCATGGACCCTGGCGGACCTTACATAATGTATTCTATATCTATCTAAAGAGGTAGATCACTATATATATATATATATATATATATATATATATATATATATATATATATATATATATATATATATATATATATATATATATATATATATATATATATATATATATAAATTTTAGTGAATATCATTTTCGTATTCTAGGGACCTCAAAACATATTTCTGTTATGGTCTCCGCCGGAGGATGCGTCATGACACCTGCTGTAATAAATTCGCTAAAAGGGAAGAAGTCCAAGAATGCTAAAAATCCAATAAAAAGTGAAGAAATATTTATTTTGTTATAATAATAAGACAATCTCTGAATATTGAAAAAGAATGTTTACACAGGTCAATTTAAACATGCAAGGGTACAAAAATTAGAGGAGAACTGAAAATTGGTACGAATGTTCGGATCACCATTATAAATAAGTGTTGAAAAGTCCTCATCGATCCTGTACGTGGAAAAAATTTTATTCAAGGTCAAAGGTGTCAAAAATGGGTTTTTTGCGTTTTTCAGCAAAACGGTAAGTTTTGTCATAAAATTAGGCCAGACAAAAATTGTAGATCATATAATTATCTATAAGAAATGTCTGAATACTTTTTTCCTAAGAGCCACCGTTTCTGAGATATAACTATTACAAAAGTTGTAATTTTCATAATATGCACACGTTTCCACGCCACCTGTGAGGTAGTGTACTTAGCGGGTTTTTTAAAGAGTTTCCCGGTAGGCCAATTCCATAATTGAAAACACGGAGGTATGTGGAGATGGCATTTCGTATTTGTGAATATTAAGCCGCTGCTACACGATGCTACGAACACCTTCCAACATTCGACGTTGGATAGTTCATAGCATCGTGTAGCCGTTGTTCGAACCTACGAGTGTCCAATGTCGAGCGTCAAACGTTCGCATTTGGTCGTGTCCCGTTCGATGTCGGTATTCTTGCACCGAGTCAAAGGGATGCTTCGAACGTTTGAAGGTCAATGTTGGTTGCGTTCGTTGGTTGCGCACGACTCGTTCATGTGAAGAGAGACAACATCAGTGTATAACATTAGAGATAACATCAGACAGATAACAGCGTCGTCCACTGAGTACCAACACATTATCATTCGTATTGGATCAAACATTCGATTCACCGTGTAGCAGATACATTCGTCGCATCAACAATCGAACTTAATTGCCTCAAACGTTCGATCGAACGTTGGAAGGAACGTTCGTAGCATCGTGTAGAACCCGCTTTACAGAAATGAAGTATTACACACACATTTACAATCGCATACGTACCTAAAAAATACCATTGTGATCTCTTAATAATTTTAAATAGGGGATATTTTTATAATAAAAGTAATATAGGGAGCAAAGGAATATTTAGCAAAGTATTTGCCAATAACAAAAACTTTTTTTTTTGATGTTTTTTAATGAAAATAAGAGTTATATGTATAAAAAAAAATACATAAAAAATATATACATAAAAAAATTTTGTTTAAACACCCATGTGTATAACATTATAAAATGGCGGATAACCATATTTAATTTTTAAAACATGGTTTCTACTCATCTATGAAACGAAATTGGGTTTTTTCCTTCCGTTTTTACTCTATTGTCGCTTTTGCACGATAAAACACAGCAATTAACCATTTTGGTTTCTGATGGAAAACGTTGTAGTCAGTTTTAATTTCACGACAAATTTTCAGACATCCCACGTGACGCACACACGCAACTAAACAATGACAGAAGGAACACCAGTGCTTGGCTTCAGAGTTCAGATCATCTAACAAAATGACTAGTCCAAATACGTCATTGATTGAAAACTATTGAATAATAAAAAAATATTAGTACTGGGAATGATGAAAGCGGTATAGATTTAAAAAAAAAGTGAGGGAAATTATTCGTCAAATTCATAATCGTCTAATATTTCAGCTTCCTCTTCTTCTTGTTCTTCTCCTTCTTGTTCTTGTTCTTCTTGTTGGGTGCAAGTAAATTGCCTCAATAGCGATGCATCACATGTCTCCTCGTTGGTATCATACGAATCCTCTTCTGTTGGTGATTCAACATTACAGCACGACTGGACTTGACAACTGGTACATGCAAGATACAAACATGCAAGAGAACAAAACAATCCAACTTTTTTGCAGCCGCATTTTACACTACATCCCTTTTTACAATTACAAAAAATTGTGTTGAGGAGTTTTTCGGCGCAGGTGGGAGATTTTTTATAATAATTATATCTCAGAAACGGTGGCTCTTAGGAAAAAAGTATTGAGACATTTTTTATATATAATTATATGATCTACAATTTTTGTCTGACCTAATTTTATGATAAAACTTACCGTTTTGCTGAAAAACGCGAAAAACACATTTTTGCCACCTTTGACCTTGAATAAAATTTTTTCCACGTCCTGGATAGGGAGGGTAGAGGTAAGGAGGAGTATCTCTTATGGGACTTGAATCAAAAAAGTGGCCCCTGAATTTGATGAAATAATAGTTCAATAAGTAACCAGAACGGCGCTGATAAGCAATCAGGGTTCGATCTGAACTTAGCGATTGTAAGTGAAGTGAAGTATGCTAAAGGGAAATACTAACTGTTAAAAACAATAAAAATTGAATTAAATATAAAAACAATAAAAAATTGAATTAAATATAACAATGAGCCATTTTCTCAAAATATGTAGCAAACTGTCACCAGGGCGGCGACACAGATAGTTGGGATTACATCTCTATGATCGAGATATTAATTTAACCAACCAAAAATCATCTTTTGTTAATTCCACTTTAGCAACGAAATTTTCCAATTCGGTTACCTAGGAATATTGTTTATTTTTTAGAAATTATATTCCAATTATAGAGATGTAGTCCCGAATAACCCGTGTCGCCGCCCTGGTGTAAAAAAACTATTACATATTTTAAGAAAATGGCTCATTAAAACTGTTAAAGACAATAAAAACTGTTGTTTCAGTTTTAAAATTTTCAGCGCTTAATTTTAAATTTAAGAATTTTACTACACTAGCGCCATCTTAATTTCATCAACTTTGGGGGCCACTTTTTATATATGGAGATACTTCTCCTTGCCTCTACACTCCATAGTACAGGATCGAAGAGGACTTTTCAACACTTATTTATAATGGTGTTCCGAACATTCGTACCAATTTTTAGCTCTCCCCTGATTTTTGTATCTTTACTACTATTTTTAGAGCTAAATTGATCAGATTAGTTGTGTTGTGTAATATACAGCGAAATTATGACGCTGAAATTATTGCTTGTAATATTGTTGCGAGAAGAATGCTTTGCACGTCCATAGTTACTAAAAAATCAGATGCTGACAAAACTTCCGTCTATTTAGCTTCTCTAGCTCTTTTCGAATTTTCATTTTGCCGCCTCGTATCTTTGCCGTTCGCGCCGCCATATTGGAAAAATGGCGTCGAAAAGCAGTTTTTTGACAATATTTCCTTTCCGAGTTATTTTACGAGGAAAATATCTATATACAAAATTAAACTAGAGAAAATTTCCTACAATTTATGTCTTAACAATTTTTTTCGTAAAATCAATAGTTTCGGCGTACGAGCGCCGCAGAGTGTTACCTAATACGCGTTTTCGCGGAATAATTCGTTTCCACACCACCTTGAGGCAGAGTATGCTACGCGTTTTTTTAATGTGGTTTGCCCAGTAGACTTAATTCCCTTGTCATGTATAGTTTGGAAATTTAGCGTAATCATCTTCGTTTAAATTTTCTTGATGGGCAAGGTGTTACAGGTTCATCGTCTTCGGTAGCGATTGTGACGTCACTGACTGAAATTTCTTGGTTTCCTGCGATGTCATCATCAAATTCTTCTTGAAATTCTTCATTTTCACTGTCATCATAAAATACTGACGAATATTGAGCTAGTGGACGGACAATAGACATATTATTTTGGACGAACGATAAACGTGCGTAATCGTCTGAATCAAATGTGGCAGTTGTCCACAACCAATGGACGACCAGCCTAATAGTGTGCTACGCTCACTGTACCTAAAGGTGGTGTGAAAACGAGTTATTCCGCGAAATCGCGTATTAAGTAAACTTTGCGGCATTCGTACGCCGAAAATATTGATTTTACGAAAGAAATTGTTAAGACATAAATTGTACGAAATTTTCTCTAGTTTAATTTTGTATATAGATATTTTCCAAAATGACTCGGAAAGGAGATATCGTCAAAAAACTGCTTTTCGACGCCATTTTTCCAATATGGCGGCGCGAGCGGCAAAGATACGAGGTGGCAAAATGGAAATTCGAAAAGAGCACCTCAAAATCTATAAAATCACCCATTTTCAAAACTCCCGGAAAACATTCCAGGTAACTCCTTTTATTTGAACCAAATGACTATACTATAGGTAAATTACTTTTTTAATGTTTGGATCTTTGATTTTTTTTCTTTTTTTTTTTTTTTTTTGTAGCCTTATCTATTGTACTTATCACTTGGCAGTAAAAAATCGGGCATTTTGAGACAAAAAAATTTTACCATATGGTTTGTTTAAAAGAGTTAGTAAGTATATAATTTAAATTTCGTTGCGTTTTTTATGTTTTTTTATTTTCACACTTGCCTATCTTTGGTGGTCTCGAACAACCCTGTTTCAAAGAACACGGAACCAATATTAAGGTCCATTCATATGATTCATATCTACAGACACTAAACGTAACAGAGACGTATCGTGCCAGACGCGACAAATATTGTTCAATGCTTTTCTTATGGGAGTATGTGTATTTATATAATAGCGTAACGTAAGCGCACAGACACGTACAGTGACAGACAGTGTCCGCACAGTATTCTCGACAAGAATATTTTGTCTATGCTGGAACGTGTTTGTTGACTTGGCGCGGCTAATATAAATACATGTTTCGAAACGTACAAACAAAATTCCTAGAATTTATTTATAAATTTTCATTGTATTTGTTTTATAAAGTACAAACAACGAAAAATTAATCGAATTTGTTACAAAATAAACATTTTTTGATCTGACTAACAAACATTTAATCGAACTTATTAGGTTATGTCACTTAGAACTTAGAAATATCAACTGCAGGTGAAATTAAATAATATGAAAAATTTTTTTGAACGACTTCCTGCAAAATTGTAAAAATCAAAAACCAACGTCGTAAATCACAAAATGAGTTACATATACGTCTGGTAACAGATCAAGTGCTCATAGCAACAATAAATAGAATAAAAATAAAATAAATAAAAATAAAATCAAAAATTATAATTTAAGGAATCATCTTACATGTTTCGGTCAATATGACCATTATCAAAGATCAAAGCAAAAGAAAAGGAAATCAAGAACAAAAAATCATATCGTAAAATAGACAAATTAAACGAATTCACAAAGGAATTCGAAGTCGAGAAATTTTTAAAAAACTTGTCAAAAACAGGCACACCCAGTTTGTGCAAACAACAAGAACAAAGAAAACACCATGTAACAAACACAAATTGACATGGAGGTCAAAATCGTTGATTTCAAACATAATAATTATCAAAAACTTTTAATGTTAATACTTCAAACTTCTTTAAAAAAAACTATTTAAAAACACACTAGTTGAAAAACTGAATTAAATATCAGCGATCACAAAAATTAATGTTGAGTAACTTAAAATTTTAAAAAATTTTAAAAAACTTTTTTAGTGAAGTTTCATATCTTTGATTTTTTGATTGTACAACACAAATAATGACACAAAAAACAAGAAAAATATGTGTGTCTACGTTGAATGCTCTTTTGGAAATGAATTTAAAATTATTTGCATGACTTTTTTAGAATCTTCTAGGTGTGGTAGTAGTGCGCAGTCGTTGAGAGAAAAATGGTGTTGTTGTAAATATTGCGCAGTGTGTAACGACTCGAGGCTGTCCATAGTGCGGCCTTTGTTCGCAAAATGGCGGATTTCAAAATTTTTTAATAACTGAAAATTGTGATTAGTATTTACTACGTGATCTGCAATGGCTGAAAATTTTTTTTTTTTTTTTTTTTTTTTTTGTATTAGCAGATTTTACTGCAGACAAATGTTCGGAAAACCGGCTTGCGAATTTTCTTCCTGTTTGTCCAATATAAAATGACTGGCACTCGTCGCAGGTGAACTTATATATTCCCGATTTCTGTAATGGCGAAATGGAATCTTTCGTTTTAACAAAATAATTCGATAATGTGTTTTTTGTTGAAAAAGCTAATTGTATACAATTCTGGTCGAATAGATTATGTACATTTCTCCACAATCACACTGATAAGAAATTTGGCGATAATCAACAGAAGTATACAGCAAGAAAGGAAATTTTTCCTCTTCCAATAATAACACAATTTCGGAAAAATCTTCAGTATAAAAGTCACATAACGTTGTCAGATCTGCCACAATTTAATTTTTGTAATCCCCTGATACATACCTACTGTACGTGCTATACATATAGTATCTACTGCATCTACTGTCTGTGTCTGCTGCTAATTGTCTGTGTATATGAATACTTTTGAAAATGTCGTGTCTGCTACGATACGTGTCTGTGACGTTCAGTATCTGTAGATATGAAAGAACCTTTAATCGTGTTCTGCGGGGGATTGCTGTATAATGGAAAATAAACTTTCAGAAAAAATCAAAACAGTTCAGTAAATTATTACTTATTGACACACTATAAAACCCCAACAATCACAGCTGGATTCTAAGTAATCTAAAATTGCCGCTCATTTAATCAAAAAGTACCATCAACGCCATCTGGTATATTAGTTACAGCGGCGTCAGTAAACGGGGTAAACCACAGAACAAATAGAACGAATACATCTATCTCTTTTCTGCAATCACTTATGGGTATTTATGTGCATCTTAGGCTACTTAGTCCTCATTCATTCGCCAGCACTCAATGGGTATGTTTCAATTGTTGTCATATTGTTAACTCTCGTATTAACACGGTATATGTATGTGGCAGAGAACAAAGAGAACGAACATTACTATGTCTATACTAGGGAAACGAGCGTAACCACAAACGATGGAAAATAAATCCCCACTATGTTATATATGTGCACGCGGAGTTGTGTGTGTTAGTCCGTTGGATGTTGTGTGTATTGGTGTCTTGCATACATATATACATAATATGTACGTGGTGGTGGTACGTATGATGTACGTATACCACGTATATATACCGTGTTAATACGAAAGGTAACAATATGACAACAATTGAAATATACCCATTGAGTGCTGGCGAATGAATGAGGACTAACAAGGAGATGCATCCAGAGTGAAATTCAGGATTTTGATGAAACTTCTGTGGTGTGTAGAACAGGCAAAAATAAGGGACCCCTATTTTTTTTTATCGGCCATCTTCCACGTTTACGGGGTGAAACCAGCCCCTAAAGTTGGGGGTTCAAATCGTATTTCTTAAGATCTCTCGAAAACTATAAGAGATAGAGGAAAACTTTAAATTGACGAAATGTTACTCTTTGAAAGACCTATTCAACTGTATAGGTTAAACCAGGGCCGGGTTCATAAGAGGGGCTGGACGGGTGAAAAAGGGGTTAAATCTTCTTGTATCGCCTGAATGGTTCAATGCATCAAATTTTTGCTACCATAAATAGAAAGACCACTAGAAATTAGAGGATACGTATTTTTGCATTTTTTTTTTACTTAGTCCTCATTCATTCGCCAGCACTCAATGGGTATGTTTCAATTGTTCTCATATTGTTACCTCTCGTATTAACACGGTATATGTACGTGGCAGAGAACAAAGAGAACATCTGGGAACGTCTTGGAACTATTACAGCAGGTGTCATGACGCAACCTCCGGCGGAGACCATAACAGAAATATGTTTTGAGGTCCCTAGAATACGAAAATGATATTCACTAAAATTTATATATATATATATATATATATATATATATATATATATATATATATATATATATATATATATATATATATATATAAATTTTAGTGTTCTACCTCTTTAGATAGATATAGAATACATTATGTAAGGTCCCAAAAGTGGTAAAAATAAATAAACTAACCGACCGATTTTGAAAATTTTTTCACTGTTACAGAGCTAAACTATTTTAGATAGATATAGATTACATTATGTAAGGTCCGCCAGGGTCCATAGGATCCAAAAGTGTCAAAAATAAACTAACACCGATTTTGAAAATTTTTTTACTATTACCAAGGTTAACTATTTTGATAGGTACAGGTTGTGTTATCTGAGATCCACAACTGTCCTGCGGATGCAAATGCGGCGTAGAATGCTGCACAACGGGTTTTGAATATATATATATATATATATATATATATATATATATATATATATATATATATATATATATATATATATATATATATATATTACATAAAGTCCGCCTAGAATATACGGTCGAGCTGATCTTTTAATGAGGTCCACCGGGATCTTGCAGCTCCGAAAACGCCAGTAATAAGCTACCGAGAATTAAATTTATTTTAGATGGATACAACTATGCTGCACAAAATCCGTTCGGGTTCTTGGGTTCCCAGAAATACCGAAACTAATTACCCAGCCGATTTTAAAAATTCTTTTACTCTTAGAAAGCTATTTTAAATAGGTACAGGTCTTAGATGAGATCCGCCAGTGCCCAATACACTGAATCCTCGGTATATGTACCCCCATGTGAGGTGAGTCTCACTCTAAAGTATAATTATCAAGGCACAATACAGGTGATCTTATTGGGCATATACATGCGTATTTAAAAAGAAATTAAAATACACATTTTAAGCTGCGTAGCGAAAATGTAAAAAATTTCACTCTGGGGGCATCTCCTTGTAAATAGCCTAAGATGCACATAAATGCCCATAAGTGATTGCAGAAAAGAGATAGATGTATTCGTTCTATTTGTTCTGTGGTACGTGGTATACGTACATCATACGTACCACCACCACGTACATATTATGTATATATGTATGCAAGACACCCATTCACACAACATCCAACGGACTAACACACACAACTCCGCGTGCACATATATAACATAGTGGCGGTTTATTTTCTATCCTTTGTGGTTACGCTCGTTTCCCTAGTATAGACATCGTAATGTTCGTTCTCTTTGTTCTCTGGGGTAAACGGTATATTTTTTAAAATGGATATATGGAGAATGGCAGGAACATGAGCACGACCACAGAACAAATAGAACGAATACATCTGTCTCTTTTCTGCAATCACTTATGTGCTTTTATGTGCATCTTAGGCTGCTTAGTCCTCATTCATTCGCGAGCACTCAATGGGTATGTTTCAATTGTTGTTATATTGTTACCTCTCGTATTAACACGGTATATGTACGTGGTATACGTACATCATACGTTCCACCACCACGTATATATTATGTTTGTATGTATGCAAGACACTAATACACACACCATCCAACGGACTAACACACACAACTCCGCGTGCACATATATAACATAGTGGTGGGTTATTTTCTATCCTTTGTGGTTACGCTCGTTTCCCTAGTATAGACATAGTAATGTTCGTTCTCTTTGTTCTCTGCCACATACATATACCGTGTTAATACGAGAGGTAACAATATGACAACAATTGAAACATACCCATTGAGTGCTGGCGAATGAATGAGGACTAATAATGAGCACGACTAATGTGTCTACCAAAGAGGATAACACTATATGTATATATATACATGTATATATATATATATATATATGTATATGTATATATATATATATATATATATATATATATATATATATATATATATATATATATATATATATATATATATATACCATATGAGTTTTTCAGGAGTTGCCATTCGATTTATTCCTAAAATATGCATCTAATCGAAAAAAAGTTTATACAAAAAATATTCAGAATAGAGGGGGCCATTCAGGAAAAATTGTTCCAGACTTCTAGGACTTACGGTTTTTTTGGAATAGAAAAAAATTTTTTTTTCAAATGGGAACATATGTTGAGATGTTTCTTAAAAATTAGTTTGTTACTTCAAACTACCAATTACGCTAAAATTTTCATTATTTTATTGCAAATTGTTGAGAAATTGCATTTTTAAGTTTTAATTTTCAAAACCCGTGGTCAGGTTTATTTAATCGTCCGCAAGAAATACGGATAATTTGCTATTTACATTCAAAACACCCAAAATAACTAGTAATGGTATGTTCGCATTAAGTCGTTTCAATAAACAAAATTTATTAATTAAATACATTAATTATCAAAATAAATTGTAGTTTTTCGTCAAATAGTAAACTCAATATTTAATAAACAGGCCATCACATTACAACTGTGATTGTAATATTTAATTTTACACCATATTAAAGAAGTCAAAATTTCTTACGTGTGAAATTGGCATTACTAGATTCATAGATTAGGCAATATGTATGATATGAATGTAGTAGATATGTACAAAGATCTGTCATGTTTGTCAAACTTAAATTTTTAAATTCTTTTTTAAAAAACGAAAGTAATAAAAATGTCCAAAAAAATATTTTTAATATAAAAATTTTCAAGTATGTATGGTATGTATTTTAACAATACGTCTGAAAAAGATGTATTCTAAAAAGATTCATAACCTTAATTTATTTTCCAGTAATCTGCCCAGTAAATATAAGCAAATCGAAAATAGTAATTTTTCATAAATCACCAAAATTAAAAGAACATGGGAAATTTACGCTAAATAATGTGGAAATTTAAAAAGTTAAAACGTACACATATCTAGGTGTACGATTTTCTGCATCGAGTAGTTTTAACAACTGTTGCGACCATTTTATTTCAAAAGCACGAATAGCAAAATGAAGAAAATGGGAATAACTATCTTCAGCAAGCAAATGAAAAACCTACATACATGAAGAAAATGAGAATAACTATCTTCAGCAAGCAAACTAAAAGCAAATGAAAAAGCTACAAAGAAAGCTGTAAAAGCTCAAAAAAATATTTCAAAAAGTGATGAAAAAAAGATTTATCCTGATTTTATTACAATTTTACCATCTTTAAAACGTACGTTCTGTGTTAAAACAGTTCTCCATAATGAAAACGACAGTATTTAATAAAGTTTTTAATAAAATTACACAAATTTTATTTAATTACAACCACTTCCTAAATAAAATATAATAAATTTTTTTCCCTCCAAAGTAAAATTTTTTACGCACATTTTACATTTTAGAGCTTCTTGAACTATTTTCGTTTGGTGTCTGTCCGTCCATCCGTCTATGTGTCGCCAGTTTGCACCAAGTGGCATAACTTCTGAACTATTCGATTATTTTTAATGAAATTTTCAAAAATTATACAGTTTGGTTCGTAGATGGTTCCCTATGAATTTAATCGAAATCGGAGTAACAGTAGCTACGCCGCTACCATGTCATTCCAAAATTGCACCAGGTGGCATAACTTCTGAACTATTCAATTCATTTTTATGAAATTATCAGAAATTATGCGGTCTGGTTCCTAGATGGTCCCCTACAAATTTCATTGCATTCGGAGTAATAGTATCCACGGCACTACCATGAAATCCCATTAAATGTAAATATCTTATTTACTGTTAGTCACATTTCGCTCAATTTTTTATGAATCGTTTTGTTCATTTATTTTTATTAATTTATGTACCAATATTAAATTACACAGAGATATATTGGGCATTAAATTACCAAGGTGCTTTTACGAGTACGAGAAAGCTGTGTGCCACACCCCATTGGCAGCGTACAGTGGACTTTCGGAGATTGTCCAATCGCAAATTGTCCATATTTCAGTGTTAGGGATTTAAACATCGTATGTTTACGTCACACGAACATTGTATTCACAAAAATTGTGTGTTTGCAGTATTCGTGTGACGTAAACGTGCGATGTTTAAATCCCTATCACCGCAATATTGACAATTTTTGATTGGGCAATCTCCGAAAGTCCACTGTATTTTAGTATCTTACACAACTGCGAAATTTTTTTATTTTAGTTTGTAACCAAATGATTATGGATCATTATCTTGGTATACTTTACTTATTGGATGACCACTTGTCATTTTATTGTTAATTATTTCGTTTTGATTAATATTTAGAATTTTTCAGGATATAAAATAAAATACATTTTTCATAGAATAAGATTGTTTATTTTTTCCGGCAAACATCGAAATTACAGTATGTCGACGTGTTCTACAATTTTCCCTCGGTGCCATTCCCGGAATCATAGATTTTTCAATTTTTCTTCTTCCTTGATAATAAGTTGAACGTAAAAATCGCATTTTAGATTTGACTTGTTAATGATCATTGACCCGATGTGATCATTGCTTTTCCACAGGCATTCAAAATTTCTAAATTCCTAAATAAATTTTATTTTTGTTTCCGTATTTGACTTTTGTCATTAGTCGAATTTTCTCCGAAAAATTAGACTTATACAGTCTATACGATAAGAGCTGCGAGAGGTGAGAGTAGGGGCGCTATCTGTTTTCGGACCCGTAGAACACGAATATGTAGAAAAAAAAATGTCTGATATATACATATATATACATATATATATATATATATATATATATATATATATATATATATATATATATATATATATATATATATATATATATATATATATATATATATATATATATATATATATATATTCCCGCCACCTTTTAATTTGTGTAGGGCCCCCCTATGGAAGTTAAGAGATGAAATTTGGTAAATGGGGCTCATTTTCGAGGCACCTCATACTATCAAAGTGGGGTCAAATTTTGGGCAAATTTTTTTTCTGACCCGACTTTTAAGGGGGTGGTGGGGGGCGGAAAAGCAATAAAACTTCTCCAAACCGGTTTTAAATAATGTTTCGGTCAATTATCTACAACATATCCAAAATTCAGCTTCCTAAGATGATTTGGTGGGAGTAGAGGGGGGAAAAACGATTTTCGCTGGATCTAACAGGCCCCCAGCCCCCCAGAATTAACGTAGAGGGTTAAAATTTGGTGTGTTGATAAAGTTCGTACCTAAGTTGTGCTTTTTGGAGGTTTTAATATTTTACCCCCACCCCCCTCATTTTTAAGCTACAATTTCATGCATTTTCGACGTTTTCGAAGTTTGTACCACTCGCACAGGTCACCCGAATAAACCTAGAGGGCTGAAATTTTGTATTCGGATTGAGTTAGTATCAAAGGGGTGCCTTTTGGGGGTCTCGACTTTTAACCCCTACCCCCACCATTTTTATACCCAAAAGAACATGATTTTTCTTGTTTTTTAACAGTTTCGTTCGGGTCAAAATCTCCCCAAATAAACCTAGAGGGCTGAAATTTTGTACGTGTATTCAGTTAGTATCCAGCTAGTACCTTTTAGGGAGTCCACATTACTTTTCCCCCCACTTCTCCCATTTTTACATCGGAATTGAATGCTGTTGTTAAATGTGTTTTAAATGCATTACTTTTATTCTAAATACAAGTAGGCGAATAGTAATTTTAAAAAATTTAAAAAAAAGTGAATACAATTTTTAACAAATGAAATACATACATATTAAGTAATTTAAAAATGTTATTAAAGTTACTGTTTATTTATAAATTAGGAATTTTGGATTTTTATTATTTATAAAATAGAAATTTTGGATTTATTTGGAAAGAAAAAATATCTTCAGAAAAGCCTTCCAGTTTACTATTTAAGGTCCTTTTTTAATATTTAAAACTAAAACATAAAGGCATTTAGCGGATAAACATGGGCAGGAATGTCCTCGTACGAATTGTGTTGGTTTTTTTTCTGCTACCTGTTTTCGGCACAAAATTGAAATTTACTGAGATACAGCCCTTAAATACTTAAAACCTTTTTTTAATGCCTCGATCAGCCGAACACTCATCACCAGTTTTGAAACCAACAAAATGACAATTCGGTTGTAGACTTTCAATCACATTTCGCTTGTAGACATTCAATACCGAAGATGAAGGGGAAAATTCGACTACCGTGATGGGGCCCCGCTGCTCACGGCGTTTTTTTTATTTAACCTATAAAATAATTTCCATTTAAAATTAAAAATTATACTTATTTTTAATAATTAAATAATATGAAGTACTTACTTGATTTAATTACATTCCAAGAAGAATTTTAGTTATAAATCCATATGAATACCAAAAATTTAATAAAAATTAATAAAATTTGCCAAGTTAAATAGCTGAAATTCTAAATTTCATTTTTGAAATAAAATAGAGTCCCTATAATAAATAGAGTCTTGACATGTGGTGAACACTGATTGGTTCCGGCATTTTCTGTCTAACGTTGGGTAAAATAAATTGAAAATAAGTTAAAAAATATTTAACAAAAACCATTTAGTTTAACCTAGAAAGAATAATTAAATTAAATTTTTTTAATTGTTCATAAATTCATAACCTATTAACAATAATTATGTACTCAAAAATATTTACACAAACATGTGATAATTAATTTCGAAGCTTCCCGCTCTGTTTTGGAAAGAAAATGGATGACATGTCACGACTCTATTTATTATAGGGACTCTAGGTAAATCTATACGGTAAGGCCATCTGTGTAACCTAAATACAATTACCGCTTGCTACTTTCCGTAATATTGAGGGTTGTTTGAAGTAGGCGCTCTTAAACTTGAATAATTTTTATCAACAAATAAGTATACTATTCCATTTAAAAAAAGGTAAGTTTGTATCGTATCTCGAAAACCACAAGAGCTATAAAGCTCCTGATTATCGCAATTGGTTGCCCCCGTCGATATCTACAACTCTTATTTGAACAATTTTTCGATTAAATCAACGGTTTGGCTGTAATAAAAATGGCAACTCCCGAAAAACTCACCCTATATATATATATATATATATATATATATATATATATATATATATATATATATATATATATATACTTTGAGTATTGAAGTGATAGAGGGAGTACAGGTATATATTCGCTGTATATGAAAATGAAGCCAAAAACAGGGTTAAAGTGTTGACCAATATGGCGGTTAAACAAAATTTCATTTAAAATGTTTCTATATTTACTGATGTTATATTTGTTACTCTCAATATTGTTAGAATATTTATTAATAAATAGTCTCAAATTACAACAAAAATCGTATACAAATTAAAAAATATTTATTACCATTGACACTTTATAAGTTATGAAAGGTGTTAACGTGGTGTTTACAAATGTGGCGATTTGCTTCAAAGAAGATATTGTATACTCCATCTATTGTGTGGTACATATACGTTCTGATATCTATGTATATGTATAGAAGAGCACTCACTTAAATTATCACTTAAATGATTTTTACTTAGCAAGTGATTATTTTGGCGCTAAGTTCAGAGGGCAGCACTGCACAACATATTTAAAAAATCATAATTGTAGACGGTGCTACTAGCCGATACCTGTCGAATTTACTGTTCATAGAACTTATTCTATTATTTTAGTAATTTATAATTTGTAACTACGCTACATTTATAAGTTGTACTACGCAGTAATTCTAGCACACTCTCTTCTAAGCCCATATTAGTATCATTAACATTTTCTTGGTCATTCTTATCAGACATTAAATCTACATTCAAAAATATGTGTAGACAATCTAAAACGCTCCCGTTATCAGTTTCGCAGTTACCTTTAAAGCTACCGCTTGTCAACCCACTGATAATTTGAGTTTTTAAAGAGCCCACGAATTGCGATATTGTTGGGTTGTTATTATTGCCCAACCCGGACTGGATTAAGCCAAACAAATTTTCAATGGAATCTTGATTTATATCCCGGGTACGGAGATATGAAAATCTCTTCTTTTTAGAAAGTGTTTAGCAGATTCCAATGATCTCCTTGATCGTCCTTATCCATCCATCCTGGAATTTTGGACGGATGAACAAGGATGGATCTTCGACAACATGGTCATTTTCAATTCTGACAAATTTCCATTCATCAATGGTTTCCATCATTTTTTGCAAATGACCAGAAGTATTGGTAAGGTGACCACGGAGTGGCTTTTCGTCTGGGGGATACTCCATACCCCCGTTTAAGCTGTCGAATAATTCATCGACCTGGTTGACAAACACCACAGTGACTAGTGCTCTGTGCGAAAGAAAATCTGAAATAAATAAAAAACATAATTAATTTTCGTGTAACCATGATGAAATCTAGAACGAGAAATTCGTTAATTATTGAAAGGTAATTAATCTACGTAATATAATTCAGTATACTGATTTTCGCTTGAACTGAGTACGTAATAGGAATTGATTTTAATAAAATTTAATTACGCTCTTCAACATTCATACTGCTAAGTATTTTTTATTGTGTCATGGGAGAATTATTTATTGTATGAATTTACTTATTTTTAAGTAAAAATTGCTATTTTCTTTCATCTATACATATAATGAAACTGTAACCAGACCGTTTTTGTACATGGAATATTTTTTGAAAATTGTACTGGTACTGTAAATAGTCATCAATGTAGCTATCAAAACAGCGATTTTTAAAATTTTTGTCAATCTGTCTGTTCACGCATAACACAAAAATTACTGAACAGCTTTTAATTAAATTTTGTGTGGTGATAACTTATTACCTGGGTTAACATCTAAGATAATTTTTATTCCGGGAAAATGTCTCATACCCACGGGAAAATAAAAAAACCATTTTGAGCATGTGCTTGTGCACACATTACGCAAAAACTATTGAACGTATTTTGATGAAATTTGGTCTGGTGTTAACTTGTTACCTGGGTCAACATATAAGATACTTTTTAGTACAGTAGAATGTCTCCTTCCCACGAGAAAATACGAAAATCATTTTGAGCAAGTGCATGCGTTACGCAAGAACTATTGTTCTATACAAGTTGTGTATAATTATTACACCTATATACAGGGCCGGATTTACGCTAGAGGCACGCGGGTCACTGGCCCCGGGCGACAAAATTTGGAACACATGTGATAATTTTTGTTTTTTTTTTTTTTTTGGTCATCACTTAATTTTTGATAAGAAAAGAGTGCTAAAGTACATAAGAAATTTTTTTTAAATTTTTGTCAGGGTCGGCATTTTTCACAGTGTCCCGAGCGGCACTCAGGGTAAATTCGGCCCTGCTTATAATACTTCTCATTGATTTTATAACAATTCGTTGCGCGAACGACGTCGCGAGTACAGCTAGTTCATAATAAATGTATTTTATTTTATTTACGTATTTACTTACATTTTAGTACTAATCCACCAGACTAGACGCTCCAAGGGGCTTGATTATGTTAAAATTGATACTACAGCATGGAAATTGAAATAAAATTTAATAATTGGAAAAGATAATTTATTTTAAATTAAGTTATTAACTTAATACACTATATTTTTCTACTGGTGCCATTTTGTTAATTTTTCTTTTTGGAACGTTTTTTGTTAATAATTTTAATACAAACCAAGGATTTATGCAAGTATATAATCATATTAGAATTTACAAAAAAAGCCAAATTATGACAAGCCAAATTGTAAAACAAATTTGTTTATTTTAAAAAAAAGTTACAGTTGCAAAAATTTTAGTTACGAAATAATAAAATATAATACTTACAATGAATATAATTTTTAAAAAATGGCAAACACTATTAACACAACACTAAACTAAAATAATAAAAGTATTATATAAGAAAGAAAAGCACAGAAAACAAAAGCTCACTATAAAACCTACACTTAAAAATTTTAGCTTTCGAACCAATTTGAACAAGTAATAGTATATTGTACAATAAGTGGGAAAAGAGGCTTATTTCTCACGAATATGAGTTTGTTGCGCGAGCCCGCAGGGCGAGTGCGATAATTCGTATGAGTGAGAAATAAGCTTTTCCCACGTATTTTACACTAGGTATACTTTTTCTAGGAGCACATTTTTTTTCGTAAAATTTAACATAAATAATTAAAATAAAATTTAAATAAGTAGTAAAAATTTTTTTAATTTATAATTTCAGGGGTAAGATGTTCAAATTTTTGCCAAAGCATACTTTAAAACTATGGACACAATCTAACAGAACAGCCTACTTTTTTATTATATTAAGGCGTGCGAAATAATTTCCCACTGTATTCCCGTACAGTGTGGGCAATTGTTAATTTTTTACATATAGTTAGCCGTGCACAAAATGTTACTTTTAATAGTAGGAGTAGAAAAACAATATTGAAAAACAACCACAGTATGTATAGGCAAACTGTACCGTGTTTACTGTGTTTACCGTGTTTACTGTTCAGATTGGTTCATATTACCACCAAAAAAGTCGCATTTGCGCAAAACGAACAAAATACTTCCAAATCTGCACCGTGATGTTGGGACGTTTTTTTCATATCCATTTGGCTATATATGTATACTACATATATGGGGGATACTATATCGCGCGTACTCTGTCTCAACCTCGTATCTGAAAACTCCCAATTTTTGGACACAAAAAAAACATATTTTAAATCCGTGTTTTCATCACTATGAGCTTAAGATTTATGCTAATTACACCTTTTGATGTTGGCTACCCATATATATAAATATATATAGATAAGTATATATGTAAAAACCGTATTTAATATGTTTTTTGTGTATCCTAAAACATGTAGCTTTTGATATACGAGGTAGAGACAGCCAACGCGCGATATAGGGATATATATAGAGATATTCTCTTTGGTTTAATTCTTAGTGTAGGAACGGTACTTCTAACAAGTCGGGAGACCAAACCTATGGATTTTGATGAAATTTGAATATGTTGTAGACAATGACGTAGGTGGACTAGTCATTTTGTTAGATGATCTGAACTATGTCTGAAGCCAAACACTGGTGCTCCTACTGTCAGTTTTTTAGTAGTGTGTGTTGTTTGCATTGACAAAATATCTGCATCTCGTTTTATTCTACATGTGTGTTAATGTGTGTGAATATGTGTGTAGGCTTCATTTCTGTAATATTCACATAAACTGTATGCCATCTCCACCCCACCTCCGTGGTTGTAGAACGCTAAACAATAAGTGACACGTATTTTTTCTTATCTGCAGAAAAACGGTTTGAAGGAGTGAAATCGCCCTTCAAAAATTGGGGAAAAAATTTAATTGTTCAAATATTTAAAAAAAAATGATAAGAGATCTCAACTTGGACTGACATCATTAACAAATCAAATAAAATTAGACGTACAATTTTATATTACTATAGTTACTCTAATACAAAAATAACAAAAAGGGAAAAAAGATAATTGTAGTACGTCCACAGACCAATGAACACTATTATATTATACTGATTATACTACTAGTACTAGACAAAGCGTAAAGCCAGTTTCTAGGTATTTTTCTTGAAGCAGGTAACAAGGGTGAGACGGGTGAAATTTAACGAAATAACATAATGTCAATTTCTGAGCAAATGTGACTATAATTATTGCAGGACATAATTTGTATACGTACGTATTTTGAAAATAAAGCGAATACCACTTTTCTTCTTTCAAAATTTTGCAGTTTCTTCTCCGAAAAGTAAAATTTTACTATCAATATTATATTTTGACAATAATTATTTGAAAGTGTAACTACGGATACGAATCAATTACTATATAACAGAATGCTATTGAGGTCGGAACTTAGTCGTAACTGATTGCTTCAATTATACATTTATATTATATGTCTCTATAATATAAAATATAATATGTTCACTGGTCTGTGAGTACGTCTAATTTTAATGAATTTATTGCATTTAATGACGTCAGTCTAAGTTTAGATAATTTCACCTATATCTATTGATATGCAATTTGTTCAAATTACATAAACAGGGGTGATTGGGGGTTAAAATTTGGTGGTTAATTTTACAAAAGGGGGGGGGGGGGGGTGAAAATTAGAAAATATTAAAATTTTGTTTGCACATTTCAAATCTACGTAAAAAATCTAATTGACTTGTTTTTGCTAAATTTTCTAATATTAAGTTTGGGGATAGCGATCTAGGGGTGACTATGTCAACATAATCGTACTATTTGAGAAATTCAAGAACTTCTTCTTAGGAAATAATTTAAGACAATTAGAATAACGTCGAAATGAAATTTTCGAATTCAGAATTCAGTTTGAGTAACAATGTAGACGGAGGGGGCGAGTCACCCTCTTAAATTACATACTAATTTTCATATAGGGTGGGTTGGGGTAAAATGGGTATAAAAATAAGCTCATTTTAACTTTCAAGCCAAGTAAAAAGAAAAATTTAATATATAAAAATCATTTTATGGTTTTAGCTTGTCATTATGATATCTAAGAATAGTTTAATATGTATTATCAATTAACAAACTAATTAGTATTAAAATTATAATAATTTTTTGTACTATACCTATTTTACCCCGTGGTTGGGGGAAAGTGGGTATAAAAGATTTTCTTATGTAAAACATTAATTACAATTGATACACCTATTTTATCGCAGTATATAGGTTAAATATAGGTATAATAAAAAATAAATATTCATTAGTACTTGAAAGAATTTATTGTTAGGCTAGGTACATATAAGAAAAAAATTAAGGAAATGAAAACTTCTTATTTAGGCCTATTAGCCTAAGTATATTACAAATACACTGAGCTTCCTTTAGCAACTTCTTCTTTTGCGTCCTTAATAGCATTTTCATCGTATTTAACAGGTTTCTTTATCAAATCGTGCGTGGCATGTCCTGAAACAACAAAATTATTTTTCAGTTTTTAAAGTTATTTTTCAGTTTTTAAAGTGTTATACCCATTTTACCCCATATCAATAAAGTATTAATAACATAAAAACTATTTTAAAAAGAACAAATTTAACTAATTAAAAGTAAAAATAGATATCTTGAATGTATACATACCTTATTTTTAAGCTCCTAGTTCATCAGGTTAACTGTCAACACTATTTTCTGTTAGGTGTAATTGACAACAATGAAACCGGTCAACATATGTTTATTTTCTTTTTAAGCCAATTATAGTGCTGCTAACTCACTTTGAGTGCATAATATAATATTAGAATATATTCTTCATATATACATATATGTATATAATTTTTCCTGATAAATTTTATCAGTAATTTAAGATTTATAAAGTAAAATAAAAATTACACCCGTTTTACCCCCCATTATACCCATTTTACCCCAACCCACCCTATTCATTATTACTATTAACACATTGGCAGTGAGTATTGTCAATAAGTGGTTTTGAAGTTGAACTGTCGTATGTAATGCCGTATTTACACGTGTTTAGTAGCTAAAGCAGGTTACTTAATCAAGTTACTAAATTTAGTTACTTTTGTCATGTAGACAGTTGTATTTAGTGCAAGTGCAAGTAAGAAATTTAGTAATCTGTTTAGTCAAGTAAATAGAAGCCTGTTCTATTTACTTGTGCAAGTAGCTTACCCCCACTTTATTTTTTTGAACTTGCTGTTATTTGTACCAGTGTAAACACATTAGTTTAGCAAAGTGTTTAGTAGAATTCGAATATACAAATATAGGCGCGTAAATATTTGTTTATTGCAAATATTTTTTTGGGAATTTTTGTACTTATTGTATTATATAAATTATAAATATCAAAAAAAGTCACTGAAGGTAACTTGATAAAAAATTGAAACTCGTCTGACAACCACTCTTCATCTAATAATAATAATAAAAAAATATATATAAAATTTTTTTCTATTTTTATGGGATATATTTGGGACAAATCATATATAAATATAATAAAAGGTCGAACCAACAAGTCAGTTCAAACATAAATGTCACACTTTTTTCTGATTAAATCGCTTATTAATATATCTGATATATTTTTATAGTGCACAACGAATTTATTGACAACTATGTACCATTTTTAATTTAGTTTTACTAGGTTATGTATTACTACTTCAACCAATACTAAATCAATTTACTAAATTGTGTGTAGACAGCCACTAAACAAAAAAATTATTCAATTTAGATACTTGCTTTAGTTACCTGCTTTAGTTACTAAACTGTAAATTCGGCCTAAGGTTTTTATTATGATTATTTTAAATGATACTTTTCGTTATTATAAAATTGCACTTGATGTGATTAGGCAAGTATATTGCACTTGATGTGATTAATGTAAATAAAAGATGAATAGATATTTTGATAAAACATACGTATACAACACACACATACAAATGTGTATAAAAATATTATTTCTACATGTTATCTAAACAACTTTTTTAATTATTTTTATTTGTTACCTGTCACAACTGAAAAGTGTCACTGTAATTTTAATTGACTATCAAAAGTGTTTTTGTTTATGTTATGTCACTTAAATTAAATAAATCGATCCTTTTTTATTGTTTTCAATTTTGAGAGATAGAAGTATAGTTGTTTATTAGAAATTTGTTTTTTTTTTTTTAAATAATATAAAAGAGTATTTAAAAATATGTATGTCTAAGTATTATAGTGGACCGGCTAAATATTCAATAACTTTTCAATAATTTTTACAAAAATCTTTGTCGATTTTTTGAATTTTCTTATTTTTGTCAAATAAAAAATGCTCTTAATGTTCTAAATGGCAAAAAATGTAATTTTTGACCAGTTACATTCATTCAAATGTGTACAATTCAGACATAGCAGGTTCGGTTGCATAAGCAAAACCGACTTTAGATTTCCAACTATAATTAAGATATATTAAATAAAATATCAAGAAAACTTTAATCTGAGTTCAAAATTGGTTACAATAATACTTTATTTTAATTGATATATCTTAATTTATAATTGGAAATCTAAAGCCGATTTTGTTTGTGCAACCGAACCTGCTATTTCTGGTACAATTTCATGTAATTTAGTTGCAAAATTTTATTGCAATAAGTACGATCCTTACCTGTTCGAAAATGTCCGCTACCTGGTCATCACACAGTGTTGTCTGTGTTTTCTAAATGGAAAACACCCGGTATTTGGTAACCATAACTTACCATGTTTTTACCGTTTTCACATATAATAAAAAATCGAAAAAATCACTGTAGAAATGATAGAGAACCAAAAAAAAAAAAAAAAAAAAAAAAATTAAATAAATAATAAAAATTAAGTAAACCCTGTAAACACACTGTAAATAGGCGATTAATATAGGTATGTAGTCGCTGTGCAAAATTTTTATCCAAACAAGAATAATGTCAACTACCGTTTCTGAAACCGTTTCGACAGAACAAGAACAAGAATCGGTTGAAGAAGTACCTCAAGATGAAGGAATTGCTCCAAGTACCTACTTGATTAAACCATCTTTACAATTTAAGTAGGTAATTTATATTTTTAAATCGATTCGAAAATGTAAAAAAATGAAAATTTATAGGTTCAGAGCACAACCTGTAAAATATATAATAAAATCAACTCTCGGTGAATATTTACAAGGTAAAGAATATTCGATAGATAGAGCCAAAGAATGGACAAAAGTGATTGCTGACATTATCAGGGATAGAGTTCGAGGTATCCGTAATTATTTTTTATTTTAATTCTTACAAGGAATGTTACGGAAGTGTCCCCCTGGGCCATTCTTCAAAAAAGGACAGTTTCAATTAAATTTTAAAAATTTAATTTATTTGTTTTCTTTTTCACCAAAATTAGCTTACAGTTTGAATAGGAACTTCTAAATTAAACACTAATAACAGTTAAGCTTAAAATACTTTATTTTTCAAGTTTTTTGTGAAAATGAAATTAACCTGTCCACGGAAGTGACATTATGTCTATAAAAACGAGTGAAGATTAGATATGTAATAAAATTTAAGGAATAAAAATTCAGGAATGCAAAAAAAAATCACAAATTGAATGTTATGGATTATGTTTAATAAGTAGAAACATATTTTGTAGTTGATATAATAAAATATTATAATTAAATGTGTACTTAGCTACGAAAATTTAAATTAATTCCTTGGGCAGGAGGAAAAATTTTATGTTTAAGAGTAAAATATACATAATATTTTAGTGTAAACTTCTAAAACACATTTAACACAGCTTAATCAAGTTTTCTTCAAAGTCTTTAACAACTTCATGAGGTCATCAGAGTTACTGTCCACAGAAGTGATAAATCAGCATGGTTAGCCCATAATTGAGTATATTTTTGAGATTATGAATAGTGTCCATGCCATAAGTTGTTATAGAGTCATAAAACTGCCATAAGTTGTTATAGAGTCATAAATGGTCACAGAAGTGATGCTGGTAGCTTGACGAACGGTCACATAACTTATTTCACACTTAATAACTTAAAATCACAACAATGCAACAACTTCCAACTGCTTCACAGAATAAGATGGTTCATCCTTCTTTACATAACTATTAGAGAGCTACACTAGTGCTGCCTGGAAGCAATTTATTGAACTTCTTAGATCTGTCCACAGAAGTGATTAAACACTATGGGGACAGAGTTCAATTGTATTTTTTTTTGTAATGTAATTTAATATATAAGGATAAAAATTGCAGGGATTAGTTTCTGACTATTACAGTTTATAATTATACAGTTTTTATTGTTTTAAATAAAATATTGGGGTAAAATTTAAACATTAACTGGCCCAAACTATATATGGTGACTGTCTACAGAAGTGACTTATCACATCTTGTGGACAGATATTTTCCGATAATTATTTGAAATAAACATTTGTTAACTTGGTAAATGGATAAATACTGATGCTTAATAAGGATTTAACATGTAAAAATAATTAAAAAAACTTCATAACTATTTTTACTAGACTGGTGACAGTGTTCTGTCCGTATCTGGAGAATGGCCCCCCTGTGATTTCGTTCATTTTAATATATATTGTAGTACTTGACAAAGTAACAAACATGTTTTAATTGTACGTGCCCAATAGCATATTTAGGGGGTAAAACACACCTTCAAAAATTTGCTGACAAATAATATTTTGGTATTTTTCTCATATTAGCCCTTAAGCAATTTTGATGAAAAGTGGTCAAAAGATTTAGACTGAGGTTACATTAGTCTAGATTTTTTTTTTTTCATTGGAATTACATAATTTTTAAGGGGTTAAACAGCCCTAAAATTGGGTTTATTAAAAATTTCTTAGGAAAGTCATAGCTTAAATTCTTTAAAATTCTGTAAAAATTCTTCATTATAAAATTATTAAAATAGGGAAAGTAAGATTAATTGGTAATTCCTTGACTTGAAATAAATAGTTTTCAAACACTGAAGTAGTTTTATGAGGAAAAATTTAGGATTGCAGCTTCTAATTAAATATCATGGATTATCACTCTGCTTAAAACACTTCTTTGAAGAATATCATGTAATATAACATCATATCATCATTACTGCGAAAATTATCATCCATAGTTGTAATTAACATTTTTTTTAATACCTCTATAAAATTTTATAATTACATTGTAAAATACAGACATACTGAAGCACTATAACTAAGGTGACCAGACGTCCCGTTTTTCAGAGACATGTCCCGGTGTCCCGACCAAACTTCTCGGGACGTCCATTTGTCCTGTTTTGGCAATATTTGAACTTATACACTATTTTATGAAAAGTTTTATTCATTATTTGAAATAATTTTTAACTGCCTTTAAAATCCTTTACTTGGGTTATATTTCAATTTCAGTTTTTGTATTTGAACTTGTTTATTACTCTGAATAAAATATTATCGCTGCTGATGTAATAGGTTTGGCTATGATTTCCTTGACAATATCCTTTTTTTTCTGTCTTCCTACTCCTAACACAAATTATTCTATCCAAATTATCGTTTCATTATCAAAGGTCTCATGCTATAGTAGTGGTGGAATCATCCGCCACCAAATTAATTTTATGGTAGAAAAAAAATTAGCACTCTATGACTTTAAAAACGCCATTAGGGGTGGACTCACGGACCCCCTTTTCTCATGGAGTACTCCGTACCCCCCCCCCCCCAAACCCCCGATAAGGTCGGCTGTCCCGTTTTGACTCTACAAATCTGGTCACCTTAATTATATGTTTACTGTACCACTATTCAACATCTATCCAAAATAATAAATAAGACTTAATTTATATTTTTACTTGTATTTTCTTCCACTATTTCATAATCCATTATATTTAATTACAAATTGCAATCTTAAATCTTTTCTCATAAAACTACTTCAGTCTTTCAAAACTATCTATTTTAAGACAGGGAATTACCAATTAACCTTATTTTCCCTATTCTATAAATTTTATAATGGGGAAAATACCAATATTTAATTTTTGTTAAAAATTTCGTTCTCATACTTAATAGCCCCCCATAACTCCCCAGTTATGCCGTGCCATTACAGTAGGTAACATGCATTACAGCCGACTCTCGTTAATTCAAACCTGCGATAATTCGAAACTCTCTATAATTCAAAGGTATCACGAGTTCCCTACAAAATCTCTTTATATTTCGAACTAAAACAATACATTTTTATACACTTGGTAATTCAAACGAAAAAATCATTGCTACGTAACAAAACGACACGTTAATTCTAATTCATCGACGTCAAACACTCGACAATTCAAAGTTGCAGAGAGAAAGAGACAGAAAGATTGTAAGTACATTTTGAGACAAGTTCAAGTTCATTCATCACAAATGCTTTAAAAAATTGTTACCTGCGATAATTCGTAATATTTTAAGAGTCCCTCGAGTTTCGAATTAACGAGAGTCGACTGTTAACTTGTAGCTTTTTTATAGAATTTTAAAGAATTAGAGCTGGTTTTTTCAAAAAATTTTAATAAACCCATTCTTAAGGGTGTTCAACCCGTTAAAAAATATGTAACCCTCAATGAAAAAAATTCTAGACTATTGTAACTTTAGTCTTAATCTTCTAACCACTTTTCATCAAAATTGCAGAGCGGCTAGTATGAGAAAAATACCAAAATATGATTTTTCAGCCAATTTTTGAAGGGGTGTTTTACCCAGTAAATATGCTATTGGGCATGTACAATTAAAATATGTTTGTTACTTCGTCAAGTACTACGATATAATTGTCTTAAAATTAACGAAATCGCAGAGGGACACTTCCGTAAAATTCCTTGTTGGTGAAAATTAAGTATAAGATTTTTTAGAATTAAATTTTCGTCGGTATAAGATTATCGTGCAAGTTCAGTTAGGAGAGCAAAGAGGTGCAGGAGTCAAAAGTGGAATACGATGTTTGTGGGATTCTGAATGTGATAGTTATGCGTCGGAATCTTTTATTAATGTAAGTCTAATTTTTATTTCCGAGCTATTAATGAACTTCTTTTTCCCTAAAATGTGTTAAATAAAATTTTATTTGGAAAAATAATTTACAGTGTAGGTTTCGTTGATATTTTATCAAAAGTATAAAAAAAAAAAAAAACTTATTAGTAGTAGTAGTAAAACTTATTGTAACGTCTTTTTTGATCTTCTGTTAGTTATAAAAAAGAAAATCTTTAAAAACCTTACCATAATTATGTTATTATGAGATGACCCACCCTTTGAACGAAATACATACATTAGAAAGTTGAACATGTTAATGGTCATAAGCAGGGTCGGATTTACTCTGGGCACCGCGAACGGGCGCTAGTAATTTTCACACCAAACAAAAGATTGCAGGTAAATTCCTCACTCATGTTTTGAAACTATCATAATCCTATGTGTATTTTCCACACTAAACAATTGAAAATAAAACTAATTATTTTTTGATAAAATTATATTTAACTGGTGTGTATAATACATATACAGAGTGTCAATTTAAAAACCAGTCAGGCCTTGTATCTTTGGAACGGTAATAAGTAATTACAATCTGTTAAAACCGTTTCTAGAACATGAAGGAGGAACCATTATGACCCGCATGGGAAAGAGGAACCATTATGACCCCCTTAGGCTCCAGCCACCTCAACCCTATTTTTTAAATTGTAAGACTCCTCTTATGGTACATCATTGGAAAGTTCTTTAAAAATGCTATTCAGTAATACCAAACACAATATTAAATTATCGAATATTTTTTGAAGATAGGTTAATTTAATTAATTTTGACGATATACTTCGACTTTGATATAAAACTAGGTGGTGAAGTTAGTTAAGGGTGGGTTAGGTTAGTTTAGTTTTAACAATATACTTCGAGTTTGACAAAAAACTAGGTGGTGAGGTTAGTTAAGGTTAATTTAGTTTAGTTAAGTTTTGACAATATACTTCGACTTTGATATAAAAACTATATATATATATATATATATATATATATATATATATATATATATATATATATATATATATATATATATATATATATATATATATATAAGCGAAGTACCACTCACTCACTCACCTATCACGAAATCTCCAGAACTATAATACTTACAAACTTGAAATTTGGTATGTAGGTCTCTGTTGGGTAATATGTGCTTGCTAAGAAAGGGTTTTGAAAAATTTTTAGTCTAAGCGTAGACATTTACAAAAAACCGCAAATGCAATTTTTTTTTAACCGACTTCAAAAACGAGGAGGTTCTCAATTCAACCCGTATGTTTTTTTTTTTTTATGTATGTACACCGATTTCTCCCACATTTCTGGGCCAATTTACGCCATTCTTTTTTTGTTAGTAGATAAGGCTGTCCAGGTGATCCCATAAAAATTTTATTATTTTTGAGTAATTTTTTAACCATCTAAATTCTTCTAAAAATAATTTTCTGACAATATCTAATTTAAAAAATTCTTTAATGTCTTGAAAAATTGGTTGATTTTCAATGATTTTTATTTTCCTAGTAATTATTACTTTGAACACTATTTTTGTTCCAAATTTCAAAGCAAAGTCTGTGAGTGCCCAAAACTATGATTTTAGGACAATGAAATTTTTGAAACTATTAACACCTAAACGCATGAAATTTGGAATACTTCTTCTTTTAAGCAATTATCACTATAAGGGCTAATAAGCATTGTCACTAAAAGGTATGAAATAAAAGCTTTTTTAAAAAACCGACTTGAAAAAGTAAAAAATAATTACAGGACGAAGTCGAAGTTGGCAACGTCAAACATAGCATGTAGTACATAAATTATAGCATTGAAACATAAACAATATGTCATTGTGTGTGTGTGTTCGTGTGAGAGATAGTCCATTGGCGGTTTAAGAACTTTTTTTTTTATTTTTTGTAACCTTTTTTCAAGTAGTATTAAATTTCAAAATTATTACAAATTTGTTTGTAACATTGTTTCTTTACAAAAGTATATCATCACTCATGAAAGTTGTTATCTGAGTATGACTACGTCACTGTTCCTCCTTTTATTTTAAATTTAAAAAAATATTATCATTATTAGTATAAAATGTCTATTGATGAATGATTTATTTATTTTCTGTATACATATACCTAAACACTTGAAGGACTACATATTCTTGAGTCTTTTTTGTGAATCTTAAAAACATTTTTTTTTTTTTGGACACGGATATGTATAATACATTTTAGATAACATTTCGTTTATTTGTATGTTAAAATTTATTTGTATACTAAAATGAGATATTGACAGTTTTAAAACATAATCTAAACAATTTTGTTTTTTAATTTATATTAACAGAACACAAAAATTTACAGACCCATATTAAAGGATAGAACACTTGAAAAACCATTAAAAGATATATATCACAGTAAGAAAAGCAATTGGAAAGATATTTTAAATCATCTGCTGATTCACTTTTTTAATTTGGTATAAAGAGCTTTTTAAGAAATTAGATCAGTTTGTTTTTATCAGCGATTTGTTTCACACGTGCATGTGTTATTTCTTAGTGTTGTTATACCTAGTTACGTTTTAAATTTAGTTTTATATTTTAAAGACTTTTTAGTGTGTATTTAATAGATATTTGGACAACAGTTAACTTTTACGTAATATAATTCTGTAGTGTTTAGTGATAAATTTCAGAACTAAATAATAAATTAATAATAAAACAGTTTAAAATATATTCATATATAATGGCAACTAAAAAAAGAAAACATTTACTTTCGGTAGAAGAAAAAATTCAAATAATTAATTTATGCGAAAAAGAAAAAATGTCACAAAACCGTGTAGCAGAAATATATAATGTTGATCCGACAGTTGTCAGTAAGATTTTAAAAAATAAAGAAAAGATTATGGAATTTTTTGAAAGGGCTCAAGGTGGGCCTGAAATAAAAAAGAAAATTCTCCGAACTGCTCAAAATGTGAAACTAGAGGAAGCTCTTTACCTCTGGTTTAAACAAGCAAGAGAGCTAGGAGAAATGGTTAGTGGTCCCATTTTGCAAGAAAAAGCCATGGTTCTTGCAAACAAAATGGGGCACTCATCAAATTTCCAGGCTAGTAGTGGATGGTTAAAAAATTTCAAAAAACGCTATGGGATCAGACAACTATCCATTCATGGGGAGAAACTTTCTGCCGACGCTGACGCTGCGCAAAAATTTACTGTAGAATTTAAATCTATAATAGAAAAAGAAAAGTATACTGCTGACAGTATTTATAATGCCGATGAGACAGGTCTTTTTTGGAAATGCTTGCCGTCGAAAACTCTTGTATCAAGAGAAGAAACCGCCGCATATGGATTTAAAAAACCCAAGGAGAGGGTTACTGTATTACTTTGTGCGAATGCTAGTGGAAATCATAAATTAGTGCCGCTAGTCATCGGCAAATACAAACAGCCTCGGTGTCTCCAAAATATAAAACACCTACCAGTAATTTATGATTCCCAAAAAAATGCTTGGATTGATACCAACATTTTTTCAAACTGGCTAAAAGACATTTTTATTCCAGAAGTTAAAAAAGTTAATAATGGAAATGTTTTATTAATTATAGACAATGCACCCCCTCATATATTTCCGCACATCGAAACATTGGACACACGTATCAAAATTTTATATTTACCACCGAACGTATCGTCTTTAATTCAACCTTTAGACCAAGGCATTATTTCAACTTTTAAAAGTGTTTATCGAAGAAATTTACTTAGAGAATTGTTGCTAAAAGATGACAGTGAATCATTGGAGTATTTTTTAAAAAGTATTAATTTAAACACTTGTTTTAATATAATTAGTGATAGCTGGAATTATATTTCAAGTAAAACTATTCAGCAGTGCTGGAAAAATTTAATACCTCATTATATGTTGGACAATTTGGAAGTAACAAAGACTTGCTCCGAAATAATTAGTGATATTTTAGAAAATGTGCCGTCATTTTTACAAGTCAGCAGCACTGATGTAGAATCGTGGTTAACTTGTGATACTGGTGAAAAATGTTTTAATATTTTATCAGATGATGAAATAGTTGAACAAGTTCTTGGAAAAACAACCTCGGAGAATGACGAAAGTGAAAGTGATGAAGAGATAACAGTTCCGTCTGATCAAGAAGCTGCAAAATGTATAAAAACTTTGATACGTTATTGTGAACACCAACAAGACGTAGAGAAGTCACAGCTGGATAATTTAAAACTTTTAAAAGAAACCATTTTGTCTAAATTAAAAAAATGACTAAGTGCGGCATTTATACTTTTATATTTCTATGTATGTGTGTTGTACTTTTATATTTCTATGACATGTGTTTATGTATATAATATTATGTAAAGTGTATGTACTTATTATCTATTACCCAGTGATGTATCTCTATATTATTACCTCTTGCTATCATGGTAGTGTGAATGAAATTCAACACTTAGCTCCATTTCAGTTACGCAATGTTATAAGGTAGGTGCTAATTATTATTAAAAAAAAAAAATTATAAACCGCCACTGGTGGCTTAAACAAGGCATTTACGTAATAAAAAATAACAAACATCATGCTATCTTTGACGTTCAGCTGTAATAGCACAAATTTTGAAGTTAGGCGGGGCGCGTAGTATAAAAAATGTAGACCTTGAAGAATTCATGAATTTTGCAAGAACATCCGATCGCCATTTTCGCAATTTTTTATACGACACTCCGCCTGACTTCAAAATTCGTGCTATTAATTATTTTTTACTTTTTGAAGTCGGCTTTTTAAAAAAGCTTTTATTAGATTCATTATTTTATCAAAGTTGGGGTACGCGTTATACGCCGGAAAATACGGTAAATAAAAAATAAAAGTAAAAAATAAAAATAAATACCATCTAATTTTAATTTTTTTGAAATATCTTGCCATAATCTGGCAATATAATCTCGGTTGTGGTAATTCCTGTTTTGGATCCCACAATGCTTGGCGTAAATAAATTTAATTTATTAATAATTCGATGCCTATTTTTAGCGAGTTTCCACTCTGGAAACTCGCTAATACTGCCTTCGTCATGACGCAACTTTAGCCCGAGACTATGGCAGAAATTTGTTTTGAGGTCCCTAGAACCCGAAAATTATATATATATATATATATATATATATATATATATATATACATTGTATCAGCACGATAACTTTCGAACGAAAAATTCTACTTTTATGAAATTTGGGGAAAACATTGGAAGTCCAAAGTTCTTGGATGAGTTCTTCAGCCAGACACGTTCGATGCCAGGAACATGGTTTTTTAAGATTTTCACATCAATACAGAGATATTTGATATGGCTTATCAAAATGTGCGTAAAAAATTTTATTTTGGAGGGAAAAATTTTTTTATTTTTCAAAAGTGATCACAATGCTTCCGCTACTTTAGTAGTCTCGGAAGCAAAATAAATTTAATTAGCCTGTAATCGCTGGCTTTAACAAACTCAACTATTGTTCAGCAAAAAAGTTCATAGTGTATGGCTACTCTTAGTCATTGTTTTAAATTCTCAAAACCTTACTTATTTTTTTGTTTTGTTTCAGGAATCAATATTTTGTTTGGCAGTGGTGTATGCGGTGTATTTCTACTAACGTATTAAAAATTTCATACACAAATTTTAAACATTTTTATTTCTAACTTTTATCACCTAGCATGTCATTACAACAAATAATTTAATATAATTTAAAATTGAATTAAATGTTTAAAACTTTAATTTAGAATACATGATTCGTAAGTTGGAACCATATATTTTATATTTATAAATGCATCTTCTCCACCAGTTCGTTCCAATAATTCTAACGTTTCATTTATCAGATCTCCAACATTTTGACGACGCCGTTGAGTGTAATCAATTTCGTCACCACAATTTACTAAAACAAAATCTTTGGGTAGGTATTTTTAAAAGTTAAACGTGTATTACAATGTTAGTGTCAGATATACGGGATGTTAGTGAATAAGTGCGAAAGATTTTAACAAGTGATTGCTGAGGTTCTTTTATGTAAAAAAGTTCATATAAACCCAGGTCCGAAAACGGTTAGTTTCCAAGATACACAGTAGATGGGCTACTAGATAGTCCATAGCGGTTTTGTGATAACAACAGTAACTAAAAATTATTTTTTATCTTGAAAACGACTACATGAGCAACAAAATAGTAAGAGGTCATTTTTGTCAACAATTTATGGGACATTTGAAAAAACATTTTCGAATTGGTAAAAATCATTGGCGTGTCTTTTTTTTCTTTAAAAATAGGACATCACATGGCCGTACGGACGCCACTGGTTTGAATAGAAATATTCTGTCTACTTCAGAATATGGGTATTTATCCTGTCTTAGCGTGTCCCAAATTTTGTGTCAATATCTCAAAACGTTTTCGAAATATTTAAGAAAATGTTAAAAAAGACGAGAAATTGAACACCCTGTATCTTGGAAACTAAGCGTTTTCGGACCTGGGTTTATATGAACTTTTTTACATAAAAAAACCTCAGCAATTACCTGTTAAAATTTTTCGCACTTATTCACTTACACCCTGTATATAGTTATATTTATTATACAGCATGAATAATCTGACACTGGCATTTGTTATATTTTTAAAATAAGCATTTAATTGAAAAAAGTTAAGATTAGAACTACAGATACAAAGGACGGTAACGTATGAAAAATGTAATTCAAGTTTCTGTCATTGAGTCTATTCAGAACAACGCCGCTTGCAACCTGTACGCAAACACACTGCTCGATCACTTTCAAAAAACTCACTCTTATTGGAACAATTTTCTGATTAAGTCAACAGTTTGGCTGTAATAAAAAATGAAAATTCTCAAAAAAACATTGAAATGAGAATTTGAGAATTTTTTTGATGTATATAATTATAATAACCCTCGAACGAAACATTCTATTGTTATGAAATTTGGTGAAAACATTGGAAATAATAAACAAATATTTTACTTTGCAAAATACCACTTTTATTTTTGAAACTGTGACAATATTGTTTCGAACCGTTAGTTCATTTTCAAACAGAAACGAAACAAATTTCGAAACCATATTGTCAGTTTCAAAAATAAAAGTGGTATTTTGCAAAGTAAAATATTTGTTTATTATTTACAAATATGCAGTACCATAAAGTAACGCTCAAATCTATTAAAACATTGGAAGTCCAAAAATCTTGGATGAGTTCTTCAAGTTCTTAAGCCAGACACATCCGATGCCGAGAACATGGTTTTTTGGGCATTTTTCGTAAAAAAATTAGTTTTTTGCCAAAATTTCCCCAAGTTCAAAAGCTTTTGCGACATTTTTTACACCATTAAAAAAAGAGGAGAAAAAATTACATCATGAAGGTTTTTAAACGATTATTCTGTGTAAACTGGTGTCTGAGAAAAACTAAGTTTATTATAAACGAAAATTCACTATGTTATGCAGTATGCTGTGACAGGGGTATTTTTGCAATTTTGGAAACCCCTCATTTGGTATCGCAGCAATAAATTAATGGCAGAAATTGTTTTTATTGTCTGTTACTCAGATCTTTGTTACTGTCAGCTTCTGCCAAACAATGAAATCATTTACATCAGCTTCCTAGCTATAAAACTTTTTTTAGTCGAACTTTTCCTTGAAAAAATTAGACTTATACAACCTATACGACAAGAACGGCGAGAGCGAGAGTAGAAAATTAGACTTATACAGCCTATACGACAAGAACGACGAGAGCGAGAGTAGGGGTGCTATCCGTTTTCGGACCCGTAGAACACGATTCTGTAGAAAAAAAATAACAGTTATTTTTCAGTAACTGTTATCGCAATAACTGTTATTAGAAAATAACCGTTTAGCTCATCTCTAGTTCACACCTAGGTTGTGCTTTTTGAAGGTTTTAATATTTTACCCCCATCCCCTCATTTTTAAGCTACGATTTCACGCTTTTTCGACGTTTTCGAAGTTTGTACCACTCGCACAGGTCACCCAAATAAACCTAGAGGGCTGAAATTTTGTATTCGGATTGAGTTAGTATCAAGGGGTGCCTTTTGGGGGTCACGATTTTTAACCCCTACTCCCACCATTTTTATACCAAAAAGTTGACTTCGTTTTTAAAAGGGAAATTGGTCTAAATTCTCGTATTAAATTTGAATATTCGTATTAAACATCAAGAATTAATAAAAAAAAAATGAAATATAAATAATATTTTTTTTAAAATCTTTATACAATAGTTAATAATATCCTTAATAGAGATTTAAAAAAATTTCATTGTTTATACCTGTTTTTTAATTGTTAATTTCGTGCGCTCACAAGTATGCGTCCCCTACCTTTAAAATACCTGTAAGTATTTTTTCAACCGGACAAATTTTTTTTATATTCTTTATTGAAATACAAATAAAAAATGTCCTATGACTTTTCACGATAAAGTTAATATTTTTAGAGGTATGAATTTCTAAAGGTTCGAGATTTTTCGAATCTTTAAAAATTTATATCTCTAAAAATATTAACTTTATCGTGAAAAGTCATAGGACCTTTTTTTAGTCGAATTTTTCCTTGAAAAAATTAGACTTATACAGTTTATACGACAAGAACGGCGAGAGGCGAGAGTAGGGGCGCTATCCGTTTTCGGACCCGTAGAACACGATTCTGTAGAAAAAAAATGTCATATATATATATATATATATATATATATATATATATATATATATATATATATATATATATATATATATATATATATATATATATATATATATATATTTTCCCGCTACCTTTTAATATGTGTAGTTATGGAAGTTTTAATATGGAGTACCCCCTATGGAAGTTAAGAGCTCAAATTTGGTAAATGGGGCTCATTCCGATGCACAACAATACTATCAAAGTGGGGTCAAATTTTGGGCAAATTTTGGATCCGACCCAACCTTTAAGGGGGTGGTGGGGGGCGAAAAAGCAATAAAAATTTTCCAAACCGGTTGGAAATAATGTTTCGGTCAATTATCTACAACATCCAAAATTCAGTTTCCTAGGATGATTTGGAGGGAGTAGGGGGGGAAAAAACGATTTTCGCTGGATCTAACACGCCCCCAGCCCTCCAGAATTAACGTAGAGGGTTGAAATTTGGTGTGTTGATAGAGTTCATACCTAGGTTGTGCTTTTTGAAGGTTTTAATATTTTACCCCCACGCCCCTCATTTTTAAGCTACAATTTCATGCTTTTTTGACGTTTTCGAAGTTTGTACCACTCGCACAGGTCACCCGAATAAACCTAGAGGGCTGAAATTTTATATTCAGATTGAGTTAGTATCAAGGGGGTGCCTTTTGGGGGTCTCGACTTTTAACCCCTACCCCCACCATTTTTATACCCAAAAGAACATGATTTTTCTTGTTTTTTAACAGTTTCGTTCGGGTCAAAATCTCCCCAAATAAACCTAGAGGGCTGAAATTTTGTGTACAGGTTAAGCTAATAGCCAGACACTGTTTTTTGGAGGTTTCAACTTTTAACCCTTACCCCCACGATTTTACGCCAATATTTCCTTAATTTTTTTGCTTGTTTTCTAACACGTCTAGAGACTCTCTAAGGACCCCTAGAGGTCTGAAATTTTGTACGTGTATTCAGTTAGTATCCAGCTAGTACCTTTTAGCCTGTTCCCCCACTTCTCCCATTTTTACATCGGAATTGAATGCTATTGTTAAATGTGTTTTAAATGCATTATTTTTATTCTAAATACAAGTAGGCGAATAGTAATTTTAAAAAATTTAAAAAAAAAAGTGAATTTACTTTTATAACAAATGAAGTACATACATATTAAGTAATTTAAAAATGTTATTAAAGTCACTGTTTATTTATAAATTAGGAATTTTGGATTTTTATTATTTATAAAATAGAAATTTTGGATTTTTTTGGAAAGAAAAAATATCTGCATAAAAGCCTTCCAGTTTACTATTTAAGTTCCTTTTTTAATATTTAAAAATAAAACACAAAGGCAATTGGCGGATAAGCATGGGTAGGAATGCCCTCGTACGAATTGTATTGGCTTTTTCCCTGTTAACTGCTATCGGCACAAAATTGAAATTTACTGAGATTCAGCCCTTAAAAACTTATAACCTTTTTTTAAAGCCCCGATCAACCGGACACTAATCATCAGTTTTGAAACCACCAAAAGACACCACTTTGTAGACACTCAATACCGAAGATGAAAGGAAAAATTCGACTTCCGTGATGGGGCTCCGCTGCTCACGGCGTTTTTATTTGTATTTCAATAAAGAATATAAAAAAAATTTGTCCGGTTGAAAAAATACTTAAAGGTAAGTGACGCGTACTTGTGAGCGCGCGAAATTAATAAACAGGTATAAACAACAAATTTTTTTAAAATCTCTATTAAGGATAACTGTTGTATAAAGAATTAAAAAAAAATATTAGTTATATTTTTTTTTTTAATATATTTTTCATGGGTCAAAAGTACCCAAATTTGAGATTTTTCGAACCTTTAAAAATTCATATCTCGAAAACTATTACCTTTATCGTAAAACGTCATAGGACCTTTTTTATTTGTATTTCAATAAAGAATATAAAAAAAATTTGTCCGGTTGAAAAATAACAATTCCTTGCAATTGTATAAAAAATTTCGGTTTAAACAATATGGCCCCGGGTTGCCCCTTGACAACATGCATTTATATCATCAGTAGGGCAATGTCAACAGAATCGCATAAAAAAATTGAGGTGGAATAGTTTTCAGTACTCATGCGCCAGTACCGCCTGTACTAACTGTTTATTTATAAATTAGGAATTTTGGATTTTTATTATTTATAAAATAGAAATTGTGAATTTTTTTGGAAAGAAAAAATATTTTCATAAAGGCCTTCCAGTTTACTATTTAAGTTCCTTTTTTAATATTTAAAAATAAAACACAAAGGCAATTGGCGGATAAGCATGGGTAGGAATGCCCTCGTACGAATTGTGTTGGCTTTTTACCTGCTAACTGCTATCGGCACAAAATTGAAATTTACTGAGATTCAGCCCTTAAAAACTTAAAACCTTTTGTTAAAGCCCCGATCAACCGGACACTCATCATCAGTTTTGAAACAACCAAAATGACAAATCGCTTGTGGACTTTCAATTACATTTCGCTTGTAGACATTCAATACCGAAGATGAAAGGAAAAATTAGACTTCTGTGATGGGGCTCCGCTGCTCATGGCGTTTTTTTAACATATAGAATAAATAAAAAAATAATTATATGTTGAATACGAACGATTTTTTTTCTGAAAATATTCAATTTTGAGAACGAATTAATTTGATTTACCTTAATGGAAAACTGATTTCCAGATACGAACTTTGGGCTGAAATAAATTAAATGTATAAGTGACGTATTACTGTGTAATGTTTGAAATTTAATTTTATTACATAAAAAATGTGAAAAACTGGGTGCGACATCCATATTCTAAAATATAAGTACCTACTGAACTGTTGAGTAGTTTTTTTCTTTTTGATAAAATTCTTAAAAACGTTTTGGATTAGACCTAATTCATTGAAGAATCTATATGTGATTTTACGGAAGATAACAGCCTTTGCAACAACTTAGCACTGAATGTTATTGATAATACTGCCTGTTAAGGGGCTATATACAGTTGTAGCGGACGGATACTTGTTAAATTTTTTCATAAAAAAAATATTTGCAAATAGCGGAACTACAAATGTATTTCAGAAGCGCCTTTTTTGGGCTTCACTTGCGATAGACATGATAACTCAAGAACGGTTGATCTGAAATCAGAATTTCAAAAACATTTTGTTAGTATATTTTATTGTCTAGTCCCTAACCGAGGATTAGTTAAAATTTAAATTTCTGAAAAAAATTCATATGTTGAACGTTTGAAAACGACTGCTTCAAAGTTTTAAGGTCATAAATTCGAACAATACAAAAGAACGATGAAAGTCGACGCACCGCTTATATTATGTTATTTCGAGTGGCAGCTGCAGCGGGCGTTACTCGAGTTAGTGAATTATAAGTAACTATAATTTCTACAGCGGCTGGCAGCCTAAATTACCATGAATTTAATACCTATAAAAAATTGATTATATATCAGCTTTTCGTTAGTATCTAATTGTAAGTAGAATCTGCTTTAACATAAATAAAAGGTGTATAAAAAAATCTTTGGAGTATATATTTTCAGCGGTAAATTAAAATTTCCTTACTGTTTACTTCTTTGAATAAATTAAAAATTGGTAAAATTTGTCGATAATATGGAACGAGTGCTTCGCCAATCATGTCGTCGCTTTTAACTAGCTGTTGAATCACCCTTAGCGTGGTACATATTACCTCAATAATTCTTGTATTCAAAGCATCTTAAAAAAAAAAATATTAATGTGTTTTATATAATTACTTCTTAAAAAATACATACTTTTTATGGGGATAATCAGCTGCGGTAAAACCGGGAACACTTTGTGGGCACCGTATGTTAACATGTCCTGAATTCCTTGTTGTGCAAAGAATTTATATGGATTTTCTGTTTCAACCAAACCATCAAAAAACATTGGAAGATAATAATGGAAATCGAGTTTATCTATTTCAACCTGAATTCAAAATTTTTAGTTAAACAACAAATCGTTCGAATATTTAAATTATTTTCACTTACGCGCCAACCAATTTTATTTCCACCTGTATCAAAATCCAAACTAATTGGAAAATCACCGCGCTTATAATGCTTTCGAAAATTTGATGTTTTACATGGCCGTTCACGCATTGGGTAACATTTTGGTGGTGGTTGTACAATTGTATTTTTTTGTAAGCTTTGCAGGGTGAAGGCTGGTACTACACGAACTTTTGGTATTATTTGTCCGGATGGACAGGGCAACGGTTTTCGAAGACTTATGCGAAATACTTTACCGCTAACTACCATATTGGTAGTTGAAACTAAACTTTATGTAAAGAAATTTTCCATTAAATATATATTTTTATCAAGACAGAATGACCCAATCCAAATAGATTTTAATAATCTATAATTAAATATTTTGCTTTGTTACATCAACTGTCGTGTTCCTTAGCAACAAGTTTTGTTAAATCAATTCTACTTTTTCTCGTTTTCCATAATTCAATGAAAAATTGGCATTTTAAATAGAGGATCAACATAGAGAGTTAAAATTTAGCATATACAAAGAGTACAATGGAAATTTTGATGCAAAATGGGATATCTGGAAAATCGTTGTCTTGAGATAAATGCAATTTAAGTTTCACTATAATATTTAATTATTTTCAAATTTTGTCGGATATATTTCATACGGTGTTTAAGGTTGTTGTGGCATGAGGGTTGACTAGAGAAAAAATAATAAAAATTTGCATACAGATTCTCAAAAAGGTATTTTATTATTCTATGAAAGAACAAAAAAATTTGGTCGCTGAGAGTCGAGAAAAAAATTACCAAAGTTGAGTAAAAATACATGGGTGCTTATGGAGACATGTGAATTTTTTTGTTTCGAATTTTAAAAAAAAAAAAAAATAGTTCTAATAAAGAGAATTAAATAAAAAACTGATTTGATATAGTTTAACCAATAAAGAATCGATACTCAAAATTCAGTTGCGATCCGGTCGACTGAACTTTAGATTTTTTGATCTAAAGTATCGAAAACGTCTAAAGTAGTGATAACATTGACAACACTGTTATATATTTGAAATCAAAATAATGTGAGAGGGGTTACAGGTCTGGTTAAATCTACTTAACCTCATTTTATCTATTATATAAAAGAGAAATACCACTCATTCACTCACTCATCTATATAGAAATCTCCAAAACTACAATAGCTACAAACTTGAAATTTGGCATGTAGGTCCCTATTGGGTCGTAGGCGCTCGCTAAGAACGGGTTTTGCAAAATTTTTTATCTAACCGTCGAAATTTACGAAAAACCGTAAGATATTAATTTTTTATTACTGTAATACAGCAGTCTGTGGCCAATTGTAATTTGAGATTTTTGTATATAATTATTAATAAATATTCCTAGAGATACTATCAATAATATTTTTACCTGTGACTACTATGAAATTACTTATTTACTGTGCAAAATACTATTTGTATCCAATATGGTTTTATTGGGATATTGTAATAATCTGAAATTTTGTAACCAAATATTTTACTAATTTATCATAGAAGATGAAGGATTAAAAATAATAATTCAACATTCTTCCGTAGAATAAATTGTTTCTTTATTTTCTCTATAAAAGATACCGAAAAATTTTTGGAAAAAAGAGAAAATAAAGAAACAGTTTATTCTACGGAAGAATGTAGAATTATTATTTTTAAACCTTCATCTCCTATGATAAATTAGGAAAATATTTGGGAATCTTAGGTTAAAAAATTTCAAACTATTTGTACCCTTTAAAGAAAATAGACAACTGGACTGTCCAGTTATCATCAATTGGCATGTGTGTCTGCTCTTCTCAGCAAATTCCATAAAGATGAAATTTCCATCGGGCCGGGCTCGGTCATCCTGATATTAAAAATGAAATATGGACTTTACTTATCTGTCTTCAGTAGTTTCGAGAAAACGGTAGCAAGTATCAAAAAAATGATATAACAAAACTATAGGTAAAATTGGTATAAGAATCCAAAAAAAGACGATCAAAGTTGAAGTTATCCTGTAGGACCTGAGAACCCCCAAGAAAGTCTAAAGTAAGCAACTGGACGTATCGTTACCAAATTTTTGGCTCTCCAAAGAAACCCAAAATAAATGGCTGAATGAATCTTGACAAAATTTTTCTCAAATAGTACTGAGTTTCTGAAAAACGACATGAGGATAAAACCCCCCCGTGAGCTTTGCGGACCCAAAAAACCCTCCAAATAAACGACCAAACGGATCTTATCCAAATTTTTCTCAAATATTACAGAGATTCCGAAATAAATTAATGTGAATTCTGAAATATTCTCCAGACCCTGGGATCTCAAAATGTCTCACAAATTACAGTTCTCTTGAAATTGTCACTATGCATATCTAACTACCTACGATAAGATCTCAAGGTATGGAAATTAGACATGTTATTGAAATATGAATATAGCCAATTCAGAATATTTGATTTGAAATTAAGGTGAAGTTGGAATGAATCATCCAGCGCTATCGAATTAAACAACTCTATACTCTAATTAAACCACTTGACTCATTTTGATAAAATTTTATGAAAATTAGACGTACTATAAAAATATGAATATGACTTGAAAATATGAATAATATTTTTGTGTCGTCGAGCGAGCGAATCGAAGCACATAAGGAACTGATTTTGTACAAAATTTCAAAATATCAAATTTAAATGGACGTGTGGTCACATTGTCCGTCAGTTACATCAAACAGAGAGCGAATTAAAAAACTGAAGAAATTTGACAATTTTTACTCAAGTACTGTTGAGATCTCTGTGAAAGATGAAACTGACGTTAAAATGATTTCCTGGGGCCTTGGTGCCTTGAAGGGCCTAAAATAGAAGCAATTCTAAGACTGTTGGTATAGTAACTATATTAAGTTCTTACGGTGCGGAAATTAGCCATGCTAATAAAATATGAAGATAGTCATTTTAGAGTCATTGGGCGAGCAGGGTCAAGTGCTATAAATAATTGATTTTGCACAGAATTTTGGAATATATGATTGAATTGACCTATATAAATTTTACCTATAATTCAGATAATTTTATGCAAGTGAAACCGCGGGTCTCAGCTATATGCATATATATCTATTTTAAGATCATTGGACGAACGGAGCGAAACACTAGAAGAAACTGATTTTATAAAGAAATTTAGAATATTTAATTTAAATGTAAAGTGACATCAAAATTAACCCCCAGCACTATCTAATAGAATTAAGATTAAACGGTTGGATTTTGAAAATATTTTATGAAAATTAAATATGCTATGGAAATATGAATACGGTTAATTTAGGGTTATTAGGCGAGAATTATGCTCAGAATTTTAGAATATCAAATTTGAATGAACCTCGAGGTCAGAATTGCCCGTCAAGGCCATCAAATAAGCCCCAAATTAATTGTGATATTAAAATTGTCCCCTGCTATCTTGGTGCCCCAAGCAAGGCTTAAAATGGAAATACTCCTAAAACTACCTATTGATACGGGTATCTAGCTACATAAGGGTGCGGAATTTAGCCATGCTATTGAAATATGCAGATTGCTACTTTAGAATCGTTTGACGAGCGGAGCCAGGTATTATTTCCGAATATCTAATTTAAAATTGATCATTTGACCAATAGTTAAGATAATTTTACGTGAGTGAAACCACGGGTCACAGCTAGTTTGTTTATAAAATGAAAATAAAAATATAACTTTCGAAAGTATAAAACAGTGCACTGCACACTAATAACTGGTGCTAATAACAATACGTATTTGAAATAAGTTTTGTTTATTTTCCTCAGTTTAGTAGGCTTGATCTGTCTCATCTGTGTATATAATACCATAGAGTAACGTTCGGTAACGTTCCAACGTTCGATCGAACGTTTGAGGCAATTAAGTTCGATAGTTGGTGCGACGAATGTATCTGCTACACGGTGAATCGAATGTTTGATCCAATACGAATGATAATGTGTTGGTACTCAGTGGACGAGGCTGTTATCTGTCTGATGTTATCTCTGATGTTATACACTGATGTTGTCTCTCTTCACATGAACGAGTCGTGCAGCTGCTGAGTCGAACCAACCAACGCAACCAACATTGACCTTCAAACGTTCGAAGCATCCCTTTGACCCGGTGCAAGAATACCGACATCGAGCGGGACATGGCCAAATGCGAATGTTTGACGCTCGACATTGGACACTCGTAGGTTCGAACAACGGCCACACGATGCGATGAACCATCGAACGTCCAATGTTGGAAGGTGTTCGTAGCATCGTGTAGAACCCGCTTAACATGTAAGAGATAGACAATATGTTGTATACACACACTGGGTTTACATTGTATTAGTGCGATTTTGTGTATTTGTGACTTTGTGTGAGTAACGCAGATAGTAGGGGCGGTCACGTGGCTCAGTTATTGCATACATAGCTATGACAGCATACGCATGTACTAGGGGATGTAACAATACCAGCAACAATCAAGTCCATTATCGTGTGGTTGATCTTCAATCATCGACTGCTACTGACGAACTGACAACTAAGAAGCCTAATGAGCACAGAAGTACACACTCGTGATTTCAGAAAAGAGATAGTTGCGGGGTCTCTGTCCTCTGTGATATAATACCATAGAAAGTGGATGATGCTCCCTCCCGCCACTCTGCAAAGTCTGATACGTAAAATTCTGATTACAGTAGGAATGCTAACTATCATAATATGTGGTAGTTTGGCCCCTTGGGGAGTATGTACCACAGAAAATAAATATAATAAAGCTCTTAAAAAATATCGGCGATATTTATCGATTATTTTCTAAAAAAAAATATCGATATTTTTTGCCCATCCCTACCATGCATATTCGACGTCATGGGGAGTTCACTTAAATTAGTACGTACGTATACGTACAAATTTATGTCCTTTTCCCAGAGAACACTAGAAGCCAACTAATATCAAAAAAGTGTAATTCGCTTGGAGTCATTTGTAGGCCAGTCACAGCTTAAGGCATGTAGTCAGTCAGTGTCCGTCGCCGAACACACAGTACATTGTTAGACAATGCTTAGACATTGTTACTTAAATTGGACAGCTTGGTCTGTCCCATAATACGTGTGTTGTAGTCGTTGTAGTAGTATGTGTGAATACGCACACAGACCCGATAAAATATATATATATATATATATATATATATATATATATATATATATATATATATATATATATATATATATATATATATATATATATATATATATATATATATATATAATTTTATATAATTCATATATAATTTTATATAATTTATATATAATTATATAAAATTTATATATACAAAATTTTATATAATTGTATACAAAAAATGGCCCGATAGAATTATATAGAATATTTTTCTATATATAATTTTATATAATTGTATGTAGTTATATGGAATTATATATAATTATATGAAATTATATGTAATTATATGCAATTCTATAAATGATTACAAGTTTTTCCATAACTGTTATAAAAATTATATAGAATTATATAAAATTATATATACTTAATAAAATGTATTTTTTTTTTGGGGGGGGGGGAATGTTATATCAAATATTTTTTCCCTTTTTGAATTCAGAACTAATTCGACTTTCGTTATGAACATTATTGAATCGTTATACCTTATCAGGCTTATCAGTGTTATAAAATGCGTGATATGTGTCATATGATATTTGTGTTTTGTCTGTATGTAAGCGATGTATGCGAAGACAGTCGATGGTATACGAACATATATGCTTCAGGTGTGGTGTTTGTCGTATTTGTTGTATATCTTGTATAATATACGGTTATGAGAACTTAGATTGGTTAGGTTGTGTCGGTTGTGTTGTGATAGCCACAAGCCACGCACAACGAGAACGAACACAACACACTCATGAACAGTATTTCATTACAGCTGGACACGAACGTGAATATTGTAATTTTTATTGTTTGATCTACAAAAATAAAGTTGTTTTATGCATATTTTTTTTAATAATTTAATAAAATTTAGCACACCGTACATACAAAAAACATAATGCAGACAAAGTAGAATCAGTGTGGTGTCATTTAAAGGAACAAAAAGTGATATTTTTACGTCAGATTACATAAATTTTTAGTAGTAGCTACAAGTGATCGTTGAAAAAACAAATTATTTCTTTGTAAAGCAAAAATATATGTATTTGACGTAAAGAAATGTCACTTTTTGTTCCCTTAATTTTAATAGGCACGCACTGATTGTATGCCCCTATTCTACCAGTAGCAAAAATATATATAATTCTATATAGTTATATATAAATTCTATACAATTTTATCGGGCCATTTTTTGTATACAATTATATATAATCATTCTATATAATTATATATAAATATTTTTTCTCGGGGACGCAACCATTAAACCAATACCACTGCAAACAGTGTGTATCTACACCAAAAGAGTGGGGAGATTTACGTCACTAACTCATTACAAGTGGAACAGAGACATAGACAATCTAGTTTGACCCCTTGCCTTTTCCCCTTAGCAGCTGAACCCCGTAACGTCAAGATTGAATTTTAGCTCTATCTATTGGGAATTAACTAAACAAATTATAAGCGTTTACGTTTTTCAAAAACATGTGATTTTTTGTAAACAAAGACACGTGGCCAGTATTTAAATTTTGTTAGTTATAATCATGTCCCTGCCACTTGTTTTCAAGGACGGACCTTTTCATGTCACAGTTTGCTACGTGGCGCTGATGGTATAGGGGGTATACTAAATAGAGTTGGGACATGTGAGCATTTTTCATCAAATAGATGTCAAAATTAATTACCATATGATTGAGCACAAAAGTATCGTCACCAAGTTATGTGTTAACGAAGAATTAAAATTTTTAATTTGATTAATCTTTCTAGGTTGAATTAAAGTATTTTTTTTAAATATTTAATTTATTTCCAATTTATTTTAGATGAGAAATAGCGAACTATTAAACCTCATGTCTCGACTCTAATTTGATCCCCTAGTAAATCAACGCCATCTGGTATATTAGTTACAGCGACGTCAAAAAACGGTCCATTTTTTTATAATAGACTAAATGGAGAGTGACAGGGACATGGTTATAATTATCATGTAGGTTATGCACGTAGGATAAGTAATAAAAATAAAGTTTACCAACAGAAACAACAGAAATTAAATAAGTGTTGAAAAAGGTTCATAAAATTGTTTTAAGTAAATATTTTACTTTTTTGGTTAAGTAGGTATTTATAGTCAAAATATAGGTAGTAAGTCATACTGAAGTTTTATATATTTCATTTTAATTCATGGTTAATAATTTTTGTTTACAGTTTTCCTTCACTACGAACTATATTAAAAAAATACCTTGTAGGCCTTGTAGGCTTTGCAGCCTAAGCTTGAAGTAGTTTATAAGGAACATTTCTACACTTAATTAAAAACCTAGCCAAGATTAAATAAAGACATTTAGATTGATTTTTACTATAATATTACAGTTGCTGTCTCGTTATATTATTTATGTTATTTATAAAAATTTCTGCAAAAAGCTGTTTTGTTTTCCATTTTTAAATCTATTTTACCTGATATTTACTTATCCTTTAAAAACGGGTGATGAACAAAAAATAACCTCAAATTTTCCTAATAAAATATTGTTATAAATTTGTACATTATGTATCTGTGCTAGTCAAGGGGCCAAACTACTATTATGATAGTTAGCATCCCGACTGTAATCAGAATTTTACGTCATCAGACTTGGCAGGGAGGTGGAAGGTTTTATACGTATTTAGAATTTATGTTGGTATGTGTAAGGTAGTAGATGTTTGTGTGTGTTAATACTCTGTATGTATGCAGCGGTGGTCCGAGGTGGGAATGCATACGTATAATCGAACAAACCTATGCATGTACCTGCTACTAATAATGTAACAATGAACAGCCACCACTGTGGCCACAACTTAACAATGCAAGTGTACGCTTGAAGAGTCGATGGACGACTAATCAGTCAGTAGTATAAATTGCTACTTATTGCAACTTTCGAATCACACTTTTTGGTACGTAGGCTTGATCTGTCTCATCCACAGAGGACAGAGACGCCGCAACTATCTCTTTATTGAAATCACGAGTGTGTACTTCTGTGCTCATTAGGCTTCTTAGTTGTCAGTTTGTCAGTAGCAGTCGATGACTGAAGATCAACCACACGATAATGGACTTGATTGTTGTTGGTATTGTTACATCGGTTACATCCCCTAGTACATGCGTGTGGTGTCTGACCCACGTGACCGCCCCTACTATTTGCGTTACTCACACAAATACACAAAATCGCACTAATACAATGTAAACCCAGTGTGTGTATACAACATAATATATTGTCTATCTCTTACATGTTACACTGGTTCCAGTAGTGTAAGCATAGATATGTTGTCTCTATTACTCTATGGTCTCATCTGTGGTGCTAGTTAATTCTTTAAAGCCGGTTCTACACGATGCTACGAACGTTCCTTGCAACGTTCGATCGTACGTTTGAGGCAATTAAGTTCGATAGTTGGTGCGACGAATGTATCTGCTACACGGTGAATCGAATGTTTGATCCAATACGAATGATGATGTGTTGGTACTCAGTGGACGAGGCTGTTATCTGTCTGATGTTATCTCTAATGTTATACACTGATGTTGTCTCTCTTGTATAATGTGTTGGTACAAACGTTTATTCAGTGGACGAGGATGTCATCTGTACACTGGTTTCTCGTTGTAAGCATATAAGCATATAGGGTAAAAGCCCCCTTTGTGGAACGGTATCTAATTATGAACATTTACATATTAATGAAGTTATTTCTGAAAGAAACGTCTGATAACAAAAATTATTATTAATAGAATGATTGTTTTTCAATTTAAATGCACCTCGCATTTAAAGTTTCCTTACTTAAGTAAAGAAATAAATATGTAAATGTCAAAACTGTTCCAGTATTAGATACCGTTCCACAAAAGGGGCTTTTACCCTATGCGAATTTTATTATCTAAAAAGAGTAAGATATATGATTCTATTTCAAGTTGCTTACAACGAGAAATCAGTGTATTATGTGATCTCTAATGTTATACACTGATGTTGTCTCTCTTCACATGAACGAGTCGTGCAGCTGCTGAGTCGAACCAACCAACGCAACCAACATTTACCTTCAAACGTTCGAAGCATCCCTTTGACTCGGTGCAAGAATACCGACATCGAGCGGGACATGGCCAAATGCGAATATTTCACGCTCGACATTGGACACTCGTAGGTTCGAACAACGTCACACGATGCGATGAACCATCGAACGTAATAAAAAATAGTATGTGCAACTCGTGCGGGATTGTCGATTGCCCCACTCAAGCGAATGAGCGCACTCACTACGTTCGTGCGCTTACCTTCGCTTTCGTGGGCAATCGACAATTTCCCGTAATTATTGCACAATATACTATTCCACTTCACTTTCAGTAGTAGTATTAAGTTACTAAGTTATAATGGGCAGTAACTAAATTATTGCTGAATTTTAGTAATTTTTTGGAATTTCAATGTCATCGTCACTTCCAGAATTGTTACATAATTTACCATTGTCGGATATATATTTTTCTTTTTGTGGATACAAATTTTCGTTTGTCATACGACTAAATTCTGGTTTCGATGGTTGATAATCAATATAATTACTGTGAACTCTTTGTTTTGTTAATAATAATCCATTGATTATCGATCTAATTAATTTGTTTCTCGACTTTGTTTTTATCAAATTAACTTGACTAAATGTTTTGAATTTGAATTTATAATTACTATGTTTAAAATTCTATGCATTGAAAATTATCGTATTTTCTTGTAAATTATCGTACTTTTTCGTAAATTATCGTATTTTCACGTACGATAATAAAGTGTTGTCGTACATCGTACGTTACCACCGAATTATCGTACATGTACGATAATTATCGTACACCTGTCAACACTGCCATGAATACTATGTAAATTAGAATCAGGGTTGTAAAAAATTGTATTAAAACAAATAACTGAAAATATTTAATTTGTACATTTTTATTAACTTTTGAATATTGTACAGTGTAAAAGAAATTTTTAATAAAAATTTAAATATAATAAGAGATTAAAAAAAATTTTATCTATTATCTGGTAATTATTTTATTTCTATTATCCATTGATAACAATATTTAATATAAATTAATAATAATCTAATATATACAAACTTATGATTATGACTATATTCCTATTATAGAATAAAAAATTTTATCATGAAATGTGCAACCCTAATCTTTCGAACCTATTATAAGTGCATGAAAATAACGTATTTTTCCCTCGTTGCTTGAAAGCGTTTACTATTTTTTAATGTTGCTCTTCTTTTCCTGAATTGATGAGGCAGTACTTCTTCTACGAACTTAGACGTCTGGATTTGGCTACTATTGAAAATCAACTAAAGATAAATTTATATTTTACATGCTTATGTATGAGATTTGATTAAATTTGAACGTCACAGACTATGAAGAATGATATTCCATATACCATCTACCGCTTTCAGTTAAAAAATTATAAATTTGGAGTTTACCACTTTTGAAAATAAGCTCCTGATTTATGTAAGTAACTTTGAAAATTTTTTTAAACTTTTCATTTTTTCTCGATTTAATTGACTTTTTTTTATTAAATGTTCGACCCAGAAAATACAGTCGCATTGTTATGTAAAAATCTATAATATCTTTAGTTATTTCTAGTTGGTGAATCGGACAACCAACAAACGATAATTGTGGTAAAATATTTCCAATTCTACCCAAAATTTTATAAATAAGTCCCTGAGCCAAACCCACTCTTCCAACAACGTCTAAGAAAACTGCCTCTAATTGGACTGTCAGTTTAAATAAACTGTTTCTCGGCCGCGACAGACCGCCATATTTTTCAACTAAGTCAATATAGCGATTACGACTCATCGAATCATCTTTAGATGATTCGAGAGTTCCTATGCAAAGTAAGCATTTGCATTTTAATTTTAGTTTTCTTACAATGTATCCACTCATGTACGCTTGCACTTCCCTGCTCGTCGATACAACATCATAGTCATGATCTTCGAGGGCGTCGTCAGTTCTATAAGTTTTAGGGGTTGATTCAGTAGTTGATGATTTAGATCGATTTAGAGAAATCTCTGATATGTCAGATGAATCATCGAGGTCTTTTTCATTGGCATCATTTGATGAATTATTTAGCCAAATATCAATTGGTACTGCACTTTCTAACATTCGGTCAATACTTTCCAACCACTCCATTCGCGGTTGACGTGACATTTCAAATGAATCTTTCGTTTTCATTAAAGTTTGCAGTAATTCAACTCCAGTCACGTTCGAGCCTTTTGGAGGTTTAATCATTGCATTGCAACAATATAATCGAAAGACTTTACCAAACTGCTGAGGGGTTGGGTGATCATTGGAACCACAAGAATACCTCATAATTAAAAATAGTCTCTGTAAAATACATAATAATACTGATAAAAATATAAACAATGAATACTTAAAAAATTTGGCTATTACCTTGAGATAATCTTGAGTTAAAAGGTATTCATATCCATAATTATTGTGAAGTTCAGATTAAAAATTTCTAATGTTGCTTGTAAAGTAACTTTAAAACCAGATATCGTACTAGAAGATATTGGAAAAGGATTTTTGGATTTGGATCTAGGGGTCGCTTTTTTTGAAATCGTATTTTTACGAGGAAATTGTTGTGGACTTGTTTCAATAGATACAGAATTGTTTGGAGTAGGTTGTTTTTGAATTGTTTCCCTTAAAACTGTATTTTTTTTGGTAGTGTGTTTTGGAGTAGAATGATTAGGATTTTTTTTATAAGTGTACATTTTTTCCCAATCTTCTAAGAACTTCAATAGAGTTTGAATTGCCTGTATTATAGGTAGGACGAAGAAAACAATTGAAAAATAATTATACTATGAAAAAAAAATATTTAATTAACCCGTTTAGTACCGCCATATATTCCAATTTTTTAGATAAAAAATTTAATATCTCTATAAGTTTAATTACAAGTGTGGTACATTTTGTTTAATTTATTTACAGTATGGCCGGTCTTTACTATACAGCCTCCAGTTATCGATATAAAACAATGCACACTCGTCAGTTGAATTTTTTCTAAAAATTAGCATGACGAGCTGAGCTCGTCATTAGTCCTAAAGGGGTTAAACTGGTGAAAAATTTTAAGGATAAATTAATGTAATACCAGAAAGTGCTATGAATAATATAAGATTATTTTTAAACTTTTAGTCCCACGTTTTCGGCATCCGAAAATAATCAAAACAACAGCAGAGACGGATCGTGATCATTGATTAGTTACGCATTATGTGTGCGATGTTACCACACTGATGGGTACTCACACAAACATCAACAGACACTACTCTTTGTTTCTAAATTTTAAAATAAACAAATACATAAAAAACAATAATTCTAATAAGTTTTTTTTTTTTATTTTTATTAGTTTGTTATCTTAACTTTATGTAATTGATTTGAATGTCAAATATATGTGTCGTGTCACACCCGAACGATTGGAAGAAAAAATAAAAGTATCTCCTAATGACGAACACAAATTAATGTTTTCGTAGAAGTTTATGTTAATCAAAATTACTTCAAGTGAGAATGTACTCGATAAAAGATATTTTCAATGGATCGCCACTTAGTTTTTTAAGAGGAAAAACTAATTAATTCTTTAATTTTGAATAAAAAGATTAAGCAATTCTTCTTTATAAATTAATTTTAACAATTAAAACAATTACAAAATTAGCGTGTTCATTACTGACTTTAAGTACGAATTATAATAATGATATACAATTTGTTCGAGTTTTTATAATGACTTTTTTGGGGTGAATTTGACGTCATCTCCTTTGTCCTTCGCTTGATTGAGATGGTTGGCGCCGTATTGGAATTTGATGTTTTACTTGATAATTGTTTTCTGTTGTTTCTTGATGAGCGGATTTTCGAGACGTTCTTCTTATGATTGAACATTGAAATGTTGATGGATATTAAATCAGACGTCGTTAAGGATTTTGGAATGTAAATGGCTAATTTGTGAGGTACCACATATGTACGTACGTATGTTTACACATACATGTTGAATCATTTTATGTATTTGTTTATATCAAGTTTCATTAAAAATACTACCGGCTTCCGGGGAAGTTTACTGTGGAAGTGCTCGGGCTTCATAGTGTTAATATAAAATTACTCACGATATCTAATAAATCTACAAAGCATTTAGAAATTAGTAAGGCGATTAGTATTGTAATAAAAGCTGTTAGTATTGTTTGTAATTTGTCGTCTTCAGCCAGCATTCATTATAGATACATAATTTTTGAGTTGTTACGCTTATCCAATTTGTAATCTTCAACTCTCCATCCAATAACAGCAGGTTTGAAAATCCACTGAAAATAAAAATAATTTATTGAATTGATTGCATCAATTAGTCTCCGTGGCATCAATCCTTGATATCAATGATTTTGTTGGTTACGTTGTGATTAGGTATTGATAAAATCAGTGTATGATTTAATTAGTGAAATCCATGGTCAGCTGAAATAAATCTGAAAATTATAGAAATTTTATCTTAACTAATTTTTTATTACGGCCTCTCAATTGTCAAAAACGTCAAAAACTGTGTGTTACGCTCACTTGATACGGTTGATACTTCATGTTTATTTACATTCTGTCTATCTTATTATAATTCGCTATATTCACATCAATACACGCGCATTATGAACGCCGCGAGTGGTAAAAAAAGAAAGCCCTTATATTTACCATTTTCCGGACCAATAGTGTCAATTCCTCTCATATAAGTTTGATGTCCTTCTTTAGTGTCCCTGGAAGGAACGTTCGTAGCATCTATGTTATAAATAACCATAGACATGCGTACGACTCTATGTTATAACCATAGACATGCTAGATACGTGCGATACGTGTATCACATTCATAGAGATGTGTTGATATCATGGGGAGTTCACTAAAATTAGAACGTAGGTATGTATCGTATGTACAGTGGACCACCTCAACAAGAAACATCTCCCTCTTTCTCTATGTATATATATAGAGAGAGAGATGTTTCTTGTTGAGATGGTCCACTATTTGTCCATCTTCTTCCTTTTCCCCTTGGCAGCTGGGCCCCACAACGTCTAAGATCTCTAATTGTAATATCTAAATTTAGCGCTATCTATTCAAAATTAACTTAAACAAAATATGCGCTCTTGCGTTATATAGGCGCTTTCAGTTAAATTTAAGCATGACTCATTACTTAGGAATTTAAGGAATTCCAGTGCTACAACTTTAATAAAACGTTTGTCTTAGATAATAGCATAATTTCTATGGATAAAATATACTAAAAATGTTTCTGATAATGTTATTGTTTTACAATAACCAATTAGAAAATAGAATTTGACAAGCGGACAATTCAAAATTAAAAAAAAATTATACATACCTATTTAAATTAATAAAATTAATCATAAAATTTATTGAGTCAAAATGTATTTCTTTACATTCAAATATACTAAATATAGTTATTTAAAATTAGAGTAACATAGTTTTTTCTGAAATAAAAAGCTTAATTAAAGTCATAATCTTCTTAGCATTTTTATGTTTTTGGCTATTTTGGCTATGTAGATGATGTAGTGTCCGTTTGATGTGACTTTTTTTACCTTATACGTCTACGAACAATAAAAAAATATTTTTATAGCATCTTTTTCTTATCACTACTGAGTTCATTTTAATTTTGAATTATTTTTGGAAATCTACGGTTTTAAAATACTTAAAACTTTAAACATAATGTAATAATACATATGCATTTGGTAAGAGTGATTTTAACAGTCAGTCATAACAGTAATTTTAATTCACTGATAAAATTCAAAATTAGTAAAATAAGGTGAATTTTCAACAAAAAAACTGTAATTATAAAATACAAGTATAGGTTTTAGACATAGTTATTACGTTATATGATAAAACGTTAACGATTTTCTAAAATAAGTACTGCACAAACCAAGAATATGGTTAATAATTAGTAAAACCCTACGTACTTTCTCAATAAATTAATATAAAACTTATATTCGACAAATTATATTAAGAATTAAATAAAACAAAACATTTTTTATTTTAACTTTATTTTAAATAAAGTAATACAAAATTTACTATGAGGTTATGTTACAAAAACAAACCAATATGAAATAAAACATAAATTTTTATTAGTCACTAATAATTATACAGGATTGTGTTCAAAATTAAAAAAAAAATTCACTGGAACACAAAATGTTTATTAATCAGTTCGAAAAACACACAAAATTTTACCACAAACGTACAAAATCAAAATACGAATACACAATTTACTAAAATTTTTAATAATCTTAACAGTAAGAAATAAACAGAAAATTAATTAATGAATAGATTACTTATTTGACAATTTTAATGCAACATTGTAAGTTTTTAAAAAGTATAAATAAAAACATAACACGAATTTTAAAAATAAAGACACTTTGGCCGGCCATTATTTCGTAAATATATTCCAATTTTCAAACAATTAAAACTAGGGTTTCCGATCTCGATTCGATTTTATCGAAAATCGATTTTTGGAGAGTCGATCTTCGATTTTTCGAATCGATTCTTAGGAGAGTAAATCGATACAGAGATCGTGAAAAATTTACGGGATCGGAGATCGATCTTTTCGAATTTAAATTAGGATATTTTTAGTAAAAATATGATATTTTTTCAAAATTATTGAAAAAAATATTTAACTATTTATGTTGTCAAATAATTTTACCACTTTTATGATTCATTTATAGAAAATTGAGTCAAATTTTGGAATTATGTGACACTTTTAGCGCAAAATGGAAACCATTTTATTTATATTAAATTCAGCAGTTCATCTTCAAAAAAAATTAAAAACTGATTTATGATGACCCAATAAGAAACTTCATTAAAACTTTTATATATCTTTTATTTTCTGCAAGTACAAAAATTGAATCGATTTTCGTCAGATCGATCTTTTGTAAGCCGATTTTCTCCTGCATCGATTTTTGGTTTGACGATTCGAATCGATCCACAAGATCGATTTTTTGGCCAGAGATCGGAAACCCTAATTAAAACGATTAAAACCACATACAATATACCCTACAAATTAGGGCCCCAGGCGCGGCACTGAGATGACCTTTTCTAGTAATTATAATTTTCCTTTATTTTTTATATGCATATACGCCACCCACCGACGCCCCAAATTTACATAAATCAAACCAATCTATTGATATAGTGTAAACCGTATAATTCTATGTTGTTTTTTATTTATAAATTTTGTATAAAAAATAAAGGAGAATTATAATTACTAGACAAGGTCGGTGGGCGGCAACGCCACCCACCGACGCCCCAAATTTACATAAATCAAACCAATCTATTGATATAGTGTAAACCGTATAATTCTATGTTGTTTTTTATTTATAAATTTTGTATAAAAAATAAAGGAGAATTATAATTACTAGAAAAGGTCATCTCAGTGCCGCGCCTGGGGCCCTAATTTGTAGGGTGCCACGCGTCATGCTAGTAACGGCGTTACGCGCCGTAATTTGTATGACGCTCGCGCCGTTCTCATAACGGTGCTTCGCGCCGAAATTTGTACGACAGCGGTATCTGGCACACTCAGACGCACTGCTATCCACAATTTGCTTACACATACGCTTAAGGGCTTGTATGCATATCATGCATATATATCACCACTGAGTATATGGAGTATATTCTCTATGTATAAATGTCGTACTTTTCATAGGTATTAAAATAAAAAGGTTAAAATTATTTTAAAAAAATTTTATTTTAAACTTTTATTATAATTTTTTTTTTTTAACAATTCAGTATTTTTACGGTTTTTTATTATTAAATAATAATAAATAATGCAAGTAATTTTGTTAAATTAATTGTTGTATCAAAAATGTGAGTAACTTTTAAAATGTAATAATTAATAATAAAACGCAATTATTTTTAATAAAAATATATGACCGCGCTTTAACTCTTTAAGTACAATAATTCTCAGCCTCATTTGTTTCTTTTTTCCGGCAGACATCGAAATTACAGCGTATGTCCGAGTTCTGCATTTTACCCCATTGCAGCATTTGATGCATCGGCGTTTAACAATTCTTCAGATTTCGTTAAATTGGATAACGCTTCGGAAGCTTCGGAGAATAGATTTAACGAATTTAAACATAGAGCATATGCTGGATGTTTACCGTATAGGTTATGTCGTTCTGTGTCTAAATCACTTTTCTTAATTTCGAAGTCACGGTATGTTGAAAAACGTCCCAATAGGAAACTTGAAAACAAATGAATACGTTATAAGTGTTAAAATTATTTTGAATATAACTGTATTTTAGTTTTTTAATCCATAATAAGGCTAAGCGCGCACTAAGTTTTTTTTTTCCGCTCGGCGTTTTTCCACAAAAGCTGAAAACGCATCATCAGCGCGCACTACGTTTTTTTTTTCAGTAGCGGAATTGGCGGGACATAGAATTATTTCGAAATGGACGTTCGTTAAGTTTGTTGCACTGGTGTTTTACGTTAGCAATATGACGTTATAAAATTAAAAATAATTTTAAAATAGTTATGTCAAATTCTGAATGTTTTAATATTAATAATTTTTTATTTTTAAAGTATTATTAAGAAATAAAAATGATTCAATATTAATTATCAAAATATGTTAAACTTATGAAGAGATTTCTATTTTCTTCAATCATTTACATATTTTAGATGATACCCACTCTTTTTAAATAATTATATGTGTGAAAATATTCTTTCATGTGTGAAAATATTATTTCATAATACGGTCCAATTTATTAAATTAACTATTTTATCATATGCAGGACGTTCGTTAAGCTTGTACTATTTTTGTACGTAATTTTCTGTATGTTTTATTGACTAAATAAATAAAAATACAAAACAGTAAAGATATTAATACTTTTTTATTTTAAAAATACAATATTATTGTGACTAAATGAAAATAATTCAAAATTAATTATCAAAATGCCAAACTTGTGAATAGTTTTTCATTTTCTCACACCATTTACATATTTTAAACAAAGCATTCTTCCCAATCTTCTTTTTAAATAATTTTATATCTGTAAAAAGATTTATTTAATGAAACCTAAATTATCTTTTTTACTTGTAATGCAATCCAATTTACATATTACTATTTTTGAGCAAACTTCTTTCCAAAAACGTTACAATGTTCTTACCTTACAATTTTATCCCATACTGAAGCTTTTTTTCTACATCACATATAATTTTTTTTTTTGAAAGATTTTAGTCAAATTTACCACAAAATTCCAAATCTGGCGATATTTTGACTAAAATTTTATTTTATATACATTTCTGTTGTGTATCAGTGCATCATAATATGACACATAACCACACTAATCAAGAAAACCGCTCGCTGAATTACGCAAGTGCGCGTGTTGTCATATAATTACACGAGTTACAAAAATGTCGCGTTTTTTTTTCAGCAAAAAAAAATGTAACTTTTGGCTAAGCGCGCACTACGTTTTTTTTTCCGCTCGGCGTTTTTCCACAAAAGCTGAAAACGCGTCATCAGCGCGCACTACGTTTTTTTTTCAGTAGCGGAATTGGCGGGACTTAAAATTATTTCGAAAATGGACGCTCATTAAGCTTGCTGCACTGGTGCTTTACATTAGTAATATGACGTTATAAAATTATAAATAATTTTAAAGTATGTAAAATTCTGAATGTTTTAATTTTAATACTTTTTTATTTTTAAAATATTATTAAGAAATAAAAAAATGATGCAATATTAATTATCAAAATATGTCAAACTTATGAACACATTTCCATTTTCTTCCACCATTTACATATTTTAGATAGTACCCACTCTTCTTTTTAAATAATTAAATTTGTAAAAATATTCATTCACCAAGATCTAAATTATCTTTTTTACCTATAATGCAGTCCAATTTATTAAATTAACTATTTTATCAAAATCAGGACGTTCGTTAAGCTTCTTTTACTGGGGCTTTACAATGGCAACAACATTATAAAATCAAAAATACTTTTTGTACGCAAAATTCTGTATAATTTAATGACTAAATAAATAAAAATACAAAACAATAAACATATTAAAACATTTTATTTTCAAAATACATAATTATTATAATTAAATACAAATAATTCAAAATTAATTATTAAAATGTCAAACTAATGAATGGATTCTCATTTTTTCCCGTTTTTCCCATTTACATATTTAACAAAGAATTTAACCAGTCTTCTTTTCAGATAATTATGTTTGTAGAAAGATTTATTTACCAAAACCTAAATTTTTTTTTTATCTGTAATGCAGTTAGTTATTTTTTAACAAACTTCTCGCCTTACATATTCTTAAATACCTTAATATTAGAATTTTATCCAATACTGGGGGACTTTTGTCTATTTCATATATAATTTTCTTCGTCAATTTTTCTATTAAAATTCCAAATCTGGCGATACTTTGACTAAAATTTTATTTTACATACATTTCTGTTGTGTATTAGTGCATCATAATATGATACATAACCACACTAATCAAAAAAACCGCTTGCTTATTTACGCAAGTGCGCGTGTTGTCATATATTTATACGTGTTACAAAAATAACGCGTTTTTTTTCCAGCAAAAAAAAATGTAACTTTTTGCGTTTTTTTTTTCCGCCGCTGAAAAAAAAACGTAGTGCGTTCGCTTATATGGAGTATAATGCTTCACATTTTTTTGCTGAAAAAAAACAGCGGCGGAAAAACGTAGTGCGCGCTTAGCCTTTTGCGGTTTTTTTTTCCGCCGCTGAAAAAAAAACGTAGTGCGTTCGCTTATATGGAATATAATGCTTCACATTTTTTTGCTGAAAAAAAACAGCGGCGGAAAAACGTAGTGCGCGCTTAGCCTAAGTATGGAAAATTTTATTGTTTCCTCTCATAGAAAAAATTATATACATATAGAATCCTATCAAAAATAGGGCCATATTGCACATCATTGTACTTTCTCCCCAACTGTAAGATGGCTCTCAATGTCCGTTTTTTCGCTCATTTTATACCTATTCGTTTCGTCATAGTTCGTCCGTTTCCGCCATTTCAACAAAACAAAGGAGGACGTATAAAACACGTTCTAGCGTTTTACAGGTTACATATCTTAGGTGGTAGACATTTTTATTTCTATCGTGTTAATTTATTTAAAAATATTTTTATTTAAATTCAAATTAAATTTTTATTTATTTTTTGTGAATACACAGGTAAGTGATGGAATTTATTTATTTGATTATATACAAAATAAGAAAATTTATTGTTATAATGCAATAAAAATTAATCAATATTAACCCTATTAACCCTAGATCCACGAGACAATCATAAAATCATCGTTAAAATTTACGAGCACTATCAATCTATCATATAAACAAAACGATAAAAACTGTAAATAAATTGACACGTCTTCAGTTATCACAACAAATAAATAACAGAAGTTTTAAAACAAATAAATTTTGTCGTCAATTTTAGGGTTAATCGAGTTTTGTCGGATTATTAAATACAAAAGAACAACTGAATTGCTGCTTATTTGAAATACACTAGTGATTCGATTGAGAGAAAGAAAAATGCGTATGTATTGGTCATACGGATATAAAAAAAATTAAAATTATTTTATGTAAACAAATCATTATATACGTATACAGGGTGGAATTTTAATAACTCTTATACCTTTTGGTGAATTTCGATAAAATTTCGTTCTAATCATGGTAAAATTTTATCGAAATTCACCAAAAGGTATGTTATTAAAATTCCCCTAGTTTTTTTTTTTATATCCGTGTGACCAATACATACGCATTTTTATTTCTCTCAGTCGGATCACTAGTGTAATCTATAATTTAAAGGTAATTAATTACAGAATGTAATGATTAATGAATATTAATATTTGTAGTATGGTGGCAGTTTACTGTGCTGTTTCCAGTTGTTTTGGATCAAAGGAGAGCAAGCGTAGGTTTTCTAATCCAGCTAAAGATTTGGACCGCTTTAAAAAATGGTTAGAATTATGCCAGAATAGAAGACTGTTGGAAATGTCTCCAGAAAAGTTTTATGCGAACTGCAGAGTTTGTAAACTCCATTTTCGAAATGAAGATTTTGGCCCAAATAATATTCTTTTACGAAGTGCATATCCCAGCTTAAAATTACCAGGTGAGATCCAATATGTTTATTTTTTTTAATAATTAATTTAAATCAGTAGTGAATTAGTAGCGAATTTTTGTTTAAGAGGATAATTTTTACACCAAAAATGTAATTTTTCTCCAGTTATTTTTTTAGAACAAAAAAAAATGTGTATATTCACTGGCCAAATTGTTCAGGAATTAGTTTTTGAAATATACTTTCATTAATTAAATATCATTACGTCCCTATAAACAATTTCAATTTTAAAATCAGTAATTTTTTATGTATTATTTTAGTTTCGGAGAAAAATGTTTTAACTGATCTCGGCGGCGACCAAGTTTGCTTTCCTGTTCAAAATTTGTTAATAGGGGAAACATTTTCAACTGGCTCTGAAATTCTGCCTGCTTTGAAAGATATGTCTCCGCCAACGAGAGAACCTTGTTTATTTGACGATCGATGTATAGAGCAACCACAGACTTCGAAATCAGGTAAGCAAAACTAAGCAGAAACTAACAAATAGTTCACTGATTTGAGCGTTATTTTGGGTAATTGTACACTTTTACAGTCACCTGGTTTTTTGACTATAAATAAAAAACTAATGGTCCGATTTGGTGATTTTTTTTTAAAATGTTCGTCATTACGGCGAATTAATAACTACATAGTCACTGAAATAAACAAAAATTAATATTTCTGATAGTTTTATGGCTTTAAATGGACAAAAATGTGAAGCTTTTCGGAATAACAGGGTTCCCACAGACCTGGAAAGTCAGAGAAATTGATTCACAGTCATGTAAAGTCAGGGAAGGTAGTGAAAATAGGCCGAAAGTCATGGAAAATTGGTCAAAATCAAGATAAATCAGGGAAACTCTGGTAAAACTATAAAAAACGCGCGTTGTTTTTTTTTTTTATAGAAGTTAGAATGCTGTTGTGATATAATCTCTGAATTTTAGAAAACATCCAATATTTCGATTTTTAGTGTAATGTATTTTTGTAAGAGTTTTTTGTTACTTATCATAACTTTTATATAAGTCATATGTTAGTCAAGTTTTAGTAAGAGTGGCTATGGAGATGGTGGAGACCGTATTAAATATACTCTGTTTCAAATACAAATTTTGACCAATAATCCTTTATAAAAATCTTTTACATTGTTAGATCGACTTCTCAACCTCAATTGCGAGCAAAGAGTAATTGGAAATCTTACTTAATTAGCCTTTGCCTAAAAATGAGGTTCCAGTGGTGCTCCGCCGTCCATTTCTTTCTTAGCCTTCCCCAGCACTTCCAGTATCGGTGTCGAGTTCTAGTATTTTTTTCCCATTAATCCACCGTAATGACGAACATTTAAAAAAAATCATCCAAATCGGACCATTAGTTTTTTATTTATAGCCAAAAAACCAGGTGACCGTAAAAGTGTACAATTAGCTTACTTTGTGATATTCCACATTATAAATAAAACAAATTTTATTACTCTGCATTTGCAAATATCATTATTTTATTTTTATGAACTTGTTACAAAGTTTGTAGAAATAAAATACGTAATGAAATGATATTTGCAAAGTAATAAAATCTGTTTTATTTAAAGAAACAAATAGCCATTTTCGTAATAGTCCTTTTTTTGTTTTCCGCACAACAGGGCCCGCACCAGGGGCGGGCAACCCGGGCATTTGCCCAGGCGGCAAATTTTAAGGGCGGGATTTTTGTAAATTTTTGTAAAAAGACGGTGGCATTTTGCAAGTGACGAACAAAAAAAACAAGATTTGCCCTGGACGGAAAATTTGTAAGGGTGGGAAAAAAGGGGCGGCATTTTACAGCTGACGAGCAAAAAAAAAAGGTCGCCAGTATTAAAAAGAAAAAGGAAGAAGGGCGGAATTTTTATACCCAGTGAGAAAAAAAGGGGTAATCGATTTTTTTGCACTGGGGCGGGATTATTCCTCTTTGCCCGGGGCGGCGTAAACGCTAGAGCGGGCTCTGCGCACAATTACCAAAATTGATAGCATTTCCGTTAATTTTCTCAATTAAAATTTTATTTTTTTTACATTTCTATGTTAATATAGGTGCCCAAATGGATAGTTTTAGGAGTACTTCAGTTTTGAGCACTCGTGAGGCACTGGTGTACAATTTTAACCTCGCATTCAAATTCCCAAGCAAAATTTGGTCGAGATCCGTTCAGCCGTTTATTTTACGTCTTATTATTATTATTTTTGTATTAGTTATCACCTGTGAATCAGCTTACTGTTAAATAAAAATTAATAAAAATGTATTAAATGTTTTTATTTTATTTATTTATTTTTTTTTTTAATAAAAACTCCTTAATTCCCTTGTTAAAAATATTAAGATCAATTAATTTTATATTTTTCTGACTGATACTTGATTTAGTTGAATACATTGAATTTTTTTTGATTCAGTGTAACATTTTCAAATGCCTAATTTGCAGTACTTAATATATATATAAAATAATTTTGTTCAGTGTACTAAATCAAACATCAATCAGAAATATGCATACAAGAGTAAAAATTCATAATGAAATTTGAATGTGGTGGCATTTCAAAAGCGCGCTTCTAAAATTTTATTTTCTCCCAAACCGAGAGATGGCATCTAAATAGTGTTTCAGCAAAATTGTACAGAGATAGTGATCTTTAGTGTATGATCTGTGTTTCCTCTCACACACGAGAAATTGGTAAAAATGCGATAACCGTCTTTTGTTAATCATCTGTTGGGGATATTCAGACTCGTGATATTAGTATTATCAATTTGTGATTTGTTCATGAAAATACAGTTTCAAACAAATCACGTAGTTTAAGTGGTTTAAGTCATTCAAATTATTCCAAGGAAAAGTGGTGACTTTCGACAGGGTCGTGGAGGAAAATGAAGAACCCCAGGGACAAATAAAATTCTTCCCCAAAAATACAGTTGAAGAGCAAAAAAAGAAAACGAAGGGACTTTTACTAACTTTTGCCCGGGCCCCATTTTGGGATCCGGACTCCCGGGCTGCAGCCTCGGCTACCTCCCCATCCCCGCCAAACTTGACTTTCGTAATTTACTTGATCTACACTCGACTCTCGTTAATTCAAAACTCGAGGGACTCTTAAAATATTACAAATTATAGAGAGGTTCGAATTATCACAGGTAACAATTTTAATTTTTTAAGCATTTGCGATGAATAAACTTGAACTTGTCTCAAAATGTACTTAGGGTTGACCGGGGTAATTGTGAATTGGGGCAATTGTGAACGGGGCCTATAATTTCTAAAATAACATTAATATTGTTAAAAATCAACTCTTAATATGTTTTTCTATCCTTTCTTAATATGCTATTAAAATTTCATAACAATTCTCCAAGTATTAGTATCTTTTTTTTATTTTGAAAAAACCCTTGCAAAATTTTATGTATTTTACTTCGACCAATCCTTAAAAAAAATTTTTTTTAAATACATTTTCTTTTTTTAAAAGGTAAGAAATGGTTAAAAATACTTTTAAAGAAGTGGTCTAAGCCCTGAGAGGGTTCCTTATTAATTGCTAAAGAAATTGAATAATTTATCACCAATTCACAATTACCCCATGATTTTAAAATTGTGGGGTAATTGTGAACGTCATTCACAAATGCTCCCATTCGGTCAAAAATTTCAGTAATGTCCTTTTCAGAGTTGAAAATGTTGATGAAGGTGCTGGTGACCTTATTGTACAAGTTTCCGTTGTACAAACAATACAAAAAAAAAAAAAAGTTGTGAAAAGTAACAAAGCAACGATCCCATGTTTTAATATGGATTTTCACAAAGTGAACCTATCTAATATTAATTATTTAAAAAGTGCTAGTCAAGCAATACAAATTAAATATTTCTACTGTTTTCATCTAAAGCAAAAAATTTTTTCACAAAAAAAAATTGTTTTTTATTCATGTAAACTAAATGTATTTCCTTGAAAAAGTCTTATTTTCCTTGTTTTTGTGTGAATACATGGAATTTTTTGATTTTTTATATGATAAAATGACAAAATATCATTAAAATACCATTTTTAGCTTGTAATAAATTTGTTCCTACAATTTTTGTTATTTTTCTTTAACCTTGATTTTTTGCAGAAATTTGAGGTATGCGTAACTTGCATTAAACAAAGAGAAATTGTGACCGCTAAAGTATGATGAAAAATTTGAAAGTGGAGTAAATGTGAAGAATTTGAGCTGGGCTTTACTCTGACGTACCACACTTCTCTTGTAATCCATTCTAAATAATTTTTCTGATGGCATTCACTTTTACCCCGAAATTCATAAGATTTGCAAAACCGCACCGGGGAAATGTGAATGGCTTATAAAATTTTTGTTTTTCATACGAAAATGCTCAAAATTTGTGTGATGCATCCTGAATAATGTAGAATTAAAAATAAATCAACCATAATGTTATATATAAAATAAAAAACACTTAAAACAACGCTTTTATCTCAACTCACAAAAATCCATTCACAATTACCCCGGTCAACCCTACAATCTTTCTGTCTCTTTCTCTCTGCAACTTTGAATTGTCGAGTGTTTGACGCCGATGAGTTCGAATTAACGTGTCGTTTTGTTACATAGCAATGATTTTTTCGTTCGAATTACCAAGTGCATAAAAATGTACTGATTTAGTTCGAAATATAAAGAGATTTTGTAGGGAACTCGTGATACCAGTGAATTATAGAGGGTTTCGAATTATCGCAGGTTTGAATTAACGAGAGTCTACTGTATGTATATTTCACATACACTGGTTTCTCGTTGTAAGCAACATCAAAATTGAAATAGAATCATATGTCTTACTCTTTTTATGTATATGCGAATTTTATTATCTAAAAAGAGTAAGACATATGATTCTATTTCAAGTTGCTTACAACGAGAAATCAGTGTATTTTCTTCTATAATTACTAACTACAAATTTAAAATAAAATTAAGACCGTGACGTCATCAGGTAGTCTGTTGATTCCACGGAGGTATGTGGAGATGGCATTTCGTATGTGTGAATATTACAGAAATGAAGCATTACACACACATTTACAATCGCATACGTACCTAAAAAATACCATTGTGATCTCTTAATAATTTTAAATAGGGGATATTTTTATAAAAGTAATATAGGGAACAAAGGAATATTTAGCATAGTATTTGCCAATAACAAAAACTTTTTTTTGATGTTTTTTTAATGAAAATAAGAGTTATATGTATAAAAAAAAATACATAAAAAATATATACATAAAAAAATTTTGTTTAAGCACCCATGTGTATAACATTATAAAATGGCGGATACCCATATTTAATTTTTAAAACATAGTTTCTACTCATCTATGAAATGTAATTGGGTTTTTTCCTTCTGTTTTTACTCTATTGTCGCTTTTGCATAATAAAACACAACAATTAACCATTTTGGTTTCCGATGGAAAACGTTGCAGTCAGTTTTAATTTCACGACAACTTTTCAGACATCCCACGTGACGCACACACACAACTAAACAATGACAGAAGGAACACCAGTGCTTGGCTTCAGATCATCTAACAAAATAACTAGTCCATCAAGCGGCCAAACTACTGTATTAATAGTAAGCATCCCGACTGTAATCAGAATTTTACGTCATCAGACTTGGCAGAGAGGTGGAAGGTTATATACGTATTTAGAGTTTATGTTAGTATGTGTAAGGTAGTGGATGTTTGTGTGTGTTAATACTCTGTATGTATGCAGCGGTGGTCCGAGGTTGGAATGCATACGTATAGTCGAACAACCCTATGCATGTACCTGTTACTAATAATGTAACGATGAACAGCCACCACTGTGGCCACAACTTAACAATGCAAGTGCACGCTTGAAGAGTCGATGGACGACTAACCAGTCAGCAGTATAAATTGCTACTTATTGCAACTTTCGAATCACACTTTTTGGTACGTAGGCTTGATCTGTCTCATCTGTGTAGTCCATATACGTCCATGGTTGATTCAATGGACTATTATAAGAAGGACATCTAACTTATATGAGAGGAATTGACAAAATTGGTCAGGAAAATGGTAAGTATAAGGGCTTTCTTTTTTTACCACTCGCGGCGTTAATAATCCCCGAATACTGATGTGAATATAGCGAATTATAATAAGATAGACAGAATGTAAATAAACATGAAGTATCAAGCGTATCAAGTGAGCGTAACACACGGTTTTTGACGTTTTTGACAATTGAGAAACGATTTCAAAAATCTTATAAAATTGTATTTTTAAATAAATACCAAGAATTTATTAAACTTAATTTTATCAATAATATAAAAATGGGCAAGGCGTGTGCTGTTAAAAATTGTTTTAGTGGCAGTACGGCTGATAAAAAGCGACGCAAGGAATTAAATTTGAAAAATCCTTCATTTTTCAAAGTCCCTCAAGTAAGTTAATAATATATTTAACGGAAAGTCAAGTAAACTAAATAAATTTTATTAATACATATTGCAATTTGTTCCTTATGATATAACAATAAAACTGTTTTAAATAATATTTAATTTGAAACATTCATTTATGAAATTAAATGTCAGTGCTAAAATTCTTCAGTTTTTAAGAAAAGAAAAATAATTCACCAAGTAAGGAAAATTGCAGTTCTACTGACAGTCTTGATAATTTTGTTCCAATTTTAATTATCCTGAGTAATTATAAGTGTTAAATTTAAAAATAGTGTTTAAACTGAATTAAAATAATTAATGAAAAGTTCTGTTATCTTTTTTTTATAATAGTCTACAACACAGCGCCAGCAATGGATAGAGTCTTTGTCAACAAAATTAAATGATCGCCAGTTTGTTTGTGAATTGCATTTCCAAGAAAATGACATTCCGCGTTTTTATATCACCAAGTTACGTAATGGAAAGGTACATAAATTTGAAAAAGGGCAAAGAAAACGAGCACTGAATTCTGTCCCAGTGATTGTTAATCAAGTACAATCTCCAATAATAAATGATTGTCATGTTTTACATGAGACGACTAAATTACAACAAGAAAAATATGAGCAAAACCAGCAGCAGCAACAGGACGAGCAATTTGATAAAGATGATACGAGGACAGAAAACCAAGAAGAATCATATTCATATAATAAAAATCATGAGCAATTGTACAGTAATGTACTTCAATCTAGATTACCTATGAAACGAAAAACTTATCCTGAAGAAAATGTTACACTCACTAGATCCAAATCCAAAAAAAATCCTTTTCCAATATCTTCTAGTACTATATCTGGCTTTAAAGTAACTTTACGAACAACATTAGAAATTTTATCTGAACTTCACAATAATTATGGATATGAATACCTTCTAGCATCTCGCTTGACTCAAGATTATCTCGAGGTAATAGCCAAATTTTTTAAGTATTCATTGTTTATATTTTTATCAGTATTATTATGTATTTTACAGAGACTATTTTCAATTATGCGTTTTATGCGTTATTCTTGTGGTTCCAATGATCACCCAACCCCTCAGCAGTTTCGATTATATTGTTGCAATGCAATGATTAAACCTCCAAAAGGCTCGAATGTGACTGGAGTTGAATTACTTCAAACTTTAATGTAAACGAAAGATTCATTAGAAATATCACGTCAACCTCGAATAGAGTGGTTGGAAAGTATTGACCGAATGTTAGAAAGTGCAGTATCAATTGATATTTGGCTAAATAATTCATCAAATGATGCCAATGAAAAAGACCTCGATGATTCATCTGACATATCAGAGATTTCTCTAAATCGGTCTGAATTATCAACTACTGAATCAACCCCTAAAACTTATAGAACTGACGATGCCCTCGAAGATCATGACTATGATGTTGTATCGACGAGCAGGGAAGTGCAAGCGTACATGGGTGGATACATTGTAAGAAAACTAAAATTAAAATGCAAATGCTTACTTTGCATAGGAACTCTCGAATCATCTAAAGATGATTCGATGAGTCGTAATCGCTATATTGACTTAGTTGAAAAATATGGCGGTCTGTCGCGGCCGAATGACAGTTTATTTAAACTGACAGTCCAGTTAGAGGCAGTTTTCTTATACGTTGTTGGAAGAGTGGGTTTGGCTCAAGGACTTATTTATAAAATTTTGGGTAGAATTGGAAATATTTTACAATTATCGTTTGTTGGTTGTCCGATTTACCAACTAGAAATAACTAAAGATATTATAGATTTTTACATAACAATGCGACTGTATTTTCTGGGTCGAACATTTAATAAAAAAAGTCAATTAAATCGAGAAAAATTGAAAAGTTTAAAAAAATTTTCAAAGTTAGTTACATAAATCAGGAGCTTATTTTCAAAAGTGGTCAACTTCAGATTTATAATTTTTCAACTGAAAGTGGTAGATGGTACTTAATATCATTCTTCATAATCTGTGACGTTCAAATTTAATCAAATCTCATACATAAGCATGTAAAATATAAATTTATCTTTAGTTGATTTTCAATAGTAGCCAAATCCAGATGTCTAAGTTCGTAGAGGAAGTACTGCCTCATCAATTCAGGAAAAGAACAGCAACATTACAAAATAGTAAACGCTTTCAAGCAACGAGGGAAAAATACGTTATTTTCATGCACTTATAATAGGTTCGAAAGATTAGGGTTGCACATTTCATGATAAATTTTTTTATTTTATAATAGGAATATAGTCATAATCATAAGTTTATATATATTAGATTATTATTAATTTATATTAAATATTGTTATCAATGGATAATAGAAATAAAATAATTACCAGATAATAGATTAAATTTTTTTTTTTAAATCTCTTATTATATTTAAATTTTTATTAAAAATTTCTTTTAAACTGTACAATATTCAAAAGTTAATAAAAATGTACATGTACAAATTAAATATTTTCAGTTATTTGTTTTAATAAAATTTTTTACAACCCTGATTCCAATTTAGATAGTATTCATGGTATTAATTAATTGAGAAAACGGTAACTACTTTACTTGCCTGTCTAGGAAGGTAAGCACCATTGAGGAGAGAATCGACTAGAAAGAATACATTACATTATAAATACATTAAGAAATTGAAGCAAAAAAAATGACTGATGTGAGCAAAAAAATTGACTGATGGGATTACTTTAATGGCGGTCAAACCATTAATTTAATGTTTTATCTAATATTTATAAACAAGTCTCCGTGGTTACAAATTGGGCTTACTAAAATGGAGTCATTCTTCAAAATTTAATGCCTATGGTATCTCTAGGAAACATATGTTAATATGTTCGATTCAGTGCTCAGTGGTAAGCAATAAGGTAAGTAAACTTTTTTATCTGTTATTTTCTTGTAACTATAGTAACTAACAGACAGAATACTGATATACGCTGTGTAACAGCCAACTTACGATTTAGGTGATTGAAAATAACGGTTTTCACTATCTGTCTAAATTTTTTTATCAATTTAATTAATATTTAATGATACATTTATAAGGCAAATTATTATTATTATGTACTTATTTCATTAATTTTCTTTTCATTATTGTTATTATCATTCATGAAATTTATGTCGTTTACTTGTTTATTTTTGACTATTTTTTAATAATTACTGATTTCATTTCCCTTATTTATATTTAAACAACCTATTAGGTGTATAACTTAATTTTTACAGATTTTTCAACAAATTTATTTAATATAAAATATTAAACAACAAACTTAATCTTGAAAATATTGTTCATTTTTTTCTATAACCTTGCGCCATCTCTCAGATGACATACGAATGCCGTGGCGAAAGAAACTTGCAGGTTTCGATGCGATAAAATCATCGATGAATTTACGCACATCGTCCAGTGTTTTGAACTGTACATCCACTAAGGCGTGCTGCATTGATTGAAACAAATGGTAGTTGGATGGGGCCAACTCAGGTGAATATGCCGCATGCGGGAAAACCACAGGGAAAACCTCCCATCCCAAGTTTAAGATGCTCTTCTAAGTTGCAGAAGCACGTGAGGTCGAACGTTGTCATGCAACAGTATGACTTTCCTGCATCCTTGCCTAGTAAACGACCTTTTCTGATCAAGTTCTTCGTTCAGTTTATTCAATTGTCGGCTGTAGCGTTCCGCCGTCACCGTCTGACCACTTTATAGCAGTTCGTAATAAAGAACACCCTTCATGTCCCACCATATATACAAGGTCGTTTAAATAAACGTTTGAACCAATAATTACACGTTTCATAATGGTCCGTCCACACGGCTCAAGCTTTACCACCGACTTACTTGCGCAAACCAGGTTTGTGCAAGTAAACATGTACGTATGGACGGGAAAAAACGTAGCGACTTACTTGCACAAACCTGGTTTGCGCAGGTAAGTCGGTGGTAAAGCTTGAGCGTGTGGACGGGCCCTAAGACACAATTCCGTCACCAAGGACACTACAAATTGATTCCCAAGCTTTAGCAGCATTTTTTCCTTGTTGGAATTCGTATAAAATACAGTGTCGAATATGCTCTTCATTAGTTGTCATTGTAAACTCTACTATTCTGAGAGGTTACGTACCTCACGTGAACCTGTCGTTCGGTGTTTTGAAACCTTGTGTTTGATTCTTTCAAAACCACAAAAGGCCGCGGAAATATTTTTATTTATCGAAGAAAAAATCTGTAAAAAATAAGTTATACACCTAGTAAATAACTTGTTTTATAATTTGAAATTATTATCTTTATTTTAAATTACCTATATTTCTAAAATTCAATACTAAAAAAAATGAATTACTAAAATTCATAATATAAGCTGCATAAATTTACTATTCACTATCAGTTAAAGGTTTTTGAGGGCGTTCTTTTTATTTTTAGTGGAATTAAAACTACAGGACTAACCGAAAACAGAGTAGAAATCGTATTCTGAAGCATAATTTGGAGATTTTAATAGTAAAAATGAACATTTTACCCATAATTTATAAAAATAAAGCAAAAATGCATGACTCTTTAAAAAGTTTTAAGTTGAAAGTTTTGAATAAAATTGCAATAAATTGTGCAGAAACTGGCAAATCTTTCAGGAAACTTCCATTTACTATTCTAACGTACATCATATTTATGTAAGAGTACACCACGAGTAGTGAACCGTTTTTAAAAAAAATTTCAATTGTTTTATGTTTAATAAAAGTTTTGAACAATGTGCATGCCAATTACAATTATAATTTATCTTCTAAGTTGGCAAAAGCTTAGGATACAAATTTTCTGGCGCGTAACCTGTACTAATGCCAAATCACAGAACAAATAGAACGAATACATCTATCTCTTTTCTGCAATCACTTATGGGCATTTATGTGCATCTTAGGCTACTTAGTCCTCATTCATTCGCCAGCACTCAATGGGTGTTTCAATTGTTGTCATATTGTTACTCTCGTATTAACACGGTATATGTACGTGGTATACGTACATCATACGTACCACCACCTCGTACATATATATATATATATATATATATATATATATATATATATATATATATATATATATATATATATATATATATATATATATATATATATATATATATGTGCAAGACACCCATACACATAACATTCAACAGACTAACACACACAACTCCGCGTGCACATATATAACATAGTGGGGGTTTATTTTCTATCCTTTGTGGTTATGCTCGTTTCCCTAGTATAGACATAGTAATGTTCGTTCTCTTTGTTCTCTGTGCCAAATAATATTTTTAAAAATTTCCTGGCGATTAATAATAATTATTCAAAATATTTTTATCTACAAGGAAGAGTAAGGACATGCATCCTTCTAGAATCTCTCATTATCAGTAGGGTATTTTCTTATTGAAGTAAATAAACCTACCATTAGAACGGAAAATCTAAAAATGGTTACATCTTTAATTAATATTCATTACCAATGAAACGCCACATCAGTTGTGGGTATACCTACTGCTATTCTACATATAAGAGATATCACCAATTTTATTATAGTTTTCAAAAAGGAAGGGTTTCGATAAGGCTCTTTATCGACCCTCCATGAACGAAATTTTTTGAAGTTTATGACCAAGTTCATTTTTATATTAGCGAACTTCCAGAATGGAATTCAGCTATTAAAGCCACTGTCATGACGCGACTTGAGCCCGGAACTATGACAGAAAGTCTATTGGCGGATAAGCATGGGCAAAAATGCCCCCGCACGAATTGCGTTTGTTTTTTTTCTGCTAACTGCTTTCAATATAAGATTAAAATTTACTGAGTTTCAACCCTTAAAAACTCACCCTTTGGAGGTAAAAAATTATTTTTTGAAAATCAAATTTAACTTTTTAGTGGCTTGACGGATTTGGCTGGAATTTTTATATGTTTTAGATACCTCTATAGTGTATCTCAGAAAAAATTATCAGCTTCAAAAAAAAAATTATAACCCCCCCCCCAAAAAAATTGTTTAATTTTTCAATATTTTTTTTCATCAACTTGTAGCTATGGTACAATCACCAAAATTTTTTTGCAGGCTTCCTACTATGACCGATACAACATATAATTTTTTCAGATTTTTTCTCCGGGTGCGTCATAGTTAAAAAAAATAAAATGTCCAAAAAGATTTTTTTTGAGGTTATGTTCGTTGTACAATCACCAAAATATTTCTACAGGTTCCTCACTATGATTGATAGAACATATAATTTTTCCAGAATTTTTTTCCGGATGCATCATAGTTAAAAAAATTAAATGTCCAAGAATATTTTCTTAGAGATAGGTATAAGCTTCCGGGTACTGAATCGATTGGAAATCGTTTGCAAATTTTGAATGTGTTCATAAAAACATTTGTGATTTCATAAATTCTTGTGAAAAAAAAAAATAGTTTTGTGCCAAAATTTCTTTATACCATTGGAAAGAGGAGACAAAATCACATAAAAAAGGTCTTTAAACTATTATTCTATGACAACTAGTTTCCAAGAAAAACTAACTTTTATAAACGAAAATTCGCTATGTTATGCAGGATGCTGCAACAGGGGTATTATAATACAAATAAAATACATACATATTAAGTAATTTAAAAATGTTATTAAAGTTAATGTTTATTTATAAAGTAGGAATTTTAGATTTTTATTATTTATAAAATAGAAATTTTGGATTTTTTTGGAAAGAAAAAATATCTTCATAAAGGCCTTCCAGTTTACTATTTAAGGTCCTTTTTTAATATTTAAAAATAAAACGCAAAGGCGATTGACGGATAAGCATGGGTAGGAATGCCCTCGTACGAATTGTGTTGGCTTTTTTCCTGCTAACTGCTATCGGCACCAAATTGAAATTTACTGAGATTCAGCCCTTAAAAACTTAAAACCTTTTTTTAAAGCCCCGATCAGCCGGACACTCATCATCAATTTTGAAACCACCAAAATGACAAATCGCTTGTAGACTTTCAATCACATTTCGCTTGTAGACATTCAATACCGAAGATGAAGGGAAAAATTCGACTACCGTGATGGGACCCCGCTGCTCACGGCGTTTTTAAAGGTATAGACTATCGAAACATGCAAAAAAAATTTCCCATTTTTTCAAAATGTCACACTAGTGGTCCCTCTTAATAGAAATAACTGGACGAGGGAACCCGTAATTTTCGGGAAAAGGTAATTTATTAAAAATGAGGTTTTGATTATGCTCTCACATCTACTTATTTCTATAAATATATAAATTTTTCAGATTTAGCGAAAATTGCCCAGCTTTTGTATGTTAATATATGTAAGTTATAGTATTTTTTTAACTTATCTTCGGCAATGTCGAACATTTAAAACAAAAATCATTATAATCGAACCATGAGTTTTATTTTTATAGCCAAAAACAGATGATCCCAGTTCTGAATATATAACCCAAAAGTTTATTCAATCAAGTGAAGAAACTATTAAGGTGTTTCATTTCATAAGGCAAAAAATAAAATGTAAAATTTTTGCACCCCTTGCTTATGCCCCAAGTGTCAGTGATGCTCTAATCGTTTCATTTCCTTTTTCTTTATAGATTTGGTTTCTAAATTTTTACGTTTCTAGCAAAAATTTAGTCAATCTTACGTTTGTTTCTAGCAGATACCAAAGATACCTCTTAGCAAATATGAGAGCACTTATTGATTATCCAAATATTTGAGATATCCAAATCATTATTTGAAACCCATCGACTTAAAATTACCTCGTGCCCAAAGCGAATATTTTTGAGGCTGATGAAATGTGAAACCCGTTTCATCCCTTTATTTCTCATTAAGGAATTTTCAATTTTTTGGAAATTGAATGAAATTTAGTGAAGAGGACAATTTTAAATGCATAATTTGCCATTACCATCCATCATGCTTGATGCAGAGCCACTGGGATCCTGAAAATGAAATCGTTTTTAGACCAGCCACACAGATATAGGAGTGAGAGTTGTTATAATTCTTTGTAGTCTTCTCTTGGATAACTTCCATCTTTAAAGACATTTTGGATGTAGTTAAACATTTTCACTTGTTATTCTTCTAGAAAACCTTGAATGGGATTTTCATCTAACATTATCGTATATGACGTCTTGTTAAAAGAAGCCCACAGACTTTGGAACTTCCGAAAAATCTGAATGTCAGATCCAGGTATGTTGATGGTATGTCACAGCACACTCCTCAGACACTCGTTTCAATAGTAGTTATATATTAGTACATGAGAATCCCATTAGTACAAAGTACTGCAATATTAGTTTCATTAGTTAGAGATAAAAGTGATCAATGTGTGCAATCCCTAAATATTATCCAATTTTCTTGAAATTTGGCATATGTGTCTTTTACATCGCTGAGACTCGGGGCGCAAGCAAAGCCAAATTAAAATCACATCTTTGGAAAAATGAAACACCCTAGAATCTATGAGTAAAATATAGTCCATAATTTTATAAACATTATATAATATTTTCTAAAGTAATCAGAAATCATAATCACAGAGTCGGTGAATTTTTCTTTTGATGAATTGTTGTCGGGGAACGTTCCGTCGGTGAATTTTCCTGGAGCCATTTCTCTTTATAAATAGAAACAAAAATTTGTTTGGTATATTTGTAATTTACGTAAGCAAAAATATAAAATCAGTATAATTTATCGAACAACATTAAATATTAAAATATAATATAAATTAATTATTAAAAAATCGACGTGGTTTCTTTGCAACATAAGTCTTACTCGGATCAAATGTCTCATTGAACTTTATTTCGTACGAAGACGGTGGCGTATTTGCTTTATCATCTTCAATACTTTCAGTTTTTCCCTCGTTTAATGTATTTGTATTATTCTCGGTTGTATTCAAATTTTCCGTACCATTTAAACTCTAAAAAATTTCATCGATTAATTGTAAGTTAATCAATCTGCCATTTTTCGTAAAATACTTACATTTGATTGATTCTCTCTATCATTATTTATGCATTTGTCGGAACATTTACATGATGAATTGCATTGAATATTAAATTTGTAACAACTGCATCGTTTAGTACCACAATCCGTTGTACAGAAACATTTTGTTGTACCTTCCGCTGTCCTCTTGGGTGCTAAAAATTTACTTTTGTCGGACGTGGTGTCATTGGCCAAATTAGATGTAGACATTTTCGGACGCTGAACAAATAAAATTAATATTACTGGTAGTTTCACTATAATCGTAACACCAACTAAGATCATGTTTACCCTGCATTGTTGTACTCGCCGAAGGATAGGAGTTTTACACCAATCGGGATCATTTGTTTCATCGTCAATAATTGAATCTTCCGCATCCGTCTCCTCTAAATCACTTAATGATACTTGTTTCTTCGTGTTTGTATCATCCTCTACCGAAAACATAGTTTGGCGCCGTTTCTTGTTAATCTGAGAAATAGTAAAAAAGATTAATATTTTAAATCTCACCTCTAGCTTTCATCAAAGATTAAATATTCAGAAAATTGAAAATATCACTTAATTTGACGATAAAATAAAATAAAATAACAATAATGGAGTCGGACAAACACCAAATTTTAGTGAATAAGGAAATGTTTCCCGCCTCAATTTTTTTATTATAACATGTTAATTACATCGAGTGCTATACAAAATGAACATTTTCTACCACTTGCAACCGCCGTTACGAAAGTTATCGGCCATTTTGTGAAAAATCAACCATTTGGGTCGTACTTTCTAAATATAGATGAATATAGCTCGGTATGTGTAGGCCTAAAAAAAGCGAAAAAAATTGAGGCTATTCGTTATGATATAGGCTATCAGCGGTTACAATATGAAATTTTTATCTGCACACACACATAACCTTGAAAAAAAAAAAATTAATACTGATGATACTGCAAAATTTTGATTTTTTGGCTTTAACTTCGGATGTTTTAAGTAAAATTTGATGAAACCCTAAAAATTGACGTCAAATTTGAAAATTGACTAATCAATAATTTTTGTGCATTGTATCGTATGAGGTTTTTTTTTTCTTAAATTATAGATTCTTTTATGCACTTTATAATGGTGAGCAATAAAAATTTTTTAAACTTGAAATAAAAAAAATTAAAAAAATGACTGACAAACTTAGAAACGACTGTTCCCAAAAAATAGTAAACCTGCATGCAACTACGGATGGCACATGACGTCCAGGGCTTATTACCTGAGAGGCTTCGAAAATTAAACAGGCTATTTTTTATGATAAATATTGTACATTTTAGCGAATTTCCAGAAGGGAAATTCAGCTATTACGCCAAGTGTCATGGTGAGACTTTAGTCAGTGACCGTAACGAAATTTGTTTTGAGAGAAGCTGAGTCCGAAAACCCGAAAACGATATTTACTAAAATGTATATGTATATGTATACCGGGTGATTCATGAACCTGGAATTTTGTATATCTCACAAAATAAACATTGTAGGAAAAATTTGCCTGACAAAAAAATTAATATTTCTGAAGGGGCACCTTTCTGTCCTAAAATCAGTCTTCCCTCCGACCTTCTGTAGGCGGGAAGGCGGGCAAAATCTTAAATAAAAACCATTTTTTATTGCAAATTCGAATTCTATGGGACGAAATACGTAACTTTTGTTCGAAACAATTTTTTCGATTCGCAACAGATGGCGCTGTAATTGTAAAAATAATTTTTATGCGGAAGAAAAGTTTGGAAACGGTGAAATATCTCCAGAAATACACATTTGATAAAAAAATAAAAAAATACATGTTTAATATTTTTAAAAAGTATATTCAATGACACCAGACACGACCCCTCACTACCATCTTCTAAAGGTGAGGTGAGTACTAACGTTAAAATCTTTAATATTAAGAGAAGATAAAATATTAAGTTTTCTTTATATCAGAAAAGATATTTTGAAAGTTATAAGCAATCTTTATTTAATAGTCTAGAGTCTAGAATGCTCGACACCAGTGTTTCCCAAACTTTTTCCATCGCGGAACACTTTTCCAGTTCTGCAATTTATACGGAACACTGCACTAAAAAAATTTGAAGAGACAGGTTTATCCACACTGTTAGCTTCTAGACTTAACCTGTTAACTGGGTATGACGAAATATTTCGTCATACATAAAAGCCTACTGCAATGGGTATGACGACATTTTTCGTCATGGAAATTAACACTTTCAGTCCCATGGATTCTGGTGTCCTGACTGCTGTGTTGCCTTGTGTATGCCACACTGTTTCAAGCAATATCATACTGCGAAATAATTATTATAATTTGTTCAATTAATTCCTTGTACATTGAATACATTTGAATTATATTTTAAATATAAAATATTTTATCAAAATAAATAAAAACCATAAGTTAAAAACGATATTCTTTTATTATTTGAGGTGTGATATTACTTATCGCTGCGAACAAAAAGTCCCCATTCTGAAATGAGTTGAGCAATAGCTAATTCCCCGGTTAACAGGTTAAAGACTATTGTAGATAGCCTCCTGCATCTCGAACAAAGAAATTCGAGACGAAAAATATTTCACAAAATTTTTTTAATTTCATTTTTCTATTATAACAAACGAACCGCTAATCCGAATTTTCTGCAAACTTTACCCGGTCTTCATTTTTTAATTACAAAACTAATCAAATTGGCCCGGAGTCAATATCATCATTTATTCTCGAGATATGCAAAATTCACAAACGAACGAACGAACGAAGACACACACAAACATCTCGCTAAAAATGACAGATTTGAATTCTAGTGACTTTGAAACGTGGAAATGTGAAATAACTTCCAAAGAAAAGTAAAAAAAAAAAAAAAAAAAAAAGATTAAGAAGAAAGAACCAAGATAATTTTGATTGAAAACTCCTGATCTTGAGACAAAATGGTCAATTAATCTCTAACAAAAAAGAGCAACCGAAACCACACCACATTGTTCTTTCCATAATCTTTCACATGGACGCTATTTTTAAAAATTTTTTCGCTGAACACCAGATGAGGATACTTGCTGAACGCACTTTGGAAAACACTACACAACAAAAACTGAACAGATGAACAAAGATAAAATGGATCTACTAGTTATAATTATAAGAACTGTAGTCGATACCTTTTTGTTTGTGGTAGTTTGCTCTAACTGGGCACACTTCTCTTTGTATTTGTTTAGCTCAGTTGTTAGTTCAGTTATCTGGTCAAAATGGCTACACATGCTAAATCCGTTTATTTCTTGTTGCTCCTGTTTCATTAACAAATCCATTAATTGTTGTTTCATTTGTTCATTTTTATTCTTCAACTCCTCCATTTCATCGTGATGTTGCATTTCCATCGTTAATCCTTTCTTCTGTATATCGGCCGCCAGTTCGAATAGATATTTCAATGCACATTTAGCTTCCGCCATTGACTGAACCATATCCCATCGTGTTTTCGCTTTATTTTCTTGATCGGAATCTTGAATTTTCTGTCGCATGTCGTTGATTTGGGCAGTACGTAGGTCTAAATCTTCATCGATTTCTTCAATTCGTTGTTTTATTGCTTGATCGTTACCATCTTGTAACATTTTAACAAATTTTTCTCGTTGTGATTCGATTAGTTTTTTTTCTTCGACGAGCTGTTCTAAGGTGCGTTCTGCTTCGATTGTGCTGACTAATACTTCCAATTCTTGAGCTACCCATTGTTGTATACGTTCGACTTTACCTGTAATGAAATAAAAATTTTGAAAGAAGCCACGTATTAGAAATGAAACTTCTTTGTCACAACTTTTTGAAGTTCCAGAGAACTTTTTTTCACACTTTTTTAATTTACTTAGAACAGACAACCTCTTATGGAGATTAAAAATCTTCGTCGGGTTTTTAATGAAACTTTAACCCTTGTGCTCTTATTTGTAACAAGTTTTTCCCCACGGCTTCGTTCGCTATTTATCGAGTTCTCCCCAAACAATTTATCAAACTTATTGCAGTAAGTCTATATGCTTTAGACTGCGAAAGTTCAGTTAAAATGGATTCAGTGGTCAACGTTAAAAAAAAAAAAAAACTGTTTTAAATTCTAAGACCTCTAAATAGTCGATCTTAATAAGTTTTTCAAAACTATCCTCATATTACTTATGAGGATAGTTTTGAAAAACTTATTAAGATATATATTAGTATACATACATAAATATTATTGGTATACAAATTACATACATATAATATATATATATATATATATATATATATATATATATATATATATATATATATATATATATATATATATATATATATATATATATATATATATATATATATATAAGTAACTTTATCCTTAAGTAAAAAACAATTGTATTAAAGACTGAAATTTTTTATTTGAATCCCAAAAAGGACAATGATTTATTCACAATTTAATATGCGCGTTTTATGGGCCGCATAAAAAATAAAACTGAACATAAAATTTAGAACTTTATCCGTCCACATACCATTCAGGGCAACTCGACGATCTTGTGCTGCCTTTTGTAAAGTTAGCGCATCCTTTAGACGTTTATTGATTGCCGCAGCTTCTTCCACCTAAAAATCAAACATATTTATTGATATATATTTAAACAAATGATTTAAGGGAAAATATCTAGTTATGAATAAATAAATAAATAAATATAAATAAAAAATAAAATAAAATAAAAATTAAAAATAAAGCAGAAAGAAAAAAAATAAAGATTCTGAAAAACAAAATATTTCATTATCTTTGTTCAAAATTTGGCGAAAACATGTAATATTTTGCCAGTATTACAGTCCCTAAGTGGTTGCGATACGACTAGCAGATTGGATTCTAAAAAAAATATCTTAAAAGTAGTATCATTAAATTTTGTTCAAAAACTTCTAGCATATTTAGGAAACCGATATCCAAGTGTTGAACAGTTAATAGAATTAAAAACAGTTTGCGCCTATAGTCTGGTCAAGAATTTTTGAGAATGGAAATGAACCAACCCGGAAATTATGGAAAATGAGAAAAATTTTTCGTTTTCTCGAGAAATAATGCAAATATTGAAAAAAGTTTCAAACAGAAATTGTACACAGTAAAATTCTTTATAAAAAAAAAGTTATTATGATTTTTCTCGTATTTGCAATCAGAGAGAAGTTTACAACCGATTAAAAATTCCCAAACCATCAAATATAACTGTATCAAATATGTACTTAATATTATATTTTACTTAGTAACAAATTTAATCTAACAAGAATGTAGTTTTAACTTAAAACAACTGATAATATATCTATGTATATGTCTAATGGATATGCTAACAAAATTTGTAAAATTTATTGAAATTAAAAAAAAAAAACGCCGTGAGCAGCGGGGCCCCATCACGGTAGTCGAATTTTCCCCTTCATCTTCGGTATTGAATGTCTACAAGCGAAATGTGATTGAAAGTCTACAACCGAATTGTCATTTTGTTGGTTTCAAAACTGGTGATGAGTGTTCGGCTGATCGAGGCTTTAAAAAAAGGTTTTAAGTATTTAAGGGCTGTATCTCAGTAAATTTCAATTTTGTGCCGAAAACAGGTAGCAGAAAAAAAGCCAACACAATTCGTACGAGGACATTCCTGCCCATGTTTATCCGCTAATTGCCTTTATGTTTTAGTTTTAAAAATTAAAAAAGGACCTTCAATAGTAAACTGGAAGGCCTTTATAAAGATATTTTTTCTTTCCAAAAAAATCCAAAATTTCTATTTTATAAATACTAAAAATCCAAAATTCCTAATTTATAAATAAACAGTGTGGGGTATTCATAAACGATTTAAGATAAATCTAAGATCAATCTTAGCTAAGATAAAACTTAACTTATTCATAGACGACTTTAGGTCGGTTTTAACGCTAAGTTCAATCTTATCTCTTACTTAAATTTAAAATAAGCAAATGGCAGACTTAAGTCCATCTTAAATATATTTTTACATGGAATTTTTTGACATTTGAACATTTTATCAAATTTGAAAGAACTTTTTCGAATAAAAATATAAAATATACGTAATTAAATATCTATATTAAGTATTGACGTAATAAATATTTTAAATGTAAGTAAATTAAAAGAAAAATTGAATCAAATTAACTTAGTTTTATAAGTAATTCAACCTCTAAATATTTTCAGTTGCAAAAAAGTTTTCATGTATGACGAAAATATCGATTTGCAGCATGTATTTGACGAAAAACTTACAATTTTATAGATAACTAATTAAAAGATATGTGCAAAAACAGAAAAACTAAGGAATTATTACGTACTTCTGTGTGCTTCTGTGATAGAATATTTTGACTTTCTACTTACATTTTTTGTGTAATAAGAGACGTATTTTTCTTAATGTAAATTATAAACAAAACGGTAGTTTAACATAATATTTTACCATACTTTAGTTAATCTTAATTTATTATTACATTTTTTTTAGTTGTTTTTCATACTGAAATGTTAAAAATTATCGGAAGCACACTGGAATTATTTAATGTTTTAAGTACCGCAGTTTATGTTTAAAATTATAAAAATCTAAATCATTGACAAAGTTTATATTTATTTTATACTTCTTTTGTAAAAATTTTTAATAAATCAACAAATATTTTAGTATATAATTTATATTTTATTGTAACTTTATAAGTCACTCAGATTACATAAAACTGATGATATAAAAAACAGAACAATTATAATACAATTATGTCTGTTTACACACATTACATGTTTTAAAGACAATTCACATTTAAAAAAAAAATAATATTAAAATAATCACATGATACCACCTATTTTATGAAATTTTAAATTTTATTAGCGGCCACGTCTTTACGTTCTGCATTTTAAACAAACAAACTATAGTTAGGTACTATACTACGTACTGACATATTCTAAAACAGTTTAAAATAATATTTACAACAAAGAAATTTAAATTTCCAATAAACAAATTTTTCCGTTAATATTGTTATTTATTATAAATTAAATTAAAATACATAACTATGTATACTTTTGTATTATTTTATTAATTACGGCAAAAATATTAAAAATTTTAATTATTTACTGATAGAATTTTCATTAATTTAAATATTTCGCGCTACTACTATTCAAATATTTTTCGTTTCTCTGATTGCTTTCAATTGGTGAATTAATTGTAAAGTTTGTATACACCTCACAATGTATCATTATAACTAACTTCAAGCTTGTTTCTACTAGGACAATTTTAAAATCTGTCTATGAATTGTAATGTTAAGTTAAATCTTAGTGTTAACTTTGCTAAGTTCAATCTAAGAGTTATCTTAACTTCTCTTTATGAATAGCGCTAAGTGACTTTAATAACATTTTTAAATTACTTAATATGTATGTATTTCATTTGTCATAAAAGTAAGTTCACTTTTTTTTAAATTTTTTAAAATTACTATTCGCCTACTTCAATTTAGAATAAACATAATGCTTTTAAAACACATTTAACAATAGCATTCAATTCCGATGTAAAAATGGGAGATGTGGGGGGAAAAGTGATGCGGACTCCCTACAAGGTACTAGCTGGATACTAACTGAATACACGTACAAAATTTCAGCCCTCTAGGTTTCCTTATGGAGTCTCTAGACATGTTAGAAAACAAGCAAAAAAATTAAGGAAATATTGGCGTAAAAATCGTGGGGGTAAGGGTTAAAAGTTGAAACCTCCAAAAAAACAGTGTCTGGCTATTAGCTTAACCTGTACACCAAATTTCAGCCCTCTAGGTTTATTTGGGGAGATTTTGACCCGAACGAAACTGTTAAAAAACAAGAAAAATCATGTTCTTTTGGGTATAAAAATGGTGGGGGTAGGGGTTAAAAGTCGAGACCCCCAAAAGGCACCCCCTTGATACTAACTCAATCCGAATACAAAATTTCAGCCCTCTAGGTTTATTCGGGTGACCTGTGCGAGTGGTACAAACTTCGAAAACGTCGAAAATGCATGAAATTGTAGCTTAAAAATGAGGGGGGTGGGGGTAAAATATTAAAACCTCCAAAAAGCACAACCTAGGTACTAACTTTATCAACACACCAAATTTCAACCCTCTACGTTAATTCTGGGGGGCTGGGGGCCTGTTAGATCCAGCGAAAATCGTTTTTCCCCCCTCTACTCCCACCATATCATCCTAGGAAGCTGAATTTTGGATATGTTGTAGATAATTGACCGAAACATTATTTAAAACCGGTTTGGAAAAGTTTTATTGCTTTTCCGCCCCCCACCACCCCCTTAAAGGTCGGGTCCGAAAAAAAATTTGCCCAAAATTTGACCCCACTTTGATAGTATTGTTGTGCATCGGAATAAGCCCCACTTACCAAATTTCATCTCTTAACTTCCATAGGGGGGCCCTACACATATTAAAAGGTTGCGGGAAAATATATATATATATATATATATATATATATATATATATATATATATATATATATATATATATATATATATATATATATATATATATATATATATATATCAGACATCTTTTTTTTTTACATAATCGTGTTCTACGGGTCCGAAAACGGATAGCGCCCCTGGTCTCGCCTCTCGCAGCTCTTATCGTATAGACTGTATAAGTCTAATTTTTCGGAGAAAATTCGACTAAAAAACTGGGAGACAGGTCTAACCATACTGTCAACTTCCCATTGGGTGTCCTTAAAGACTAGAGACTACTGTACATAATATTTCTTTTTTCATTTCAGGCGACTCCTCCCCTAGGCCCCCGATAGAGGCTTTGCCCCTTGCACCATACCGGGGGCTTCGCCTTCTGTACCTAAGGGTGGGGGCTCTACCCTTATCAAACAAATTATAACATCATTTGTTCTCAAGATATGCGAGACAAAATATATTTCAAAAAAAGTTTCTTACTTGGTTTTTTTTTTTTTTTTAGCGAATTTCGAAAACTCGAAATTCAGCTATTATAGTAGGTGTCACGACGCAACCTCCGGCGGAGGTCATAACAGAAATACGTTTTGAGGTCCCTAGAATACGAAAATGATATTCACTAAAATTTATATATATATATATATATATATATATATATATATATATATATATATATATATATATATATATATATATATATATATATATATATGTGTGTCGCCACGATAACTCTCGAACGAAACGTCTAATGCTTATGAAATTTTGTGTGCGGACTGGATTCTGAATTGGCTCGGCTAAGTTCGTTAGCCAGACACGTCGGATGCCCAGAAGTAGGTTTTCTGGCCATTTTTTATCATTCGATCCTATCATAAGACAGTTCGAATTACATCGTTGAAAAGGAAAAAAAAATATGAAGAAAATATTCTTATAATTTTCTTTCTATTTTAAGTATTTTTCGAGAAAATGTAAATTTTCACTTTTATATTAGTTTTCTTTCTTTGTTAGTCTAATAAGTAATTTATATTTATATCTCAGTTCTTTATGAAGTATAAAAATATTTCACTTTTTTATTAAAGAATTTTGTGAGAACAAGTGAAGTCTATTCACATACATGTGTTATAACACACATACATGTATAGAGTTTTGTTTCTCATTTATTGCATTATAATTAGCATGGTTCTATCTCAAGTTGAAAAATGAAAATTAAACAGATTTTCTAAGCTAATGTAATGAAGATTTTTTTTTTTATTGAATTTTTAAGTAAACAAGAAATTGAAGATTATGTTATGATATAATATTATTAAATATGAAACAAAACAACATAATATGTATGCACGGAAAAATATTTTGAATCGATTTTGAAAATTCTTTCACTAATAATTAATAATGTTAAAAAATTAAACCATTTCAAATGGATTTAAGGTATTTTATGTGAGGTCAAGGTTTTCGGGACCTAAAAAGGCCAGAAATTAATTAACCAATCGATTTTAAAAATTTTTTCAGTTAGTAAGTTAAAGTATTTGAATTAATTAATTAAATGATGTCCGCAAGAAGCTTACGGACTGCCATAAGTTATACAAGATCCTTAGAAGCCTTTTCTTACTGTTAGAGTACTAGAGTTGTATGAGTTTCGCCAGAATTTACTGATCCCATAATTGTAAAAAATAAACTAAACGACCAATTCTAAAAATTTCTTCCCTGTTACAGAGCTAAACTATTTTAGATAGATTTAGAATACATTATGTAAGGTCCGCCAGGGTCCACAGGAACCAAAAGTGTCAAAAATAAACTAACTGACCGATTTTGAAAATTTTTTCACTGTTACAGAGCTAAACTATTTTAGATAAATATCGATTACGTTATGTAAGGCCCGCCTGGGTCCATAGGACCCAAAAGTGTCAAAAATAAACTGCGTGATCGATTATGAAAATTTTTTCACTGTTACAGAGCTAAACTGTTTTAGATAAATATAGATTCCGTTATGTAAGGTCTGCCAGGGTCCATAGGATCCAGAAGTGTCAAAAATAAACTAACTGACCGATTTTGAAAATTTTTTCACTGTTACAGAGCTAAACTATTTTAGATAAATATAAATTACGTTATGTAAGGTCCGCCAGGGTCATAGAACCCGAAAGTGTCAAAAATAAACTAACTGACCGATTTTGAAAATTTTTTCACTGTTACAGAGCTAAACTATTTTAGATAAATATAGATTACGTTATGTAAGGTCTGCCAGGGTCCATGGGATCCAAAAGTGTCAAAAATAAACGAACCGACCGATTTTGAAAATTTTTTCACTGTTGGGGAGCTAAGCTATTTTAGATAGATATACATTACGTTATTTAGGGTCCGCCAGGGTCCATGGGACCCAAAAGTGGTAAAAATAAACTAACCGACCGATTTTGAAGATTTTTTGACTCTTACAGAGCTAAACTGTTTTAGATAAATATAGATTACGTTATGTAAAGTCTGCCAGGGTCCATCGGATCCAAAAGTGTCAAAAATAAACTAACCGACCGATTTTGAAAATTTTTTCACTGTTGGGGAGCTAAGCTATTTCAGATAGATATACATTACGTTATTTAGGGTCCGCCAGAGTCCACGGGACCCAAAAGTGTTAAAAATAAACTAACCGACCGATTTTGAAAATTTTTTCACTGTTACAGAGCTAAACTATTTTAGATGGATATAGATTACATTATGTAAGGTCCGTCAGGGTCCATAAGACCCAAAAGTGTCAAAAATAAACTAACTGACCGATTTTGAAAGATTTTGAAAATTCTTTCACTGTTACAGAGCTAAACTATTTTAGATAAATATAGATTACGTTATGTAAGGTCCGACAGTGTCAGTGGGACCTAAAAGTGTCAAAAATAAAATAACTGACCGATTTTGAAAATTTTTTTACTATTACCGAGGTAAACTATTTTAGATAGGTACAGGATGTGTTATCTGAGATCCACAACTGTCCTGCGGATGCAAATGCGGCGTAGAATGCTACACAACGGGTTTTGAATATATATATATATATATATATATATATATATATATATATATATATATATATATATATATATTACATAAAGTCCGCCTAGAATATACGGTCGAGCTGATTTTTTAATGAGGTCCACCGGGATCTTGCAGATCCGAAAACGCCAGTAATAAGCTATCGAACCGATGCTAAAAAACGCCGTGAGTAGCAGTAAAAAATTTCTATTTTATAAATAATAAAAATCCAAAATTCCTAATTTATAAATAAACAGTGACTTTAATAACATTTTTAAATTACTTAATATGTATGTATTTCATTTGTTATAAAAGTAAATTCACTTTTTTTAAAATTTTTTAAAATTACTATTCGCCTACTTGTATTTAGAATAAAAATAATGCATTTAAAACACATTTAACAATAGCATTCAATTCCGATGTAAAAATGGGAGAAGTGGGGGGAAAAGTAATGTGGACTCCCTAAAAGGTACTAGCTGGATACTAACTGAATACACGTACAAAATTTCAGCCCTCTAGGTTTCCTTAGAGAGTCTCTAGACGTGTTAGAAAACAAGCAAAAAAATTAAGGAAATATTGGCGTAAAAATCGTGGGGGTAAGGGTTAAAAGTTGAAACCTCCAAAAAACAGTGTCTGGCTATTAGCTTAACCTGTACACAAAATTTCAGCCCTCTAGGTTTATTTGGGGAGATTTTGACCCGAACGAAACTGTTAAAAAACAAGAAAAATCATGTTCTTTTGGGTATAAAAATGGTGGGGGTAGGGGTTAAAAGTCGAGACCCCCAAAAGGCACCCCCTTGATACTAACTCAATCCGAATATAAAATTTCAGCCCTCTAGGTTTATTCGGGTGACCTGTGCGAGTGGTACAAACTTCGAAAACGTCAAAAAAGCATGAAATTGTAGCTTAAAAATGAGGGGGGTGGGGGTAAAATATTAAAACCTTCAAAAAGCACAACCTAGGTATGAACTCTATCAACACACCAAATTTCAACCCTCTACGTTAATTCTGGAGGGCTGGGGGCGTGTTAGATCCAGGGAAAATCTTTTTTCCCCCCTACTCCCTCCAAATCATTCTAGGAAACTGAATTTTGGATATGTTGTAGATAATTGACCGAAACATTATTTCCAACCGTTTTGGAAAATTTTATTGCTTGTCCGCCCCCCACTACCCCCTTAAAGGTTGGGTCGGATTCAAAATTTGCCCAAAATTTGACCCCACTTTGATAGTATTGTTGTGCATCGGAATGAACCCGATTTACCAATTTGAGATCTTAACTTCGATAGGGGGGGCCTACACATATTAAAAGGTAGCGGGAAAATATATATTATATATATATATATATATATATATATATATATATATCAGACATTTTTTTCCTACATATTCGTGTTCTACGGGTCCGAAAACGGATAGCGCCCCTACTCTCGCCTCTCGCCGTTCTTGTCGTATAGACTGTATAAGTCTAATTTTTTCAAGGAAAAATTCGATTAAAAATATATTGCGTTAAATCTTTTCGTTGTCAAGATACTGGTTAACAAAATAAAATTGTCGACTCAAAACTTTAAAATGCACAAAATCGAGTAGAAGGCCGTGATACGTAAAGTTTTTAACAAAGGAAGGGAAGACGCTGTAAAAAATCAAGCACCTTCATTTTCCACTGTGAAAGAATTTGAGAGGATTTGAGAGAAAAGAAATTTAACACAGATGACGAGATAATACCGACAGTCAACGGTTTTAGCGCATTTTGAGGATACAAATCCAGACTATTTTTTTAAGGGTATAGGCATGAAGATGCTGGATTTGGAGTTTCAAAAAAGCTAACCGAATTGTTTCACGAAAAATAACAAAATTTATTAACAGAAAAACGTTAGAAAAGTCTACCAATTTACAAAAAGAAGCTAATCAGTTTATTGAAAAAGTAAAATTGCTTATTCCAATTTATAATTTAAATAATGTTTATGATTCTGATCAGAGTGGATATCAATTTGAGATACATTCTAGTCGAACATTAACTGAACAAGGAGTAAAAAAAGTTGAATGTGTAGCGCAATCATTGTCATCGATGACCCACAGTTACACGATTCAACCGACCATATCTGCTGACGGTCACTTATTATCACCGATGCTTATGGTACTTCAAGAATCAAGCGGAACATTTGGTCCACGAGTTAAAGACACTTTATTTAAATTAAAGAATATTTTTATTATAGCGCCGAAATCGGGGAAATTAAACTCTGGTAAATTTCTTGCAAACACAAATTTTTAATATTAATTATTAATACAATATTTAATTCTTTATTTGATGGCTTACAGATCTTTTCAAGATGTGGATAAAAGAGGTTTTTTTTCCAAATACCGGTAAAAAAAGTGTCCAATTAGTAGATTAATGGAGTGAACATTGTCCGAGTACCATTAACGAATTAACACCTACCGACAAAGAAATAACAGTCATAATAATACCTAAAGGGATTACGAGGAAGATACAACCACTAGATGTATATGGATTCCGAATATGGAAGAATTTCATCAAGCGGTTTTCCGATAGTATTATGCTACTCAATTACGATATCAATCTTCATTCTCGTAACAACGCAATAAAACTGCAATCATTCATTCATAACCAATTTTCTTCTCCTCGATATCAAAACTTATTCCATTATTCATGGTACAAAAGCAGATACATAAGTAAGAAAGCAGAAAAAATTGAGAATTCAATTGCATTTGCTCTCCAAGAGAAGTTGTCCCCCAAATGCGAAACTGAAAGTTGTGAAGAATTATCTAGTATAACATGTTCTTGGTGTAGGAAATCTCTCTACTTAAAACACTTCTTTGAAGAATATCATTACTGCGAAAATTATCATCCATAGTTCTAATTAACATTTTTTAAAATACCTCCTAAAAATTTTATAATTACATTGTAAAATACAGACATACTAAAGCACTTTAACGTCTGTTTACTGTACCATTATTCAACATCTACTCAAAATAATAAATAAAACTTAATTTGTATTTTTACTTGTATTTTCTTCCACTATTTCATAATCCATATGGAATCCAAAAAACAACAAAATTCATTCTACTTAGAATTTTTAGTACTGTGTTTCTCTATACCCTCGGAGGTACAAACAAAAAGAAAAGTAGTACAAACTGGTACAAATTAATCTTTGTCAAATGCTGTTTTCAAAATTTTATTAAAATATCTCAAAAAGCAACCAAGATCTTCCTACCTAGAATTTCGACTACCGTGTTCATCCTAATCCTTTGAGATGAAAGAGGTACAAATGGGTAAAAACGATACTCTTTCGAATGTCATATTCAAACTTTGAGTATCTCCAAAAACAACAAAGTTATTTCTACCTACTTTAATCACCATAAATTAAAACGAAAGTTAGTAAACATATACATAGATGTTTTCATAGGATTCAATGTAGATATGCTTAAAGAATGTTCACGAACGGTTTGTAAGTTTCAACTTTTTGTAATTCTTGTTCTACTTATTATCCTAATTAATATTATAAATGTGAAAGTGAGTTTGTTTGTTTATATGACTTGTTTTCACGCCTCAACGGGACTTGTTTTACGCCTTAACGGCTTCATCTATCAACTTGAAACTTTACAAAGACCTAGTTTGGGGGACAGAGACGGTTATAGACCGCCTTTTAAGCCGAGAAAATATTTTGAATATTAAGAAACGAATGACTGACTTCAAATTTTGCATATTGTTAACAAAGGGGGCGAAGAAAAAAACACAGACTAATTTCTAAAACTAATTCCCGTAAAAAAAAAAATATATATTTAAAATGAAATAAAAAATAATTTACTGACTGAAAACTAGTATGTAACTTAAGGAGTTTAATCACCCCCGCAATGTTGCTCAAACTAAATTCTGAATTTAAAAATGTTATTTCTACGTTATTCTAACTGTCTTAAATTATTTACCGAGATAAAGAAGTTCTTAAACTATTCAAATAGTACGATTATGTAAACAAAATTTTGATTTTTTATTTTTCACTCGATTTTTGTAAAATTAACCCACAATCACCCTTGTTTATGTAATTTGAACGGATTACATATGGATAGATAAGTCCTTAAAAAAGGGTTCACATTTATAGTTATACAGTACACTCTCGTTAATTCAAACCTGCGATAATTCGAAACTCTCTATAATTCAAACGCATCACAAGTTCCCTACAAAATCTCTTTATATTTCGAACCAAAACAATACATTTTTATACACTTGGTAATTCAAACGAAAAAATCATTGCTACGTAACAAAACGACGCGTTAATTCGAACTCATCGGCGTCAAACACTCGACAATTCAAAGTTGCAGAGAGAAAGAGACAGAAAGATTGTAAGTACATTTTGAGTTAAGTTCAAGTTCATTCATCGCAAATGCTTAAATAATTCGGCGATAATTCGAACCTTTTTATAATTCGTAATATTTTAAGAATCCCTCGAGTTTCGAATTAACGAGAGTCGACTGTAGTTGACAATTCCTCCTTAATAAGAGGATCCCTATTACTAACTCCTTAATAAGATTTTACTGTAGGTTTTACTTACTTTACGTTTTAGTACAGTCTGTTGTTTCAAATGCATATTCTCCATCTGGATCATTTTATTCTGTCGCTTTCGATCCTGCTCACGTAAACGGCTCAATTCACGTTCTCGTTGAATTTTCCACTGTCTAAATTTATCCGCTTCGCTTCGCATCATCTTCACTAACTTCACTTTGGCTTGTTTCATGTTTAATATTTCGTTGTTCAACTGTTTAATTTTGATATCATCACGTTCACGCATCTTGATAACTCGTGCCTGTTCGCGAAGTTTACGATTTAGTTCGGTGAGTTGAGATTCGAGTTCCTGGACGCGCTGTCGACGTTGCTCGGCCAATTTTGAGTTAATGTTAGATTGCTGAACGTTTTTCAACTGTTGTAAGAGTTCATCTTTTTCCCGTTCAAGCGCTGCGATCTTCGACTCGTTTTCTTTCATCATTTGCTCATCGAGTAGTTGTTCTTTCGATTTCAATTGATACTCAGACGCGAGTTGTTCTTTCAAAACAATGTTACGTGTAAGTTCCTGTAGCTTACTGCTGTAAGCCAGTTGGCGCATCAAATGAGATTCTTGATATTCGTTACGAACTTCATCAACCTCGTTGCCGTTGATTCCCTCGTTGCCGTTCGTCTTATTTTCAGCTGTGGAAATAACATCCGGTGAAATATTGTTCACATTTGACGTCATAACGTCATGACCTAACACTTCATTTTGGAATGTATGATATTCTTTTTGAATGTTTTCGATTTTCATCTGGATTCCTCTGCACAATTCGATTTGTTCTTCGTTCAGATCCAATTTGGCTAGTGTTTCACTATAAATGTCATTCAATTCTTCTAAATTCTTTTGTAGTTTTTCGCGAGCATCGTCAGTGATTAAGGACCGTTCAATTATATAAGCATTTTCGGCGATAGCTAGCTGAAGCTGTTCAGTTAATTTGCGATTTTTAATATTTAATAATTCGTTTTCTTGACGTAATTTACATAACTCGGCGTTTTTGTCCGTGTCATTTGAACTCGTGGCTGCGTTTTGTTCCAACAGCTGTAATTGTAACTGTTTAACTTGTTGTCGAAGACGAATAATTTCAGCCGCCTGCGGATCTTGATTGACAATTGGCTTATTCTTGATTTTCTTCGCGCGATCCGCGTACCGTAAAGTACTTATAGTTTCGTCTAAATTGTAACCAGCAGGACTCACACAAGCAATCATTAATGTAATCGAGTTTCCGCCTAGTGAATCTTGCAAAAGTCTCGTCAATTTACTGTCTCTGTACGAAATATACGAATGATTTTCTTCTCCTAATGCTGATATTACATTACCTAATGCAAGAAGGCCTTGATTAATTTTAACACCCTCTTTAAATCGTTCACCAATTGCTTTGGTTTTCTTGGGTCGCTCGGATCCAGCTAAATCGACTAAATGGAATTTCGCTGTCGTGCCAACATTCGAATCATTCTTACTCTCTTTCTTAATCGTAATTGTAAAAATAGCGTGCGAACGTGACGACTGAGCGTTCATAGCTGTGGCCCCGGTGGCCCGACCCTGTGATCCTTGTATTAAACAGTCGTACGTTTCAAAAACCGAACAAACAACACGTTCAGTAAGTCCTGGCACTCGAATTCCACCACGAGTATCTTCCCGAATATCGACCACACATTGTTCACGTGGTTTATTTGCTAGAAGATCGTACAGAAGTTCTTGATAGAGCTCCATAAAGGAAACTGTTACTTGATATTCGTTTTTTAAGTCCACATTTATCTCTTTAAAGATGTCATTTACCGCACGTTGAATGACACCCATTTGATCCTCATTTCCAGAGTAACTTGTACCCATGGTATGTGTTTTTCCAGAACCAGTCTGTCCGTACGCTAATATAGTTACATTATAGCCCTTAAAAAGACTTCCTATCATATTTTTCACAGCTTTATTATAAAATTCTTCTTGTTTCACATTTGAATCGAATACATAGTTAAATGTGAACGCCTTGTCCACCTTTCGAATTAGTACTTGCGGTTCGTTGTAAACAGTTTCTAATACCTCTTCCTCACCATTTTCAATTTCAGTGGGTACTAAAGGACGGATTCTTAGTGCTACTTGAACGGCAGTAATGCTATTTTCACCCATCTATAAATACACAAAAAAAAAAAGTTATAAATTTATAATAAAATTATTAATATTATAAAATATTACATTTTGACAATGCATGATATTACAATAAAAAAAATAAATATATTAACAACTAAAAATATCAAATATGTTACTTTTTATAAAAGCAGAAATTATCTTTTTTTTACCTTATTGAAATTTAAAAAGCACACGTTAAAAGTATTATATAATAAATAAACAAGAAAAAACTAGCACATATAATATCCATTCATTACATAAATTAAGATTTAAGCTGTTTAAATGATCGAGTTACTTTAAAATAAAACTTTTTCCGTTGTGAGTTGTGACTTAAAAATTAAAAACAGGAATTGCGTACTACTATACCGACCATACCAACATTATTCTGTGATACCGACTATACAGCTTTAACCGCTTTAACGGTTATAAATAAAGCGAGGAATTGTAGTGTAGTATAAATCATTATGTCAAAAAATTGAATCCTTTTCCAGGAGCGTAAAAACAAGTATGAGGGGTTAAAAAATGAAAATAAACTGTAATTTAAAAACTATAGTCATTTACAAATTTTAATTGTTATTATGTAAATGCAAAGGAAAATGATACTTTCAGTGAAGTGTAGCACACCTTTTAACATTTATTAATTTTCAACAAAACAGTAGTCAATACTGGCTAGATGCCTAGATGTTAGTTGCAACTAATAATTAAAAACTAATAACCAAAATACTTTTTTGCAACTAATGACTGAAAAATTCAACTACTAGTATTAACTAATAAGTAATTTAGTTTTTAGTTGTAGTTGTTAGTTACAGGACCGGATTAACCCTGAATATCGCCCTAGGCACCATGAAAAATGCCGCCCCCATCTTTTGCTTGAAAAGAAGAAAATCTTAATTTTTCCTACTTTTTCCAACTTTCTCTTAAAATTATCGCAAAAAAGGCAGGAAAATATTATTTTATCCTCTGACTGTTTACTGAACATAGAAACGTAATAAACAAACATGAGTGACGATATAAAAAATCACAACCATAAGTTTTAAAAAATTGAATGCTATTTGCAATCTATTTTCGATCGAAAGATTTTGATAACGAAAATTTATAGTAGATGTTATATATTTGAAAGAATATTTCCTTTCCTTACATCATCCATTTTGGAAATATCGTTATTTTCGATATCGATAATTTTCGATAACGAAAAGTAGGTTTTAATAGTCGCAATATGTTCGGAACACCCACAACTTGCTTCGCTTAAGCCTTCAAAAATTTCGTTATTTTTGAGCTACGACCTACCGTTTAGGAGATATTTACGATTAAAGTTTTCGATTGCGAAAGTTAACGAAAAGTAGTTTTTTTAAAAATTGTTCTGTTACTGACTAGATCTATGGGACTAACAGAGCCTAAATTAACTAGTTATAAACAATTTAGGACAAGTTACGCGGTATCGATAATTTTCGATACCGAAAAGTAGGTTTTGATAGTCGCAATCCGTTCGGAATACCCACAACTTGCTTCGCTTAAGCCTTCAAAAATTTCGTTATTTTTGAGCTACGACGCACCGTTTAGGAGATATTTACGATTAAAGTTTTCGATAGCGAAAGTTAACGAAAAGTAGTTTTTAAAATAATTGTTCTGTTACTGACCAGGTCAGTGGGACTAAAAGAGCCTAAATTAACTAGTTATAACCAATTTATGACAAGTTACGCGGTATCGATAATTTTCGATAACGAAAAGTAGGTTTTGATAGTCGCAATACGTTCGGAATGCCCACAACTTGCTTCGCTTAAGCCTTCAAAAATTTCGTTATTTTTGGGCTACGACGCACCGTTTAGGAGATATTTACGATTAAAGTTTTCGATAGCGAAAATTAACGAAAAGTAGTTTTTTATAAAATTGTTCGGTTACTGACCAGAGCTATGGGACTAACAAAGTCTAAATTAACTAGTTATAACCAATTTATGACAAGTTACGCGGTATCGATAATTTTCGATAACGAAAAGTAGGTTTTGACAGTCGCAATACGTTCGGAATACCCACAACTTGCTTCGCTTAAGCCTTCAAAAATTTCGTTATTTTTGAGCTACGACGCACCGTTTAGGAGATATTTACGATTAAAGTTTTCGATAGCGAAAGTTAACGAAAGGTAGTTTTTTAAAAAATTGTTCTGTTACTAACCAGGTCAATGGGACTAACAGAGCCTAAATTAACTAGTTTTAACCAATTTATGACAAGTTACGCGGTATCGATAATTTTCGATAACGAAAAGTAGGTTTTGACAGTCGCAATACGTTCGGAATACCCACAACTTGCTTCGCTTAAGCCTTCAATAATTTCGTTATTTTTGAGCTGTGACGCACCGTTTAGGAGATATTTACGATTAAAGTTTACGATTGCGAAAAATAACGATTTGTCATTTTTTTAAAAATATACTATCGTTGACCAAATCATTAGGACTAATGGAGCCTAAATTCATCAATTATGACCAGTTTATAATAAATAATTCTTTATCTTTGCTAGTTCTCGAACAGAACATTCTAAAACTTTTGTTAAATATCTTTATTTAGCTTCTATTTCAATAATTCTTCTAATAGTGATATTAGTTTTTCGACATCTTTATTAACTTTCGAATAGAAACTTTTGTCAAATGTTTTCACCTTTATTTAACTTGTTTTTCGATGACTAAACAAATGGTGAAGTAAATTTTTCGATATCCTTGCTGATATCCAGATAGAACATTCTCGAACTTTCGTTAAATTTTGCTACATGGATCCTTTTTAACCCCTTTAGTACCGCCATATATTCCAATATTTTAAATAAAAAACTTAATATCTCTATAAGTATAATTGCAAGTTTGGTACATTTTGCTTAATTTACTTACAACATGACCGCTCTTTACTATACTGTCTCCATTACCGATATAAGATAATGCACACTCGTCAGTTGAATTTTTTTTAAAAATTTGTATGACGAACTGAGCTCGTCATTAGTCCTAAAGGGGTTAACTAACTAATCCGATGGTGAAATCAAGTTTTGGATATCTTATCTGATATTCACATAGAATATTCTAGAGCTTTTACTGAATTTCATTTTTTGGTCACTTTTTTGATGAACAATCTAATGGTGATGCCAAATTTTCAATAATTTTTCTTTTTTCCAAAAAAATATTCTAGAACTTTTGACGAATTCTGCTATTTGGACACTTTTTTGATGCCCAAACCAATGGTGAAGTCGGTTTTTGGATATATTTTCTATTTTCAGAATAGAATATTCTCGAACCTTTGCCGAATTCCGTTAATTGATCGCTTTTCGATGAAAAATTTGGTGGTGAAATCAGATATTTTTTCTAATTTCCAAAAAGAATATTCTAGAACTTATTCTAAATATTGGTACTTGGTTACTTTTTCGTTGGTCAATCCATTGATTAAGGATTTTTTATGTCTTTTCTGATTATTGAAAGAATATTCTAGAACTTTTGCCAGATTTCGCTATTCAAGCATCTATTCGATTACCAACCCAGTGGTGAAATCGAATTATGTAATAGTTTTAATTTATCTGTATCTTTGTACAAGGAATATCTCCTCATAAAAATTTATAAGACACGCTCCTCTCATATATGTTTTTTCAACAATTCAATTTTTTGACAGGATGATTTATAGTTTTAGTGTATGGAAAAAAATTTTTTCTTCAGTTAGATGTTTATATAACTCACATGCAGTTGATCAAATTAAACTGTGTTTGTTCGTCGCGCGAGCGATGTTACAAACTTAAATTGAGCGACTATGTTATTTATATGAAATTTAATTGTTTTCAAAACAAAATATATTTGTAGAGTACCTCTTTAGTTCGTGCCACAAAAACTATAGAGCGCATTTACAAAAAAATTATAAATGTACTTATGAAACATACATAAATTATGTGCCGCTTCTAACGAATGGTGAAACGTTTTTCAGGCAATTTTTGACAGGATAATTTATTACCTGCACTATGAATCCTCGCATTAGTTATAAACTTTATACATTTAAGTATTGAATTGATTTTATTTATTTATTTATTCTTTTTATGCTAAGGCCACACTAATGTTAACGTCTAACGTAATGTCCAATGTCTATAAACGCAATAATTATGGCGCTAATATAACGACTTAAACTATGCGTAAATTGGGCGGCTACACTATAGCATTTAAAATGGATACTATTTTTAATTTAATTTATATAAACCTTAATTTTAAATAGTTACTGTTAATTTAAAAAGGGAAAAATTTTGAATAATTTTTATTTTAGAATTAAAACAATGGTATGAACGCATATAATATAAATAGATATATTATCTACATATGCAGCATCTACATATCGTACATATGTATGTATCCAGCATAGAATGATGTGGTAGAATGCCCAGGCATGTGTAGCCACCATTTTTAACGCCATAAATGACGTGCTAAAATCCTTTGATGTGCCAAAAAGACCGCCACCCAAGTTATCGCCTAATGCCTAACGTCATTATTAATGACGTTAATAAATTAACACGTTAAGTTCTGGTCACACCTGCTTTTAATGTAGATTAGCGCGATAATTAACGGCATTACATGCAGGTGTGACCAGAACTTAACGCGTTAATTTATTAACGTCATTAATAATGACGTTAGGCATTAGGCGATAACTCGGGTGACGGATTTTTTGGCACATCAAAGGATTCTAGCGCGTCATTTATGGCGTTAAAAATGGTGGCTACACATGCCTGGGCATTCTACCACACCATTCTACGCTGGATGCATACATATGTACGATATGTATCATATGTACATATGTCTATTTATGTGTTTCCAGGCAACAAGAACAATCATGTTTATGTTGCATGTACGTATAATTTATTATGTACTTATGTAGTACGGTATATCATCGAGATCATCATTTAAATAAAAGTTTAAGTTATTATGTAAAATTTTTCCCTTTTTAAATTAACAGTATATAGGTATTTAAAATAAGATTTATATTAGTTAAAAATAAAAATAATATCCATTTTTGTTTTAGCACGATAATTATCGAGATAATACGTTAAATGCTATAGTGTAGCCGTCCAATTTACGCCTAGTTTAAGTTGTTATTATATTAGCGCCATAATTATTGCCTTTATAGACATTAGACTACATTAGACATTACGTTAGACGTTAACATTAGTGTGGCCCTAGCATTATGGAGATTAGATAAGGAGACGAAACTCAATGTATTCAAAAAAGTGTCCAAATCAAAGATGGCACTCGTGTTCGACGGATGCGGTACACTACTTATTCTCAAATGGGACACTCTCAAATGGAAACGCGGGCTTCTATATTATTTTTTGTTAGCTTTTGAATATAATCTTCTGGAATCTTTTCCAATGTTCAACTCAGTTATAAAGTGGGTTTTCGATCGTTTTTAAAATAAACTTAACAATTTTTATTTGGCGTCGCATCATTTATATTGTATATTATCATATAATTCGCTGACGTCACTATGTAAAATCGGAGTCAGTACCATTGGATATCCGCCGTATAAAGTAATTTAAACTATAACGGCCGGTTTTACAAACCGAGTTTAAACTGAGTTTATTAGTTAAACCAAGTTTAAGTAAATCAGACCGTTTTACATATTGAGTTTATTTGTTAAACTCAGCTTATATTTAAACTACCAATCAAGGTGGCTTAAATCATTTAAACTAAGCTTACCTACTTAAGATCATAGAAAAAATATAACTACTTAAGATCTTCTCTATGGTTGAGGTCGTTTTTAGGGATACGATTATATTTTTATATTTCTCTACTAGAGCAATTAAATACTCAATCATGGTGACCATATTACTGGAAAACCTGGAAATGTCAGGGAATTCTAAACTTTCTAGAAAAATCAGGGAATAGTCAAAGAATTTTACCAGAAGACTGGAAAAAATTGATTTTTATAATTTTGTTTATTTAGGGAAAAAGTTCAATCAATTTTTCACTTGTTTTGAGATTAGATTTAAAAATTGGCGCGGAATTCTTTTTTTTTTTGCTCGTCATTTACTTTTTTAAGAAAGTGTTAAAAAGTTATTAAGAATTTTTTTTAGCTTTTTGGGATAAAGTAGGGGCGGCATTTTTCACAAAATAGATAGAGAATTTTTTAATGAAATTTCTGGAAAACCTGGAAAAGTCAGTGAATTTGATCTTGAAAAATCTGTGGCCACCATGCGTCAATTTCATTACTCGTAAAATTTACTGATCTTTTCTTTTCATTTGTGTCATTTATTATTTTAAATTTCTTTTTTTAATTTTATTTAATATATATTATAATAATTTTTTTCTTTATAGCGTTACTTCTATATAGGTTATGTTTGTAGCGTATATCGCGTATGAAGTATATCCGGATACATACGGTTGGTAATTGGGTTGGTAAAATAGTTATTTTACCGACTTTGACGGATACAGATACATACATGTATTGAATGAAATGAGCAAATGATTGAAAGCAGGTTCGCCAACACAAGCTTACTTAAACTTTCCTTTAAACTGTATTGTAAAACAGACGCGAAGATAAACTGGGTTTAACTTTTAAACTAGGTTTAGTTAAGCTTAAGCTTAAACTCCGTTTGTAAAACCGGCCGTAAGCGTTTATTTCATACATATGTAATTTCTATGTATTTCCTTATTATTAAATATCATCAACCGACATTGGTGATTCTCAAATGGAAACACTCACTTCCCCAGTCCCGGTGTGTTTTTATTTGAGAATAAGTACTGTAGTTACATTCTGTTTTATACGTTTTATGTTACTATATTCGCTATTTTCACATCAGTATTTGACATTTGACCATTATTAACGCCGCGAGTGGTAAAAAAAGAAAGCCTTATATTTACCATTTTCCTGACCAATTTTGTCAATTCCTCTCAATCTCTCATATAAGTAAGATCTCCATCTTATAATATTCCATTTATTTTTTGTAGATCTTATAATATTCCATTTATTTTTTGTAGAAATTATTAAGTGTGTAAATTGCTAATAAATTAGAGTAGTTATTTGGAAATTGTAAATAAAATTATTTTTTAATTTTTATTTAAATAAATTAAAAACATATAACGCATGTATACAATATGAAAGCATAAATAAAATAAAAATATAGAATATAAAATATGTACATAAAACATAATAATAATCATATAAAAATAGAGAAAGGCTAAGCGCGCACTATGTTTTTCCGCCGCTGATTTTTTTCAGCAAAAAAATGTGAAGCATTATACTCCGTATAAGCGAACGCACTACGTTTTTTTTTCAGCGGCGGAAAAAGAAATACCCCTGTCGCAGCATCTGCATAACATAGCGAATTTCCAAATCTTGGGCACTGGCGGATCTCATCTAAGACCTGTACCTATTTAAAATAGTTTAGCTTTCTAAAAGAATTTTTAAAATCGGCTGGGTAATTAGTTTTGGTATTTTTAGGGACCCAAGAACCCGAACGAATTTTGTGCAGCATAGTTGTATCCATCTAAAATAATTTAGTTCTCTAGCAGTGAGAAATTTTTTAGCATCGGTTCGATAGCTTATTACTGGCGTTTTCGGATCTGCAAGATCCCGGTAGACCTCATTAAAAAATCAGCTCGACCGTATATTCTAAGCGAATGTAATATATATATATATATATATATATATATATATATATATATATATATATATATATATATATATATATATATATAAAACCCGTTGTGTAGCATTCTACGCCGCATTTGCATCCGCAGGACAGTTGTGGATCTCAGATAACACAACCTGTACCTATCTAAAATAGTTTACCTCGGTAATATAAAAAGGTTTCAAAATCGGTCAGTTATTTTATTTTTGACACTTTTAGGTCCTACTGACACTGTCAGACCTTACATAACGTAATCTATATGTATCTAAAATAGCTTAGCTCCCCAACAGTGAAAAAATTTTCAAAATCGGTCGGTTAGTTTATTTTTGACACTTTTGGATCCGATGGACCCTGGCAGACTTTACATAACGTAATCTATATTTATCTAAAATAGTTTAGCTCTGTAACAGTGAAAAAATTTTCAAAATCGGTCGGTTAGTTTATTTTTACCACTTTTGGGTCCCATGGACCCTGGCGGACCCTAAATAACGTAATGTATGTCTATCTAAAATAGCTTAGTTCCCCAACAGTGAAAAAATTTTCAAAATCGGTCGGTTAGTTTATTTTTGACACTTTTGGATCCCATGGACCCTGGCAGACCTTACATAACGTAATCTATATTTATCTAAAATAGTTTAGCTCTGTAACAGTGAAAAAATTTTCAAAATCGATCAGGCAGTTTATTTTTGACACTTTTGGGTCCTATGGACCCAGGCGGACCTTACATAACGTAATCGATATTTATCTAAAATAGTTTAGCTCTGTAACAGTGAAACAGTCAAAATCGGTCAGTTAGTTTATTTTTGACACTTTTGGGTCCTGTGCACCCTGGCGGACCTTACATAATGTATTCTAAATCTATCTAAAATAGTTTAGCTCTGTAACAGTGAAGAAATTTTTAAAATTGGTCGTTTAGTTTATTTTTTACAATTATGGGATCAGTAAATCCTGGCGAAACTCATACAAGTCTAGTACTCTAACAGTAAGAAAAGGGTTCTAAGGATCTCATATCTTCTTGCGGACATCATTTAATTAATTAATTCAAATACTAAAATTTACTAACTGTGAAAAAATTTTTTAAATCGATTGGTTAATTAATTTTTGGCCTTTTTAGGTCCCGAAGACCTTGACCTCACATAAAATACCTTAAATCCATTTGAAATGGTTTAATTTTTTAACATTATTAATTGTTAGTGAAAAAATTTTTAAAATCGATTCAAAATATTTTTCCGTGCATACATATTTACATTGTACATATTTTGTTTTGTTTCATATTTAATAATATTATATCATAACATAATCTTCAATTTCTTGTTTACTTAAAAATTCAATAAAAAAAAAAATTCTTCATTACATTAGCTTAGAAAATCTGTTTAATTTACATTTTTCAACATGAGATAGAACCATGCTAATTATAATGCAATAAATGAGAAACAAAACTCTGTACAAGTATGTGTGTTATAACACATGTATGTGAATAGACTTCACTTGTTCTCACAAAATTCTTTAATAAAAAAGTGAAATATTTTTATACTTCATAAAGAACTGAGATATAAATATAAATTACTTATTAGACTAACAAAGAAAGAAAACTAATAATATAATGGTGAAAATTTATATATATATATATATATATATATATATATATATATATATATATATATATATATAATTTTAGTGAATATCATTTTCGTATTCTAGGGACCTCAAAACACATTTCTGTTATGATCCCGGGCTTAGGTCCCGTCATGACACCTACTGTAATAGCGTATTTCCAGTTTCACTTTTGGAAATTCGCTAAAACGCAAAAAGTTACATTTTTTGGCTAAAAAAAAAAACACGTCAATTTTGTAACACGTATAAATATATGACAACACGCGCACTTGTGTAAATAAGCAAGCGGTTTTCTTGATTAGTGTGGTTATTAGGGATGTCTTTTTTTAATCGATAAATCGAGAAATCGATTAATCGGAAGAATGAAAACCGATTTTTAATCGATTATTGATTTTGAGATCGATTCACCCTTCGATTTTTATTTTATGGAAATCGTGAAACGATTTTTTTTTTTTCAAAATATAAATTGCGTTTTTATTTATATGTTGCTATTTATTTATTAATTTAAATTTAAATCTATTATGGGTACTACGATTATTAAATTTTAAGCATCAAATGCATATAATAATAAATCTCTATGTATCAAATCAAATTGTCAAAATTTACAAATTGATAACTGTACCATGTACTTACAAAACAATAAATTTTAGGCGGGGAATTTAAAAAAAAAAAACTTTTAATTCTTTTTTTATCCCTTAATCTATAAAAAAAACTTTGTATGCAATTAAATAAAAACTTTTCAACATTTAGTACAATTTAGATAATATTAATACAATTAATATTTTATATTAAATGAAAACAAAAATTGTAAACTTTGTTGTGATGGTGTGATTCATCTCTATACCATAGAATAAGATTTAAAAAAAAAAATGTTGGTAATTAAGTATGTAAGGTAACGGGCTTAGTTTCTGACCTTTTAAGAGTGACGGCTGAGGTTAAACGACAGTAATAAATAAATAAATATAAGTTTAAACTTAAGAGACAATTAATAATTTTATCAACTTGTTTATGGCTTTCAAAATAAAGTCATACAAGTAAAATAATTATTTGAATTGAATTAATAATTTAAATTAATGTTTTAAAAATTGACAAAAAGGACCCAGTTTCTGACCTTCAAAATTTCTCATGTGACAGTTTTTGACCCTGACAGTGGCCTAGTTTCTAATCCTTAAATTTAAAAATACAGTTTTTTAAAATTTAATTTATAAATAATTTTTTATTGATAAAAATGAATGTTTAATGTTATATACGTTATGAAAAATAATAAAAACTAATCGAAGATAACTATAAATAACAAAATAACTAACAAAAACTGGTTAGAATTTAATTGGGCCATACCACTTTAGAAGTGAGCCTAGTAATTGACCCTCATATTTCAATAATAAAAATCATTCTAAGGTATTTTATAAATATTTTAAAATAAATTTTAAACAAATATTAACCTGCTCATATATTTTTAATTAAGTTTTCATACTTACATGATGAATATTGCACAGATCAAAATGAGTACGTTGTAACATAAACTGTTAGGAAACTACCAAAAGAATAGTTTTTACACACATTTTAAACTTAAAAATTTTTTTTTATTTAGTTAATATATTCTAAACTTTTTAAATTGCTGTTCATTAGACACAGAATAGATTACTTTAAATTAAGAATTTATTTTTTTTCTTATTTAAAATATAGTTTTTGTATTAATTTATAACAAAGTTGAAAAGTTCAGAAACTGGGCTAGGGTCAATTACCGGGTCTTTTACCTTACACGTTTAATATTTTTTTCTTAAAAGACTTCGAAAGTTCATCTTTCTGAATTATAAATTTTTACTTAAAAATTACCGCCACTTTTGCAACAGCAAATTTGAATCGATTTCTTGGAATCGATTTTGAATACATACAATCGATAATTTAAGCATCGATTCTTTTGTTGACAAATACGAATCGATTCAAAAAACGATTTTTTTTAAAAAACACGATATCCCTAGTGGTTATGTATCATATTATGATGCATTGCTACGATTGCTACAGAACAGAAATGTATGTAAAGTAATATTTTAGTCAAAATATCGTCAGATTTGGAATTTTATGGAAAATTTGACGAAGAAAATTATATATGAAGTAGACAAAAGCCCCCCAGTATGGGATAAAATTCTAATAGTAAGGTAAGAACATTATAACATGTTTTTGGCGAGAAGTTTGTTAAAAAATAGTAATAAATTGGATAGATAAAAAACGTAATTTAGGTTTTGGTAAATAAATCTTTCTACAAATATAATTATTTGAAAAGAAGATTGGTTAAATCCAGAGAACAAAGAGAACGAACATTACTATGTCTATACTAGAGAAACGAGCATAACCACAAAGGATAGAAAATAAACCCTCACTATGTTATATATGTATGTGCACGCGGAGTTGTGTGTGTTAGTCTGTTGGATGTTATGTGTATGGGTGTCTTGCATATATATATATATATATATATATATATATATATATATATATATATATATATATATATATATATATATATATATATATATATACCACAAATCCAATTTTACGTAGTGGTCGGTGCAAATTTAAGGGGAAGTACGTAAAATCGGAAGATCAGGGGCGTCGGCAAACTTTTCTTTCGGAGGTTAGTAAATATTATTTATCTGAATTTATTTAAAACAATATTATTTTAAGAGACAATTTACACCTAAAATTCGGTTGTGTAGACAAAGGAAATCGAATGTTATACTAATGAATATGAGTGACGACTTTTAGAAAATTGTCGAAAAACCTACTTCCCTATCGCATTCATCAGCGTAAAAGACGTCAAATAGCGAAAGCTGACAAAAATTCTAGAATATTCTACTCGTGAACTAGCAAAGATACCAAAAAAGAAACTTCACTATTGAATTGGACACTAAAAATTAGATTAAGCAGCGCATTTTGACAAAAATTCTAGAATGCTCTTTTGGTCAACTAACAAAGGTATCGAAAAATCGATTACACCATTTAATTGGTCATCGAATAAAAGACGGAATAGCACATTTTGATAAATGTTCTAGAATATTCTATTCGTCAAATAGCAAAAATTGTTTGTCAAAATCGGACATTTGGTTTACATTAGTTTAATTTCGGTTGGACAATTAAGTGGTGCAATAGATTTTCCAATATCGTTAGTTGAAAAATAGAATGTTCTAGAACATTTCTCAAAATGTGTTATTTGGTCTCTTTTTTGGTAGCCAATTCAATGGCGACGTCTGTTTTTGAATATCTTTGCTAGTTGACGAATAGAATATTCCAGAACATTTGTCAAAATGTGCATTTTACCTCTTTCTCAATATGGACAATTAAATGATACAATTGATTTTTCAATATCTTTGCTAGTTGACAAATAGAACATTCTAGAATTTTTGTCAAACTACACTGTTTAATCTCATTTTTAATGACTACTTCAACGGTGAAGTCTGTTTTTTGATATCTCTGCTAGTTGACGATTAGAATATTCTAGAATTTTACGTTACTCATTTTGCATATTACCTATGCAGATAAAATATGTGTATAATATTTGCAGTGAAATTTAAAAATTTTTAAATGCTTCGAGACCCTCAGCAATATTACCTACGGCCCTGACTCTGGCTTAGTACATAAATTTTCACCAACACAGACAAACAACAACATATCTGTGAGAGGAGAACCCCACTAAATCGCTGACGTCACTACGTAAAATCGGAGTACGTACCATTGGATGGCTACTGTATATATATATATATATATATATATATATATATATATATATATATATATATATATATATATATATATATATATATATACCACGTATACCACGTACATATAGCGTGTTAATACGAAAGTAACAATATGACAACAATTGAAACACCCATTGAGTGCTGGCGAATGAATGAGGACTAAGTAGCCTAAGATGCACATAAATGCCCATAAGTGATTGCAGAAAAGAGATGTATTCGTTCTATTTGTTCTGTGCCCAGAGTACAGAGGTACAGCAACTATCTCTTTTCTGAAATCACGAGTGTGTACTTCTGTGCTCATTAGGCTTCTTAGTTGTTAGTTTGTCAGTAGCAGTCGATGATTGAAGATCAAACACACGATAATGGACTTGATTGTTGTTGGTATTGTTACATTCACGTGACATCGGTTACGTCCCCTAGTACATGCGTGTGGTGTCTGAGCCACGTGACCGCCCCTACTATGTCCGTTACTCACACAAATACACAAAATCGCACTAATATAATGTAAACCCAGTGTGTGTATACAACATATTGTCTATCTCTTACATGTTACACTGGTTCCAGTAGTGTAGGCATAGATATGTTGTCTCTATTACTCTATGGTTCTGTGCAAGCGTGTTTGTAGAAAACTGTGGATAGTAGTGTGCCAACGAGTGGTTGATACGGTTGATACCGCTTAAGGCATTTAGTTAGTCGCTGTCGGTCACTCAATGCACAACGCATTATGTTGTATTGTTGGACCATTGTTAGCTTGGACCCCATCTTGTTCCGTCCGACAATACGTGTTTTGTAATTGTGTCTGTGACAACTAACACAGTTGCAACGATCAAACCAACACCACTACACACAGTGTGTACCAAGGGGCCAAACTACTGTTTAATAGTAAGCATCCCGACTGTAATCAGAATTCTACGTCATCAGACTTGGCAGGGAGGTGAAAGCTTATAAACGTATTTAGAGTTTATGTTGGTATGTGTAAGGTAGTGGATGTTTGTGTGTGTTAACTACTCTGTATGTATGCAGCGTAGGTCCGAGGTGGGAATGCATACGTATAGTCGAGCAACCCTATGCATGTACTTGCTACTAATAATGTAACAATGAACAGCCACCACTGTGGACACATCTTAACAATGCAAGTGTACGCTTGAAGAGTCGATGAACGACTAACCAGTCAGGGTATGGACACTCAATAGTTTATCGGACAAATTATTCGTCGGTGTGGATCAAACAGCAGCCAACATAATAATAAAATATTCACTAAAATAATATAGGATTTTCATTCGGTAATACCAGTAAAATAAGTTTTTACAGTTTAATTTTGGTGATTTTGGTGTTATTGGTATCGCTTTGATCCACTCCACACCGTCTGAATAAGAAGTGGAGAGGAGTATCTAGTGTCCATACCTTGTAACCAGTCAGCAGTATAAATTGCTACTTATTGCAACTTTCGAATCACACTTTTTGGTACGTAGGCTTGATCTGTCTCATCTGTGGTGTGTACCTACACAGCATAGTGGTGGGAAATAGAGGGAATTTTTTGTCTACATTGGTATCACTAGTGCAGAGATAGCAACTTGGCTTCTGATTATTCTGTGGTTCTGTGGGTTAAATCCCTTCTTAAATATGTAAATGGGAGAAGCGGGAGAAAATGAGAATCCATTCATAAGTTTGACATTTTAATAATAATTAATTTTGAATTATTTGTATTTACAATGATAATAATTATGTATTTTGAAAATAAAATGTTTTAATATGTTTATTGTTTTGTATTTTTATTTATTTAGTCATAAATTATACCGAATTTTGCGTACAAAAAGTATTTTTGATTTTATAATGTTATGTTGCCATCGTAAAGTCCCAGTAAAAGAAGCTTAACGAACGTTCTGTATTTGAAAAATAGTTAATTTAATAAATTTGACTGCATTATAGGTAAAGAAGATAATTTATATCTTGGTAAATGAATATTTTTACAAATTTAATTATTTAAAAAAAAGAGTGGATACTATCTAAAATATGTAAATGGTGGAAGAAAATGGGAATGTATGGGGCTGATTACACGTTTTCAGCGCGCACTACGTTTTTTTTTTCAGTAACGGAATTGGCGGGACTTAAAATTATTTCGAAAATGAATGTTCGTTAAGCTTGTTGCACTGGTGCTTTACATTAGTAATATGATGTTATAAAATTAAAAATAATGTTAAAGTATGTAAAATTATGAAAGTTTTAATTTTAATATTTTTTCATTATTAAAATATTATTAAGAAATAAGAATGATTCAATATTATCAAAAACGCCGAGCGGAAAAAAATACGTAGTGCGCGCTTAGCCAAAGAGGAAAAACCGTTAATACAGCGTATTCCATTTTTAAAAATATTACCATATATGTAGTATACATATATTGCTAGCAACGTATCTAGCCTATGAGAGAAATTGGTCGCCAACAGAGAGACAGACAATACAAAAATAGTGTACCATTTTTGTTTTGCGCATGTCTAGCGGTTCACATGGAAAATAGTAAATAAACTCATTCATATTTTTAATATTTTATTGTTTGAATTTTTAACTCACGAATGACAATTTTATTTACTTAAATAATAAATAAACACATTTATCGCTTATTAAATAAAATTTACTTTGTAATTTATACTCGTACTTGATAATGAAAACCTAAGTCGCTAAAATGGAGGTATTTTTGAAATTGCCAGCGCATGCGGACAATGAAAATAGGTACACTACATAGAAAGAGAGAGTGATATCGTCTGCACTCTAATGTTTGCGACCAAAAATGCAAATTCATAGCAATATTGGTATAATACATATATGAATATTACACAGTTCATCACACTGTCACACTGGTCGTGTTCCATTAAGGAAACACAAACGACACTATGGGTCACGGTACGGTAACTCCGCTATTTTTTTAGTCTCCTCAAATAGTTTCAGGTCCCAGAGGGCAATTGGCTTTAATTTATTTGCTCCTGCTGAGGAGGAAGCTGGGTATAAAGTCGGTTGCCTATATATAGGAGTTTTACCATGGTGTTACGAATATGTCTACGTGCTACGTACTGACACTGCGTTACGCATATATGTATTATACCAATATTGCTATCAATTTGCATTTTTGGTCGCAAACATTAGAGAGAGTGCAGACGATATCACTTTCTCTTTCTATTTAGTGTACCTATTTTCATTGTCCGCATGCGCTGGCAATTTAAAAAATGCCTCCATTTTAGTCAATTATTTTGTCATTATCAAGTACGAATATGAATTACAAAGTAAATTTTATTTAATAAGCAATAAATGTGTTTATTTATTATTTGGATAAATAAAATGGTCATTCGTGACTTAAAAATTCAAACAATAAAATTTTAAAAATATGAATGAGTTTATTTATTACTTTTCATGTGAACCGTTAGACATGCGCAGAATAGAAATGGTACACTATTTTTGTATTGTCTGTCTCTCTTTGTTGGCGACCAATTCCTCTCATAGGTTAGATACGTTGCTAGCAATATATGTATACCACATATATGGCGCTACGTAAGCATGTAAAGTGTTAGATTGGAATTCCCCGACAGGCCAGATGTTTACTTTTCGCGGGAGATTCAAATCTATTTTTGTATACATGCTTATATAAAATATTGAATTAAAATTAAATGTTTCATAAATAAAACACATTTTTTTAAAAAAAGTTTTTTTTATTTAATATATATTAGATTATGTTACAAAAAACATTAACAATTAAATAATGTTAATAAATATCATAATAATTACACTATAAAATATAATTTTTTTTATTTTTAAGCAGAAATTGTTCGAAAAATTATTTGCTGATTACAAAATAGGGAAAAATATTACAAATTATTACAAATTTGTGGCTTTGGATTCATTTTCCTCTTTATAGCTTAAAAATTTCATTAATTATGATATAATATTATAAGCATTTATACAATTTTATAAATACTATTACAATTATACAATTTTATAATTTTTATATTTGAGCAAAAATTGTTGGAAAAATTATTTGTAGTTGATAACATACCGGATATAAGATTTTAAAAATAGTTAAAATAAGTTTTTTGAACACTAGTTTATTTTTTTTTTTTTTATTTATTTGTGTTACAATTTAATTCCTATTCTTGAGCCAGTGGAGTAGCGAGGAGGGTGCAAGGGGTACTATAATGACCCGGGCACCACTTTTAGAGGGGCGCCAAAAGCTAATAAGAGGAGCGTAAAAAGCTAGTAGAAGGGTTGCTATTATTTTAATTATTTTTGTGTTTGTCATTAGAATTTTGTTACATGAAAGTGTAGTGAAATTACAAAATTACTTCCAGGTTATGACTTCAAATATATAGATACACAAACAAAGCATTGGTGAGTAAAAAAAGGTCGTTAAGGCAACTTTTAGGGAAAAATTTAAAATACAGATTTACAAAGAATAATCTTTTCCGAAATTTTAAATAAACCGTTCCACTACTTAAATTTTTAAAAATTTTACAAGTTACGGGGGGCGCAAAAAAAGTGTCACGCACCGGGCGCCAGTTATGCTCGCTACGCCTCTGTCTTGAGCATAAACTATCCGAAAAATTATTTGCAATTTATAATATCGGGGAAAAAATTACAATTCACTATTTTGTGGGGACTCATTTTCCTCTTTGGAACTTAACAATTATATTAATTATTGTTAATTAACAACATACCAGCTATAAAATTTAAAAAATAGTTACAATAAGTGTGCATTATAACTTAAAATAGGAATATTTTTACAAAATTTTTTTGAATTCAAGCTTTTTTTTGTTTATTTTACAATTTAGATTAGTATGATTATTACATACGAACGCCTTTTTTAAAAAGGATCTTTTTTATTTTTTAATATCGGAAAGGCAATACTAACACATAATTTATAACTACTGTAGAAAAAGTAATTATATATTTTCTTGGACGAAGGTAAACTGGCTTCATTGACCTTTTTTATCGAGTAATTTCAAATCTGACTTCCAGGTCTCGTAATGATCAGAGTAAACTGGCTCCGAACTTTGCAGGGGTTTAATTTACGTTTTTTTTTATTGAAATAGTAAAAAAATGAAGGATGAAATTGGCATATGAAGATATGAATATACACTACCCTCTAAAAATCGATGAACATCAAAATTATGAATTTGCAGATACTAAATGCACGTAATATTTAAATATTTAAGAAAAAAATTACAAAAATAATAATGATTAATTAAAATTTATAAATACCATATAAATAGAGTGTACTTTTGTACTGAAGTGTACGTGAGTACACACTACATATCGCGCGTACTCTTTCTATACCTCGTATCTGAAAAGTCCCAATTTTTGAATACACAAAAAAAAAACGTATTTAAATCTGTGTTTTCATCATTATGAACTTAAGATTTATGCTAATTACACCCTTTGATGTTGGCTACCTACATATATATAAATATACTTATATAGATAAGTATATATATATATATATATATATATATATATATATATATATATATATATATATATATATATATATATATATATATATATATATAAAAATACAATATTTAATGTTTTTTGTGTGTCCTAAAACATGCAATTTTTGATATACGCGGTATTGAAAAAGTACGCGCGCGATATGTGCTTTTCTCATGTACTGAAACTTATTCCTATGCAGGTTTAAGAATGGCTCTTACTTATAGAGATATAAAAAAGATGAAATAGCAATAGGGAAAAAGGTCTCGAAAACGGAGACTCTAGGCTTGTTTATGTTAGAAATTCAGACATGATTCCGTAACACTCTCTTTTACAAAAGTGTAAATCGAGGCGATCTCAATTATAGAGTCGTGCAGAAAAGTTCCAGTAAATACTTAACAAAACTAATAATAATATTAGAACTAAACACAAAATATTATAAAAATATCATTTTTTAAGTTAATCGGCATTATTTATTTCTAAAATTAGACCAATGTAAGAACAAAAATAAAAGTGCCAATTAAAAATGAATTTTTTTCTTAGTAAAATACGTATTTAAAAAAAAAAAAATAATACTGAATTTGACAGGTCAATGAATTAAACGTTAGTAAAAAATTATTTGACATAAAAGTGAATAATAATTTTACTTTTTATGTAGAGCAGTGGTCCCCAAACTTCTTTGCCTCATCGATCCCTTGTCATGATTTTCCATGATTTTAGATTTTAGATAAACTCCCTGGTAAATTCTCAAATTCAGTAACATCTTGGGAAATATAATAGGGAGGATTCGTAACGCAACTAGCCAAAGTGTCTTGCTCTTACTTTTAAGAACATTACACTTGCTTTGAAGTGCTTTTGCCTTACTTTGGAGATATTTGTATATTCCTGTCTCACTTTCCATGTTCTTAAGAGAAGGGTGAAGGTATATATACGATGTATACCGAACACTGTTACTGACTATAAACTATGTATGCTAGAATCATCGTATCATAGAGATGTACACCATATGGTTTACTCGCAGAGTACTAATTTAAATACAAGAGTAATATTGTATTAGATTTTAGATAAAATTTCTTGTTAATACAATAATACGTGAAAGTTTTTAAAAAAATGTGTTGTTAATAATTTAGAATTTAGCTAATTCACTTGAATGAATTTTTTTAATGAAAATAAGTTGCGTTTTTAATGACAATAGGAATATTCTTATTGGAACGAGAAAATTAATAAAAATAAATAAATTACAGAAAATTCTCATATAATTTTTATCTGTATAAATTGAATTATATAATTCATTTTATTTATTTATACTATTATTATTATTATTATTATTATTATTATTTTTTTATTATAATAAGAATTGTACAGAATTTTGATAAGAATTGAATGTAAAATGTTGAAATGGCAAAAATTTTAATAGGTATAAAGAAATTAGCATAATTTTGTTCGTCATTGGCCTGCCCTTTACATAAGGTTAAAACTATTCATTAAGAATTTGTTAGTACATTAAATATGTGTACGAAGTATGTCATGATTTAAATACCTAATTAAAGCCGGTTACACACAGTCTGATCTCATCGGCTAATAAAATAGACATTATTGATGACGTAAAGATTCTCTCTCGTGTCTCTGGTGGTAAAATTAGGACTAGTATCAAGTTAAAATATACGCATAAATGTTTAATTGGGGATATAAAAAAAAAAAAAAAAGCAAAAAAACAAAAAAAAAGCAAAGAAACAAAAAAAACCTGAGATGCTTCCGTAATCTTTACGTCGCCAAGAATCAGTTACCCACGCGATGATAATATGATAATTTAGTATTTCAATAATCATGGACGCTGTTCAGCGTTAATTGAAACCTAAGTAACTGTGACACAACGTTGTAACTCGTTAACAATTCCACATAATTCCATATAAGGGCAGTGGTCCCCAAACTTCTTTGTCTTATCGATCCCTTGTCATGATTTTCCATGATTTTAGATTTTAGATAAACCCCCTGATAAATTCACAAATTCAGTAACATCTTGGGAGATATAATTCATCCGATAATCTTTATTTTTGCTCTTGACGTAAATATTAATGTAATGTAACTGGGTCTACGACCCTTATTGAACGTTTCGGGAACCAATTTACTCAAGTACAAAAAGTCAACGCGGTGCTCCTGAAGAAATTAGAAACCAGTCTGCTACGATTCTCTTAACTAAGATATTTTAAAAAACAAAACATGATTAACCGCTTCGCTACTGATGCACAATATGTACATACATCACATTTAGGGGTATGTTAACATGATATTTTCATTTTGAAAAATTAAAAATTTCCTAATATTATTTAAAATTATTGAATTACGTTTATTTAAAAACGTAAGATTACAAATTTTAATAAAAGCTTGTAAATAATGTCTAATGTGCTGAACAAAGGTATACTCATTGATGTAAAAAAATTTTAAAAGATCAGTAGCGAAGATGTTAATTAACAAAATAAGTGATTTTTTTTTGTTTATAAAAACTCTTGTAGTAAACTTGTAGGGTGTTTGGGTAGCAGGAACCGAATTAATAGCAGGATCACATCTGAAAAAAAAATTAATTTTAATTATTAAAAGTACAGTTTATTGAGTGATTTTTTTCGAATTCAAAGACTTATGACCATAGATAAAGTACACCAGAATTTTATTTCTGCAAGATAGCTAACTTCAATACATTTTTTTGACTCTCTATTACCTCTCTATGACACTGAGAACGGGGGTACAGGGTATAGATGTCACCGTTGTCGTAATCATCATGCGTAGTACACTTGAAAAGAACAGAGATGTCACTATAATAACTTTAAATTATCTTTAGTCTTTGCCGATAATGTAGGTAACTACTAGTAAGATAATCCACTAAAATTCTCCTAATTGCATTTTATTTTAATCAGTTTTTCAAGTTTAAAACTCATACAATAATTATAAACTCATATATTTGTTTAAAAACTCAAGTAAATTTATTTTTATTCAAAATTATACATTAATCAAATATTTCGTAAATGAATACCACTATCACTGATTTTAATTTCTGACAAGTGTGCTCCCATTTTTCTGCAACAGATAAAATGTATTCTAATTTTTTAATTAATTTACTGTGATAATAAAATAAGTAATTATTTTCAAATAAAAATAAAGTAATAAATGTTAATTATACATACCTCCAATAATAATTAAATAAAATTATTAAATTTAATATTGAACACAAAAAAATAGACGAATTACTCATAAACAATTCGAAAAAAATGAAAATTTCTTGATAAAATTTTTTATAATTGTTACTATAGAAATGTTATAAATTATAAATTTCTAAGATAATAGAATAAGTTCTATGAACAGTAAATTCGACAGATATCAGCTAGTAGCACCGTCTACAATTACCAATTTTTTAAATATGTTGTGCAGTGTTACTGCACTGCCCTCTGAATTCAGTACCTTAATAACCACCTGCTAAGAAAAATCCTATAATTTAAGTGAGTGCTCTTCTATATATAATATATAGTGTTATTCTCTATGCTTATGACTGACATACTGTTCCCTAAATTTCTTTAAAATATTACCAAATTCTTATTTTCCTCTAATTATTTTTTTAGTAACTGTATTAATAATAATAATGTGGGTTAGCGTTCGTTTTTAAGACTACTTGTCTATAACAGACGCCATCCACATCATTATTTGTATACTTTATTTACAATTTACACATTTTACACATGTTGCGTTATACAATTTCTGATGTGGGTGGTAGTTGGGACTCATATTATAATTATTTATAATTACCTTTGCACATTTTAGGGAAATTTATGCAACTTTTCATTCCGCTGTCTCTCTTTACTTGACAATCTAAACATTTTCAGCACCCCCATATCGCACCTGAAAATGTAAATACCTAATATAAATTTATTATTAATAAATAGAGAAACCGAAATTTTGTAATTTCTAGCAAGCCGTTTATGATTTTATTTGCAATTTCTTTAAATACTTTCTTTATAAATAACTTCTTGTCACTATTATTTATAACAAAAATTTACTATATGATTTAAAAAAAAAATTTTATGAAATTTCTAATAATTTTTCGAAAATTAAAAAACTATCAGTCAAATATAGTAACAATTTCAAGCCATCTAGTAACGAGTATGAGATACTCATACTCAAGCCATCTAGTAACAATACTAGTACGAGAAACAAAGGAACTGAGTAGGCAGTTAATTTTTTTGATCGCTTAATTAATAACATCATTTTTACGTTAAAGGAAATAAATTTTGCTATTGCATTATTCAAAATTTAATAACTATTAATATATCAATTATCTACGTAACGCAAAATTTGACCATCTTTGACGCCCTTCCTCCCCGTCGTCACGCTGCATCACATTTTGTCAAACCCCCCATCTAATATTACGTCACGCTGACAATTTTTCTGTAATTTGGAATATTTTTTGTTCGACGACTATATTTTGGGTTATTCCATGTCAAATCATCCAGGAAGTTTAAACTCAAAAGCCCATCAATCTTATTTCACCATTCTGTAGCAAATTTAATCTAGTTTTTGGTGATATAACTCCAAATTTGGGTTCAGGAGTCAGACTCTAGTTATTGACCAAGTTTTGAACCCATGTCAAATTTTAGAGAGCGGTCTAAATTTTTACTTTAGGGCTCAATTAAGGAGCTTAAATATGGATTTAGATTCAATCTATTACACACTTTACTTCAGAATTTTATTCTGAAAAAAATGGTACAACTTGGACCTCTATAGCTTAATAAATAACAGATTTATTACCAAAAACGTAAAACGATGCAGCGTCCCGAAGCGACCAGTGCCACGCTATTAACGAGTTTTTTTTCCGAAACTTTGTCTTTCTATAACTCAGAAATTAATCCAGATATTGAAAAAAAATTTGAAACTGGGGTCATTCCAGTTTCAAATCATCCAACCAGAGGACACATTTACACATTGACACCATTGATTAATTGGTGATACCCAAGGTTGTCATAATTTAATGAAACTTGGCGAATTCGTTCAAACCACAGATGTAAAGAATCACACCAAATTTTTTTTTCAATATCTTGATTAATTTATAAAATGACTAAGTTTTAGAATTGGGAAAACTTGGTCAATAACTAGAGTCTGACTCCTGAACTCAAATTTGGAGTTATATCACCAAAAATTAGATTCAGTTTGTTACAGAATGGTGCAATAAAATTGGTGGGCTTTTTAGTTTAAACCCCCTGGATGATTTGACATGGAATGACTCAGCGATATTTTTGGATTTAAAATCAACGTTTTGAACTTACTGAATTCAAATAAACAAATGGTCCTATTCTGATGTCTCTAAATTCAAATCATTACTAATATGATGATATATCCAAATGATGTTGATGTCACCAAATTCAAGTCATTATATTAATACGATATGTCCAAATGATGTTGAAGTTACTGAATTCAAATATGTACCCAAACGATTTTGATATCCGTAATATTCGTAATTATACCTAAAATAAGAATAATTTTTAATGTATTATTTTATTTTAAAGGCATAAAATTCTATTTTTAAATAGAGCATCTATATTTTCTATCAGATAAAACCATGACACATTAAAAAGAAATTTATATAGGTACATTTGTATATATTTAATATTGATATTGGACATTTGAATTATTGTAAAAACGTTGCTCTTAATATACACACACCGGCATAATTAGCGGAACATAAAAAAAATATGAAAACCTATTTATTAAACAAAGTTGGCGGTTTTTTTTCATTTTTACTTAAAATAATATTGAAGTAACGAATCAATTCACCTTCCATAGAATTGTTTTTATTTATTATTGATGCAATTCTTTTTAAGAATTGCATCACTGCATTCTCACTTTTGAATTCAAATGCCGTTTCTTCTCAATGTGGTCGAGCTTCAAACTGCCGTAATTGAAGAATGGCAAAGACTGTCCCAGGAAACTATAGATAACATCATTCTTAGTATAGAAAAACGAATGGAAGCTTTGATAAAAGCACGGAAGGAACCAGGCGGGATTGAAACGCTGTGTTTCATTTTCTATTTGTTAAATAATCTTTAACTTAAATTATTCTTAGACGAGATAAGATTCCAAAAATTTGCCCTTTTATGTGGTTACTCGTTTTGCTACCGAAAACAAAGGTATATCGACTTGTGAACATGTAATTTTAAGTGAATAATTAAATAAGATTAATATTTTATTGAAATTAAATGGTTTGTTTGATTTTTACAGATTTTTTGTATGTTCCGCTAATTCTGCCGGTGTGTGTATGTTAAGGACTGAAAAAATCATTTTTATAAAAATCTATAAATTATCTAGTCTCAGAGTTTTTCATCCTATTAGCAAAAGAGTTAATATGCACAAATTACAGTAGAAAGGAACGTATGAACATTTCATTTGCTCTACTTTATTAGTACCTTGTTAAGTTGTTACTTAAATATACCAAAATACAAAGGTTAATTATTTTTACTTGAAAAATGTATTATTAATATTATTCTAAAAGCAGAATTTATTTCATTCATAAATTAAAAGAGTAACAACGAGTAATAATTATACAAAAGGCAAAAAAATTAAGAAACATTAAAAACCAACTTACCTTTACTTTAAATAAGAAACCTTGGCTTTTTCACAAACACTATTCAAAGAAAAAGTATTCCAAAAGAAGCCGTAAAAATTTAAAATATTAAAAAAAAAAAACGGCAATTTCCTAGTATACGTGCACAATAAAAATTGTGAAAATTTCTATTTTTATATATTAAACATGACCCAAAACGAACGAAAATTAGTATTAAAATTGGCGCTCACGTTTAGTTTTCGTAAAATTTAATATTCAAAATTTAATTTGTTCATATGAAAAAAACACTTAAAATCATTTCACAAAACATCCACACGAAAAGGATTAAAAATTTCTAGCTTTGTGTATTAAACATGAACCAAAGCGAATGAAAATTAGTATAAAAATTGCGATTTACCTTTAATTTTCGTAAAATTTAATATTCAAAATTTGATTTAGTTGAAATGTAAGCCAGCACTAACAATTAAGTATAACACAAAACTCACAATCAGTTAATTTTAACGATATGACACTATTTAGTTTTAAAAAACCATAACCATAATATCACCAAACAAATAAAAATAAATAAAAAATATTAATTTAAAGTTAAATTAATATTTACAATAAAATTTTTTTTAGGTGGACGTTTTATTGTGTTATATGTTTTTATTTAAAAAAAATCAAACAGTCTGAAGCATCTGAAGTTGTCTGCACTAAATACATATTTAGGTCTGTTCCCGTACTTTCTTTTAATCTGCTAGCTTTTTAAAGTTCCTATATACTTTATGTAATGCAGATAAAATATAAAAATAATTACTAATAGCCAATTCAAATTATTCCAGTCCAGTAATCCAGTGAGTTAATCCAGTCCACTGTTGGACTGGATCATAACATTAACATTATTCCAGTTATTCAATGGTCCATTCCAGTTATTGTACATTACAAAAAACAACAATATGTGTTTTATATTCTATGTTTAATCCAGCACTGGATTCAAAGCCCGCACTAGGGGCAGACAATCCATGCATTTTTCAAGGCGGCAAATTTAAAAAACGGCATTTTGGCTATAAATGAAAAAGGGATGGAGCAATTTATTTTCAAAAATTATACAAGTTTTTTTTGCCTCGACAGTTGTATTTTGGGGAAAAAATACAACTGACGCCACAAAAAAGCTTATCTAATTTAAAAGAAAGAAAAAATTGCCAGGCGTCGCCGTCGCCGGGGCGGCATTTTGTCTTTTTGTCCGGGTCTACGTAAACGCTGGAGCGGGCGCTGCTGGATTGGTCGTCCTGGTAGTCTGCACTATTCCAATTTTCCAATGGCGTTGGAATGGGCGAGCTGGAATAAAAATTAGACTGTCAATCCAGTCACTGGACTGGATTGCTTACTGGAATGAGTTCATTTCAGTGCATTTAGGTCTAGATTATTCCAGTGACTTTCCAGCACTGGTTTCGATTGCTGGACTAGAATGGTACTAGAATAATGTGAATAGGCTATAAAGAAAAGGCTTCCTTCAGCTTATTGAATTAAACAGGTTAATCTCTGATATTTTAAATTTCAGACACCAAATACAATCTTAAATTATTCAAGATCATTAATTTTTTTTTAAGTTTATGTACAATCACTTTTGTAAATATAATTGACAAATTTAAAAATTTAAATTTGGGACTTGGAAGGAAAAAGTAGGAATTCTGAAGTCACTTCTAATTTATATATTTGCCTACCGAAAAGAACGTGAACTAATTGAAATTTCGATGTACAAGAACGAGTTTCGAGTTTTTTCTTCTAATACATTCACTTTTCTACTGCTCCGGGAACTAACCGTTTTATAAAAATAATAATCCTGACATCTAGTTATAAAACCAATAACAAGCGGTAAATTTCAAACTATTTTAAAAAAAATTTTTTTCTTATAAAAATAGTAACTAATCTCACCACCTATAACCTTTACCTAATTAGTTTTTATACCAAAGTCGAAGTATATTGTCAAAACTAACTAAACTAACATAACCTTAACTAACCGCACCACCTATAACCTTATCCTAATTAGTTTTTATACCAAAGTCGAAGTATATTGTCAAAACTAACTAAACTAACATAACCTTAACTAACCGCACCACCTATAACCTTATCCTAATTAGTTTTTATATCAAAGTCGAAGTATATTGTCAAAACTAACCAAACTAACCTAACCTTAACTAACCTCACCACCTATAACCTTTCAAAACTAATTGAGCTAACCTAACCTTAACTAACTTCACCACCTATAACCTTAACCTAATTAGTTTATATATCAGAGTCGAAGTATATTGTCAAAACTAACTAAACTAACCTAACCTTAACTAACCTCACCACCTGTAACCTTAACCTAATTAGTTTTTATATCAAAGTCGAAGTATATTGTCAAAACTAACCAAACTAACCTAACCTTAATTAACCCCACCACCTATAACCTTAACCCAATAAGTTTTTATACCAAAGTCGAAGTATATTGTCAAAACTAACTGAACTAACCTAACCTTAACTAAGCTAACCTTAACTAACCTCATCACCTATAACCCTTACCTAATTAGTTTATATATCAAAGTCGAAGTATATTGTCAAAACTAACTAAACTAACCTAACCTTAACTAACCTCACCACCTGTAACCTTAACCTAATTAGTTTTTATATCAAAGTGGAAGTATATTGTCAAAACTAACTAAACTAACGTAACCTTAATTAACCTCACCACCTATAACCTTAACCTAATTAGTTTTTATACCAAAGTCGAAGTATATTCTCAAAACTAACTAAACTAACCTAACCTTAACTAACCTTACAACCTAGAACCTTAACCTAATTAGTTTTTATATCAAAGTTGAAGTATATTGTCAAAACTAACTAAACTAACCTAACCTTAAATAACCTCACCACCCATAACGTTTACCTAATTAGTTTTTATATTAAATTCGAAGTATATTGCCAAAACTAACTAAACTAACCTAACCTTAATTAACCTCACCACCTATAACCTTAACCTATTTAGTTTTTATACCAAAGTCGAAGTACATTGTCAAAACTAACCTAACCTTAATTAACCTCACCACCTATAACCTTAACCTAATTAGTTTTTATACCCAAGTCGAAGTATATTGTCAAAAATAACTAAACTAACCTAACCTTAACTAACCTCACCACCTATAACCTTAACTTAAATCGTTTTTATACCAAAGTCGAAGTATATTGTCAAAACTAACTAAACTAACATAACCTTAACTAACCGCACCACCTATAACCTTATCCTAATTAGTTTTTATATCAAAGTCGAAGTATATTGTCAAAACTAACCAAACTAACCTAACCTTAACTAACCTCACCACCTATAACCTTTCAAAACTAATTGAGCTAACCTAACCTTAACTAACTTCACCACCTATAACCTTAACCTAATTAGTTTATATATCAGAGTCGAAGTATATTGTCAAAACTAACTAAACTAACCTAACCTTAACTAACCTCACCACCTGTAACCTTAACCTAATTAGTTTTTATATCAAAGTCGAAGTATATTGTCAAAACTAACCAAACTAACCTAACCTTAATTAACCCCACCACCTATAACCTTAACCCAATAAGTTTTTATACCAAAGTCGAAGTATATTGTCAAAACTAACTGAACTAACCTAACCTTAACTAAGCTAACCTTAACTAACCTCATCACCTATAACCCTTACCTAATTAGTTTATATATCAAAGTCGAAGTATATTGTCAAAACTAACTAAACTAACCTAACCTTAACTAACCTCACCACCTGTAACCTTAACCTAATTAGTTTTTATATCAAAGTCGAAGTATATTGTCAAAACTAACCAAACTAACCTAACCTTAATTAACCTCACCACCTATAACCTTAACCTAATTAGTTTTTATACCAAAGTCGAAGTATATTCTCAAAACTAACTAAACTAACCTAACCTTAACTAACCTTACAACCTAGAACCTTAACCTAATTAGTTTTTATATCAAAGTTGAAGTATATTGTCAAAACTAACTAAACTAACCTAACCTTAACTAACCTCACCACCCATAACGTTTACCTAATTAGTTTTTATATTAAATTCGAAGTATATTGCCAAAACTAACTAAACTAACCTAACCTTAATTAACCTCGCCACCTATAACCTTAACCTATTTAGTTTTTATACCAAAGTCGAAGTACATTGTCAAAACTAACTAAACTAACCTAACCTTAATTAACCTCACCACCTATAACCTTAACCTAATTAGTTTTTATACCCAAGTCGAAGTATATTGTCAAAAATAACTAAACTAACCTAACCTTAACTAACCTCACCACCTATAACCTTAACTTAAATCGTTTTTATATCAAAGTCGAAGTATATTGTCAAAACTAAGGCTATGCGCCCACAGAGAACTTTTGTCACCCTGACATTTTTTTCACTCCTATCTAATCTGTATGTTAGAAAAAGAGCTCAAAGAGTGTTCGCACTCTTTCTAACACACATATCAGATAGGAAAGAAAAAAATGTCACGCTGACAAGAGCCCTCCGTGAGCGCATGGGGTAACTAAACTAACCTAACCTTAATTAACCTCACCATCTATAACGTTAACCTAATTCGTTTTTATACCAAAGTCGAAGTATATTGTCAAAACTAACTAAACTAACTTAACCTTAAATAAGCTCACCACCTATAACCTTATCCTAATGAGTTTTTATATCAAAGTCGAAGTATATTGTCTAAACTATATAAACTAACCTAACCTTAACGAACCTCATCACCGAGTTTTTATATCTACCTAAAATTTGAAAAAAAAACTTATAACCTTAACCTAACTAACATATAATCATATTTCACCATATCATATTTTGGCGTTTTGCTGATTTAGCGATTAATTCAAAGACTTCATTATTCTACTCTTAAATAGTCGTTTTTCTAGATTAATCTATACAGTTGTGTTCAACAATAAGTTACAATATGTTACTATATTGTTAGGAAGTGGGTACAGTAGCGGGCATTATATTACACTTCCTCCCCCTTAAAATGAAAGTTAATTTTTCGTTCAGGTTTGGAAAGAAAAATTAACCTTTTATTCTATCTTACTTTTCATTTAGAAATATAAATACATACTCAATACAAAAATTTTTTAAATTACCTAAAATTTTCAAAATAAAATTAAAATCCCTAGTTAGATACGTTACATAACAAAAGTGAATAATTTCTTTTCTTTTAAACATTCAAATCATAATTTTTAATGATTCTCTTTACTCCTTAATGTTTACGATTAACTACTTGTGACAATTCAATTCTAAAAACTTCACTTTTATTATGCATATCTAATACAATTCAATACCCACAAAGTAAATATCTAATAATAATAATAATAATAATAATAATTTATTACTTAATAAATTTTTACAATTTATAAGGTCGTCAAGTATTCATCGATACTATAATATGATTTTTCCAACAAAAATTTTTTTGTGGAAGCCCTGAACCCTCTCAATGGGAGATCTCTTATGTCCTTAGGACATTTGTTGTATAATTTCAAAGCCAGATAATTGATCGATTGTTGAGTACGATTTAGTCTATGAAAAGGTATACTTAACAGACCACTGCCTCTAGTATTATACTCATGATGGTCCGAATTTAATGTCAAATCATGAATGTTGTTTTTCACAAAAAGTAAACAGTTGTAGATGAAAACTGATGGGACTGTTAAAATTTTGAATTTATTAAAGTATTCTCTACAAGAATCAGTGCATTTAATATTGGCTAAAAGTCGCACGACTTTCTTTTGAATAATAAATATTCTTTTTAACTGTTTACTGTTTCCCCACAATAGAATTCCATATGAGACCATGCTATAGAAATTACTGTAGTAGAATGTAATGACTGTTTCAAGTGACGAGAATTTTATAAGTTTTCTAATTTGATAATAACATATGTTTAACCTTTTTGATAGGTAATCTATATGGTCGTTCCAAGTCAGGTTCGAATCTATTATAATACCCAAGAAGTTTACTGAGGACTTTTGTTGGAATTTTGAGTTAAAAAATATAATTTGTGTTTTGTCTTCATTCATTTTTAATTTGTTATCAGAGAACCATATTTTAGCCATGTCTAAAGTTTCATCATTCAATAATTCAATTTGATTTTCGTTTAAATTTTTATTTAAGTAGGTAGTGTCATCTGCAAACAGTGCAACCTTATGTGCCGGTAAACAGGCAGGTAAGTCATTAATATAAATTATGAAAAATATGGGGCCAAGAATGGATCCTTGAGGAACACCACATCTAAGGTGTTCCAGACTAGAATACTTGGATTTGAACGATACAACTTGTTGCCTGTTATTTAAATACGATTTAAAAATATTTAGTGTATCCCCTCTAACACCATAGAATTCCAACTTATCCAGTAAATACAGATGATTAACACAATCAAATGCCTTACTTAAATCAATTAAAGACATACTACAAATTTCGCCATTGTCAATCCCTTCAAATATTTCTTCAACAATACTAATTACTGCATGGATAGTAGACATATTTTTACGGTAACCAAATTGGAAATTAGAAAATAAGTTCCTTTTTTCAAAATAATTAACAATAGAATCCTTTAGATCAGTCATGTCAAAGATACGGCCCGCGGGCCGCATCCGGCCCTCGGACCATATCAATATGGCCCGCGATCACATTATATCACAGAAAGAAGAATCTTGTTTTTAGAGATTTTAGTCAGCACTCGATTCATCTACGGAAGTTCAAAAATGTGCGCGCTTTAATTATAAGTAACTTCAAGAGTAGCGCGTGCCTAGACGAGCGAGAGTGTTAGTTATGCTTTTATCTCTGTCGCGCGCGCGAAAGCGGCTTCTGTTTCGTCTGTGCACGTAGCGCACACTGCGCCCCTCCCCGCCGGTTGTAGTCTTTTTGCAGTAAGTTTCAATTTTTTTATTTTAACCTGGCCCGCCTACACATTCTAAATCTAATATATGGCCCTCTGCAAAATTGAGTTTGACACCCCTGCTTTAGATATTTTTCAAAAATTTTTGATAGTATGGGTAGAATAGAAATTGGACGAAAATTATTAATATCATTTTGGTCGCCTTTCTTATGGACTGGAATTACTTTAGCAATTTTTAGTTGTTTTGGAAATATTCTTTGACCAATACATTTATTTATTACATAAGTTAATGGTATTGCTATATTCTCTTTTACAAATTTTATGATTTTACCATTCATACCATAGATGTCAGAACTACTTGAATTTTCCAAACTTTCTATATATTTTACTGTCTCATCCACTGTAATGTTGTTTATCACAAAAGAGTTTACGGGGCTTAAATTTGGTTGCAAATTCAAGTAATGTCTATAGTTACCGATATCATCTGATATACTATTATTGATTTGATTTGCTATATTAACAAAAAAATCATTAAATTCTTGCGCATCTATTTCACAATTTATACTATTTTTTCTGCTATTTAATTCAGAATTTATAACTCTCCAAACTGCTTGGGTTTTATTTGTAATAGTTTTCAAATAAAAATATTCCTTATTTCTTTCTAAAAAAAATTATTATTATTAGTCTCTGTTTAATTATTCCAACTTTTCTAAAAAAAAAACTAAATTGTGTTTTACAATTACGATTACTAATTTCTTTCCTTTAATTTTATTATGTAATCATTCACGTAATACCTTAACCAGATTCTTCCTCAAATATAATTCTTTATACTTTAAACAAGTAACTGAAATATATTTTTTTTTTAAATTCAAACCTTCTTTGAAAGGAATGTAATAAAATACTTAATAAGTATTAGGAAAAATATCTGTACTCTTGCTATTTATGAAAAGATTGTTTTCTTTCATGTTTTTTTTTTTTTTTTTTTTTTTTTTTTGGTTTTCAAAATTCTTAAAATAGTTCTAAATTCATCCATAAGCGTATTTATGTAAATTTCATCTTAAATTCAAACTAACCAATCACAATAGTTACTAATTAAATTATTTGAATTCATAAAGTTTTATTACTTTGCAAATTATGTCATTAATATTTTCAAAAATTACACTAATTTTCATAGATACGCTTATGTACTCATTCATTTTTTTTTAAATTCTTATATCTAACACTAGTGTCCAATTATTTAAGTCTTTAAAATTCACTTTTTCACATTAATGAATCGTTTCAATCCAATCTGGACAGCACGTCGTACTTATTACTGGTGGTGTAGGATACAACTGTTGTGGATTCTCTGGGGGTTGTTCACATCGTATTTCTGTTGGGGGTTCGTTGATTACTGTTTCGGTTTGTGTAGCTTTCTTGTTGTGGTACCTATGTAGGCAGTAAACTGTTACACTGTCGAAGGTAGCAGCAATGAGTCGGATACTCCATCCAAAAATGTTGTACAGAATGACGCCGTGTATAAATGTATCGATAATGAATTTGAATAACTTGAAGATAACTATGATACCCATTATTCCAGATGTTATTAGTCCAATTCCACTAAGCCAAGTCCATGCTTTGGACCAAACGCGATAAAACCAATTTTCAATTGCTTCTTCTGATAGAAGGGATTCCAATTTTGTACCTTGTAAGTCTGTTTCTAAACCAACCATGCCTCTGGTGATAATTCCGTTGATAGCTTGTCTTTCGGAGGGTAACACTAGGTGTTGTTGTAGTGTTAACATATCTTGTTGTGTATACAATCCGCCCGCGAATAAATTAGTTGAATTAAGATATGACCATTTGTTTTGATTTGACGGTTCCAAAATTTGTGGTATTGGCATTTGATGTAAACCTTTTGTACTTTTATACCAGTGGCCATTTAACTTGAACGCCGAGTAAAGAAATGGACCTCAGTTCCGAATTTTTGTAAAATGACTTCTTGGACTCATGAACATTGATTTGTTATCGTGTGTTACCGGTAATTCGTGAAAACACCTGTCTACAAAACGTACATTTACTTCGACAGGGTTACACTCGATTATATGAACGACTTCTCCATAGTTAACGGCGGTATAACCAGGTACTTTCATTTTAGCATAAGCGAATTCTTGTGGTGAAGTAATTGCCAATGTTCGGAGGTTTCGTAATATTTGTTGTTCCAGTTCACATCTTTGTAGAATCACATCTTCATACAATTTTGATAATTGACCACTTATATGACGTTCAATAAATACTACTTTTGAATTTGTATAAGCCGTAGGATCGATGTCGAATACTCCATGAACGACTTGACTGAAGTAGAACATACCACTTTCGGAGGGTTTAATGATATAGAATTTAGGGTGGTCTGTTTCATACGCAGATTGTCCACAAATCATTGTCGGTCTTCTGACTGGCATTGCGAAGACTTTTTCACCTTTGTCCACGGTGTAGATAGTAGTGTCGGAAGTGTTTTCGGAATGGTATTTCGGCGAAACTTTCGTGGCTTGACCTTCATAGATTACAGTATACTTACTGGAGGAACAAGAACTAGTGTCAACTTGTTCCCAAAATGAATAACCATAAACAGAATCGATACACGAGCATTCTTGATATGGGCAGGTGATTCCTCCGGGTAAAATGATTTTATTTTCATTGACTTTTACTGAAACGTATCCATCGTTTAATGTGATTTCGACAGCAGCTTGGACTATAACATTTGACCATGTTCCGGTTCGATCTTCGTAGTCAACTCCTTGACAAGAGTTTTCGGTCACCATACGACCAGCCATTAATAACGTGGTGTGATAGGTACCACTGACAATGAGTCCGTCGATTGTTATACCATAAAATTGATCGATACGACGTAACCGATGCATACTGTTACACATATCCTTCGAAACGGAATGAATATATGTCGAGAACCCATTTTGGACAGCAGCGAGATGAGAATGCATTCCACAGTAGTAGATGAGTCTGCTGACGTATATTTTACATTGGACAACATGAACCACTTCAATGTCGCGAAGTTGAATCAACTGGATTCTTTCATGCGTAGTGACTCGATCAGTAGCTGGTTGTCTATACTCGCCAATCTTCGTAAGACTAAACGTGGATGGAGATGTTCATATTTTGGTCCTGGCAATCATAGGCTATGATGGCGGTTACTGTGCCGACGTATAGACTCAATAGTATCCAGGTGGTTTTTACTATATTAATTTTTTTTTCTTGATTTTTCCTCAAACAAAAGGGAAAATCATTAGTACTTGAACTTATTTTATAACTACGATTTACAAAAGTAATACGCTTTATTTTTAAGGTACAAAATTTTTTTTTATGATTTTTACATAATTATTACCTTTTGACAGTAAAATCGATTCTATCTACCCTTAGAATTTTTTCAAGTTACTTTTACAATTTAAATTTGACATTTGCTTAAATTCGTTTTCTAAGAACCCAAAGATGTTCTTCTGCTGAACCTCGACTTCTAAGTCGATATGTATGAGTAGGTTGTGTATCTTGATCAGTCAATTCATTATCCCCTGTTTCACTTTCTTGTTCAACATTTTCGTCACCTAGGTCAATATTATCATCGTCTAGCCTACTTTCGTCATATGATTCTCTAGCTTCTTCATATTCAGATTCTCTAATTTCGTCATCATCAGATTGTCTAACGTCCTCGTAATATTCCGCATTTTCACTGTCTAACTTATCTAATGACATGGGGGTTCCTATCCAAGGTTCGTATTCTACCTGTTCGTCTTGTTCGTGAATTTCTCTATGTAAAATTATTGGTTCGGCCTCTTCTATTTCGTCAGTTTCAAGATTTCTAATTTGTAATAGTGCATACATTTTAAGTTTAAGAATAACATTTTCTACAGGTTCTTTTACTGTTTTATCTTTAGAACTATCATGTTGGGCATTTCTTTCTAAGTACAATTTGATCTATTAACATTAACCACTTGTGTGTTTTTAGTTTTCTCATTTAAAATACGATATGTTACCGGACTAAGTTTCCCTGTAATTTTAAACGGACTAATCCAAGGACGAGCAAGTTTCTTACTTTGACCAGTAACTTGACTATTGTCATAAAGAAGTACTTTGTCACCTATATTAAATTCAATTTCGGCAGTTTTCTTGTTATACTGTATTTCACGTTGTTTAGCCGACTTTTTAAGATTTTGCACTACATAGTCAAAAGCTTGGTGTAATCTAGCTGTCATTTCAGTTGCATAATTTTCTGCATAGTCATATTTTAGCCTTCGTGGTCGTAGAATATCGTCAAAAGGTAATTCTGCGTCTTGTCCGTGCATAAGGAAAAATGGGGTTTCACCGGTTGAAGTATGTACTGAAGTACGGTATGCAAATAGTACGTATGGTAAGATCTCATCCCAATTTCTTCGATTTTTATTAATAAAATGAGACAACATGTCTTTCAAAACTCTGTGAAATCTTTCCACCATACCATTGCATTTTGGATTATAGGCTGTGGTTTGAATTTTGTCAATTTTTAATTCTTTACAAATGTTTTTCATAAGGTCCGAAGTGAAATTAGCACCTCTGTCAGTCAGTAATTTACGTGGTACACCATGCCTACAAATAATTTGTGTCACAAATGCTTTTGCTAGTCTCTGCTTTTTGGTCTTCTAAGGGTATTGCTTCTACATATCGCGTAAAATAATCTTGAAATGTCAACAAATATTTATTTTTGTATTTTTCTGTTATCGGAAGTGGGCCGACAATATCTATACTTGTCATTTCCATAGGTTTATGCACTATAGGTAAATTTTGTAATGGAGCAGGTTTCCGATTATTTACTGTTTTTCGTCTGTTACATGAGTCACAAGTTTTAATGTACAGGTCAATATTTTTATTCATATTAGGCCAATAAAATTTTTTTTCATTAAATTTAGAGTTTTAATTACCCTTGGTGGGAAGCAAATGGTAAATCATGATATTCATGTATAAATTTAGTTCTAAGTGACGTAGGGACTACTAACCTATCGTGACGTTTATTTTTAGTTCGCTCTTTATATAGTATATTATCATCATCTAGGAAATATTCTGAAGAATCTGGATTTGCTTTTAGGAATTCAAAAATAATTTTTAAGGAATTATCATTTTGTTGTTCGTTTTTAATTAGCTCTCTATTTCATACGGGTAAATAACTAACATAATTAATGTTTTCTACGGGAATTCTACTTAGAGCATCAACATTATTGTGCAATTTTCCAGGTCTGTACTGTATGTCAAAACTGTATTCACTTAAAAGTAGGGCCAACCGGGCTAATCTAGAAGTCGAATCTTTTAGTGTTAAAAGCCATTTTAGAACACGGTGATCAGTTACTACCGTAAATTGCCTACCGTAAAGATAACATCTAAATTGTTTGATTCCATATACAATTGCAAGACACTCCAACTCCGTTATTGTATAATTCCGTTCATTTTTATTAAGTAGTCTCCCTGCATATGCTATTGGTCTTTCGATTCCATCTATGTTCTGGCTTAAAATAGCTCTCACGCCCATTTTCGACGCGTCCGTAGAAAGTATGAAAGTCTCATTAAAATTTTGATGTGCTAAAATAGGTGCTTCTATTAATTTTTGTCTAAGTGTGTCAAAAGATTCTTGATGTTTTTGTTCCCGAATGAATGGTTTATTTTTTCTAGTCAGTTCTGTCAGTGGAGCCGCTAATTTTACCAAGTCCAGTATGTACCTACGATAAAACCCTATAAGTCTTAAAAATTGTCGTATTTCTTTAGGAGACTTTGGAACAGGATAAGTTTTAACAATGGATGTCTTTTTAGGGTCTGGGTGCGTACCAGTTTTACTTACAATGTGTCCCAGATACTTTACTGATTCAGCGAAAAAAGTACATTTTTTTAATTTTAGTTTTAAATTTGCTTCTTTAAGCCTGTTGAATACGTTTCTTAATCTTACTAGGTGCTCATCAAAGTCTTTAGCGAACACAATTATGTCGTCCAGGTAAACTAGACACTGCTCATACATCAGTCCGGACAAAGTAGTGTTCATAAGTTTCTGGAAAGTTGCTGGGGCGTTAATTAACCCAAAAGGCATGCGTAGGAACTCATAATGACCATCAATAGTTGAGAAAGCAGTCTTAGGAATATCATCAGGATGAACGGGTACCTGCCAATAACCAGATAATAAGTCTAAAGTTGTGAAAAACAGTGAATCTCCTATTTGATCTAACGTTTCTTGAATATTTTCGCAGTGGTAAATATTCCCTGACCGTAATTGCATTTAAAGCCCTATAATCAATGCAAACCCTAACTTGTTGTACTTCCCCATCAATTGTTTTACGCGGTACCATAACTACTGGAGCAGACCAGTGTGAATTCGATTCCCTAATAATTCCTTGTTCTAACATTTCATCAATTTGTTTCTTAACTTCTTGTCTTTAAGTTCATGTCAACTTAACATTTCCTACATCAAATATTTCAATAAATTCGTAGAGTAATTTCTTTAACCTTGTTTTCTCATTTTCTAATTCATTAACCTTCATATCGATTGATTCCTTGTTAACTTTATTAGCTGTGGCCACTAATTCAGCATTTTCAGTAACGTTTTCATTTTTAACTTTACCATTAAAATTCATGGTTCCCCTATTTACTTGCAACAAACCAGGGTCCTTTACCCTATTAACACTTTCACTAAAGTCAACTTTTTCCTCATTTAATTCTACATTTTCCACGTATTTGCCTATATTTTTCCTTTTCCTCACTTTCTTGTTAGATTTAACATTTTTACATTTTTACCTAGCTACGATTCCAACATTTTCATTTACAATACATTTATTTTCATTTTCATTACCACTTAATTCTTCGTCGACGATTACTTTTTCTGCGCGCGCGATTTCAGTATTTTTATCTAATTCAATTTCTTCATTAGTTAGATTTACAATATTTAACCTAATATTCGAGGCATAACATAAGGTTCGTGCTATTAGTAATCCGTTAATAGGTAATTGGACTGGCTCAACTACAACCGTCAGGTCATCAGAATTTATATCCGATATTGTACCTGAAATTAATTGTATACAACGCGGTGGTACTTTAAAAGAAGATGTTAGAATGACCGGATAGGTACCAATTACTCCGTCAATCCGATCATCTTCACCGTTAGTTTCTACCCTTGGTACTGGCAGATCCAACGGAATTTGCCTACTACGTTGCTGAACCGACTTTTCCCTAAATATTTGGTTCATAAAGCCTACTTCATTATGTTTACCCTCAAAATTTTGGTTAACTTTTCTTTTAATATTTCCATTACCTACACAATTTTCACTATCATTGATATTTTCCTCTAATACTTTCACTCCTTTTTCCGGTTTTTCTAACCGTTCGTTCAGTTTTTACAACGTTACTATTTACCTTACTACATAACAATTTTTCATTATTGTTTACTACATATTTATCTTTGTTAGGCCCTATACCTGCCTTTTTATTTTCCTGACTTACTTTATGAATCTTATTTTCATCTACAATTCTAACTTTATGATTAACACAATTTGTTGCATCATTTTTATTAACACACATTTCCCCTAATTTTTTATTAAATACATCATTTAATTCAACCTTATTACTAGTTCTATTTTTAGATTTTTCATTACCAAGTTCAATGACACTATTATTAGTTAACATACATTCATTAAAAAATACAGTTGCGTCCCTAGAATCACGAACACGTTCTGTTTCATCACTAATTTCCGTTTGATCAATTATTTGATTTGGTACTTTTTCTGTAGTTTTTGAACATGAAATTACCCTTTGCTCAATATTCTTAATTTTTTCATCTAATTCATCTAACCTTTGACCCATTTGTTCTAATCTATCTAACACTAATTGGTCAAACTCCTTGTTATCGACATGTTAATTCCTAAAATATTCCGTATTTGTATATTCTGTCTTAATTGGTATTTGTGAATTTCCTATTTATAATATATTTTTATCAAAATAAATGCGTGCATTAAAATACTGTAACATGTCACGGCTAATAATGCCGTCTACAAATAAAGCGACTTCATGATCACCACTATAATGCATTCAAAAGGACAACTTTGATTATCAATATAAAAATTTAATTTAGCGGAACCTAATACATTAATTAAATCTCCGGATACACTTCGTAGTACAGCTTCTGATTTACGTAATTTTAAGTCTGATTGTTTTATGCTATTTCTTCGCAAAATCGTAATTCCAGATCCAGAGTCAATAAGTAAATTTACTTTAAAATTATTCACAATTAATTCGACAATACAAGTATTCGTTTTTTTAAAATTATTTCCATTAAATTGTTGCGCATTAAATATTGCTGGTATTTGAAACTGATAAGAAGTATTAGTTTTATTAAATGAACGCTTAAACAAACAATCAAACTTTTTCTGATTATGTTTATGCCTATCCGTTAATACATCACTATTATATGCACGCGTTTTAATTGAATCATTCACTGGTGGTTTCAAGGCTATTTTTCTGAATCGGTATGCATCGTCTGACTTGTGTTTTTCTCTATGCTGGTTCCTAAATCTAAAAAAGTACCCCGTGTTTCAAAATTAGTGCGTTTGCTAGGTTCACCTTGTTTTTGAGTATATCGTGTTTGGGTACGATTTGTATTACGAATTTGATTAAATTGGGAATTTTGACGACCATTACCTTGTTTAAATTGATTGTTAACATTTCTCTGTCCCTGTTGAAAATTATTTTGTCTACTGTAGTTACCTGGCTTAGAATAATTATTATTTAAATTTTGAGACCTGCGGTAATTATTGTTGAAACCATTATCATTTGAAAAATTATTACGTTTAAAATTAGTTTGTTCAGGACGAGAAACAATTGGACGATTAGGGTGATTAAAATTTTCACGACGGTTATTACCAAAATTTGGGCAATTCGTTTTAATGGGACCTTCTCTATTACAATTGAAACACTTAACTTTTTGATTAACTAAATTAATGTCATACATATTACGTGATCCTTTTAATGACTGAATTGTAACTGCCGCCTGTTTTGCTAATTCTATAACCCTTTCAAATCTAATACTTGGTTCTTTATTAATTTCGAATGCAGTTATCTGTTGAATTTCATCTTTTAGCCCTTGTAGAAAGAAATAAATTAAATCCTTGTCGTGTTTAATACGTATAGCCTGTTTGCCTAAATCGTTATCCACAAGTTTTAAATCCTCTGTTAAGACTGCATTTCCCAAAATTTTTAATCTAGTTGCAAAATCACCAACATTTTCTTTAAATTTTTGATTACAATGGGCTAGGGATTCAATTTCCTGTCTGGGTGTTAATTTTTTTGTGTATTTTTTTATTAAAGCGTCCTGTAGTCTGTTAAAAGTAATATTCGATTCATTAAGTGCCGGTTCTGATTCTACGAATTTATATGCGTCCCCTGATAATTGATAACGGACAACCGCGACTGCTTGTTCTTGTGACCAATTTTCTAAAATTATCCTTTGTTTAATTTTTGCGAAAAATTCTTTAACATTTTCATTCGGTTTTCCTGAAAATTCTGGTAATGCTACTAAAATAGGACCTGTTGCATTAATAGGTGCGGGTCTTTGAGCCTGAATAGTTTCGCTTGATGATGCAACGGGTGTGGTAATTACATTTTGGGCAAAAATATTACTAGATGTTACAAATTTTGATTGTACAGCTACGACAGACGACGTACCAGGAGTAGCCATTTCGATAGTGGTCATTTTGAATATATGTATATTTTTTTTTTAAATTTAAATAATCAAAATTAGATAATTAAATTACAATTTTAATATTGAAAAATTCATTCGAGCGTGCTTTACACAAATAGTATTCAAAAATTTTGAACAGAAAAAGATTTTTTTTTGGGGGATTTCGTACACCAGTTTCTAAACAGCGGTATGGGAGTAATTTCGCTAATCCCAAACGCTGGCCACCATAATTGTAATAGTATCAAGGGTGTGAGGCGGCTTGGTGGTTCCCTTAAGATACCACTGGTGCCACCATAAATGTAATATATTAACGGGGGTTGGAAGAGAAGGGTGGTTTCAGTGGTTGATTCGAACTATTCCACCAACACCACCATAAATGTAATGTACGGGGGTAAAAGAAGGGGGTAGCAGTGGCTGTACTTAGGCCAAAATATTTTAGTTAAAAAGGATTAAATTTAGGACGCGGTTAAATGGCTCAAAAGTTACTCTGATCTAATTACAGGAAATTGAGTAACTCAATAATTAGCGAATAACAAAAAAGAGTTATATTCTAAAAAATAAAATATAAAATTACAGAGTTATTACCGTTTTTGGGTTAAATAAAGTTGCAATAAAAATAATAATGCTTCAACAACAGAATATAAAAATAATATAAAAATACTTATAATCTAATTCGTTACATATGCAAGCCGATTGGGTGTGGTTAGAGAACTACTGTAAGTTATATGAAAAATATCCAAGAAAAAAAATAGTTAAAATATTAATAAATTAAATTTTAATAAAAATATACCGAATCGGGTTGCATATGTGGATAAAAATATTAGGGAAGAAAATGCATATTACCTCTTCCTGAGGGATAACAAAACACTACACAAAAGTAAATCTTTTCACTAAAAAAGTATTTTACGAAAATTACATTACGGAATCTAAATACCGAATGAATTCATATCGACTCGTTCTTTGGGCCAAAAGCCAAGCTCGCTAGGGTACTCTCCTTACCTCGCGCATTAATCGTTCGATTTCATATTTTGGCGTTTTTCTGATTTAGCGATTAATTCAAAGACTTCATTATTCTACTCTTAAATAGTCGTTTTTCTAGATTAATCTATACAGTTGTGTTCAACAATAAGTTTACAATATGTTACTATATTGTTAGGAAGTGGGTACAGTAGCGGGCATTATATTACACATTTAAGGTTGCTAAGAAAGTGGAGGGGAGAAAGTTAGGTTGGCTATACTTTCCTATATTAAATATATAGGATACCGTATTTGTTGCCAACTTTTTTTTACCGTATTTTTTTGCTAAAAGAAATACACTTATTAATAATTATATTTCAAATTTGTTGTTTCCAATACTTTTTATAATCTAAAATATTTTTTAATATATTTAAAACAGTTCACAATGTGATATGTAAAGTACGGCAACACTGTCAAATTTTAGTAGCTTTTTCTCTCTAACACGTGAATGTTAAACACTTCAAGTATAACCTTAAAGTTACATATTACTATTGTTTTTTAATGTGTCGTTACTGAAATTTAAATCGTTTACTATTTAAACTTTTTTATATTTAGCATTATAAAAATGGAAAGTAATGAATCTTCAGTAAAAAAAAATTTCGATGAAAAAATAAGTGGGTAACAGAATTAGTTTATCGTCAACGACTAAAGCAAACTCTTAATACACAAAAGTGTATGTAAGTAAGTGAATACTAAATGTGTTAGTGAATAGTAAATAGTGAAAAGTAAGTGAATACTAAATATGTTAGACATTTTTTTTTTTTTTCAGATATTTTACATGAATAAAATTTATTTGTTGTATAAATTTTAATTTTATACATACTTAAATTTTTAAAGAATAACAATAATTTTAACTTAAAAGAAAAATATTAAGATTAATAATTTTATAAAAATTTATAATAATATAATACAAATTATACTCTGTTCAAAATGTACCCACCTACCTCGCTTCTTTCTCATTCAACAATGTTGCCAAATTTACTGTAGGTGATTACAATTTTCCATAACTTTAATTGGCGACGCAAAGATTCGCACTCGCGCCTCTGGTGGTAAAATTAGAACTAGCATCAAGTAAAAATACACGCATACGATTAATGGGTGATATAAAATCTAGTAATCCGCGCATAATTTGTATAGTACATTTTTCTATCGACAATTAAACGTACACAAAAATTTTCACTTGATACAGCTTCTAATTTAAAAAACCAGGAGCGTTCGCGTAATCTTTGCGTCGCCAATATTATTATTCGATATAAATATTTATCTCAGAAACAAAGAACAAGACTGTTTTGAAACTTGGTACAGTATTCATAAACCTGTGATAATTGCTATGCATATTTTTTGTAAAACAAACATTTCTGACTGTCAAGATATAGCTTTTTATATAAATGTGTGTTAACCTATGTGAAAGTGTAACTTCCAAAATTTTTTACTCGCTAACTAAGAACAAGATCGACTTCAAAATTCGACAGGACATTCTTTATTATTTCAATAATAAATTGTCAAATTTTCAAGAAGCTGTCACTAAAATTTTTTTGTTTTTTAACAACCTTAAATTGTTTCGATTAATTATTTTTTCCCAAAATTAACAAAGTTCTTTGTCTTTCGGGACTAAAAAGAAGGATAAATTTTTTTTATACCACGAAGTACAATTGGGTACAGTGCCCGGTGCCGCGACTAAATAACTGTGGACTAAATAACTGTGGACAAAATAACCGTGGACAAAATAACCGAACGATAAAATAACCCCACGACAAAATAACTGTGGACAAAATAACCGAACGACAAAATAACTGTACGACAAAATAACCGAACAACAAAATAAACATCGTTAATTATTCTTTTGAGTTAGGGTACATGCGGCTGTGATATGATTAAGATTTTTTTTGCTCCCAATATATAAAAGATAGCTAAATTGCAATAGACCCTATCTTAGATGTTGGTATTTAAACTATTGCATTTAAAAACGAACGTTAATGGGTGAAAACTATAATATTTAAAAAACTAAGCTTGGGAAACATTATTTTTAACTAGGTGGTGAGGTTAGTTAAGGTTAGGTTAGTTTAGTTAGTTTTGACAATATACTTCGACTTTGATATAAAAACTAATTAGGTTAAGGTTATAGATGGTGAGGTTAGTTAAGGCTAGGTTAGTTTAGTTAGTTTTGGCAACATACTTTGACTTTGACATAAAAACTAGTTGGTGAGGTTTGTTATGGTTACCCTTTGCCCCAAGGTTAGGTTAGTTTTGACAATATACTTCGATTTTGATATAAAAACTAATTAGGTTAAGGTTATAGGTGGTGAGGCTAGTTAAGGTTAGGTTAGTGTAGCAAAAAATTAAAAATTAAAAATTTAAAATTATGTTTATTTTAATTATTTGGATGCGGATTATTGTTATTACTTATTATGTATTGAATTGGTTGTCTTGGGGTTATGAGTGTTCGGACTTTGGGTGCTACTTTTCGGGTTGATTGGGGTTACGATCAGCAGAGTTTTCTCCTAGGTCTTATGGAGACAAGATGGTGTGTGGCAGTGGAAGACTATGGTCGCAGATCGTTTTCCCAAACCACAAGATCCCCAAATAACCTGAAATTCCTTTTGACTGTAAAGGCTGGTTTTTAAATTAGAAACACGAAAGTTCATCAACTACAATTTATTACAATAAAGGATGACTAGAAATAATTTTGAGTTACAACATTTGAAATCTTAAAAAATGTTACGACAATAAATAATTACTAGTTTGAGAATTCACACAATTGTTTCTTGGTTAATTTTTCGAATAGTTGGTATAATAATCCAAATTAATTTTATATGATAGGTTTTAAAGTAGAATTTGCATCTTGGTTCTTCGATGTGGCGATACCTTTCAAACTGAGACGCACGATATTCAAGTGTATCGCGTGCGCTAGTTAAGGAAATGTATTACCACATGAGTTAGTAAATTGTACAGCTTTCACTTAAATGTAAATTGAAGTTTCGAAATTTATAGAATAAATTTTTAAAAATATCGTTACAAAGATTTTTTGGAAAATATGTTGTTAATCAAATTAAATTAAAGTTGCAAACATGAATTTTATGACTGTACCGATTTTCCTTTTAAAATTTAAGACTAGAATAATTTGTACGTGTATTTCCGTAAATATCAAATTTTATGAAATTGTGATGGCAAAAAATAAAATCAGATTTAAATTGAAATCTTCTAGAAAATAACGTTAGAAATTAAATTTTACTAAAGCTCTATATGATTTAAAGGATTCGACCAGATACCGAAATAATCCTAAGAGTTGCACATGTTCAACTTTTGTTTACCTAAACCGGAAATAGTTACGTGATTTGATAATAATTAGACTATACACACAATCAGTATATATTTGGAAATTTACTTAACGTTAATCTAAATATAAATCTACGAATATAAATCTACATTATTAGCTAAATATACCTATACCTTTTAAATTACAAATTAACTAAATTTTGAGTCGTAGACTTTTTGCTGAATCCCCGAAATTTTTTTGAATTTCGAATGAATGCTAAAGTACAAGACGACGTTAAATATTTAAGTTAAATTTTACTTACATGCTATTATTCCATTTAATTATATTTTATATTAAGTTATGATTTTACTTATACACATTAAATTTAAATTATTTTTTTTATATTGTTTAAATAAATTTCCAAATTTTAATTACAATAAAACATTACTTATCTTAACAATGATGCATTTTTTCCTTTTTAATAATAACGTTATAATTTCTAATTTACATCTTGACCAAGTCCCTTTTTTTTTACATTTCTTTGTTCGATGTAAACATCACCGCGGTCGCTTGGAGAAGAAGGCGTGTATTGTTTTTAATTAATATAAGTTACTTATTTTTAATTATCTGTTATATAATTTGTTTGCCAATTAATTTTGAAATAAAGGTTCGATCAAACAATGGACAAAGCGTTAACTAAACTTTTCAGATTTCTGTAAAAAAAATATGTGATGGTAATACGAAATGTAAACGTCAATTTGAAAATATACCACTAGGTGGCATTTATATATATATAATTGATTTTTATTGAATTCTATGATCTGACATATTGGACCACAGAGGATATTGGACTGATATTAACTTCGAACACAAATGTTAGATGTCAGTATTCTGACATTTTGCAAATCGAGTAATTATTAATTAATCTAATGTTCGTTTATAATCGTTTTCCAAAGAATTCAATAATGTGTCGAATTTAATTCGTCACATTAGTTTAGTTAGTTTAGACAATATACTTCGACTTTGGTATAAAAACTAATTAGGTTAAGGTTATAGGTGGTGAGGTTAGTTAAGGTTAGGTTAGTTTAGTTAGTTTTTACAATATACTTCGACTTTGATATAAAAACTAATTAGGTTAAGGTTATAGGTGGTGAGGCTAGTTAAGGTTAGGTTAGTTTAGTTAGTTTAGACAATATACTTCCACTTTGGTGTAAAAACTAATTAGGTTAAGGCATATATGTAGTATAATGGGTATATGGCCAATCCCTATAAGAGGCAGTGGTTCCGATGAAGTGAGATGGATAGACATTGGGTAGAGTTGTTTTGCGCAGGTACTTCAATTAGTGGCTTCAATAGATAAATTTTGCGCGTATTTCAAACTGATATAAGTTTAAAAAATTTGATGTGCAAAATTTATTTTTATTTGATAAAATTTAAAAGTGTAAAAAACTGTATGTCAAACGTTGTAAATAAATATAAAAGTATTTTTTATATACTTGAAAATTATTTTTATTTAATTTATTCAAAATTTTTTTATTTTCTTTTTTATCTAAATATAATTTCTTCATTTTATTAATGTTTACTGTTTATATTTTTGAAAATATACGTATTACCATATTTTTTTTTATTTATCGTAGTTTCCCTTTTTTTTTGGGGGGGGAGTCAACTTATTTAACATTATCATTAAAAAGACATGAATAAAAGCTACAAACAACTAAATTACTAAAAATCACACAGAAACAACAATTTATATAAATATCATTGTGCCCACAGATTTTTAAATATATTCAACTAATATTTTCAGTTCCATCAAAATAGTCGCATTTGCGCAAAACGAACCAAGTTTCTCCAAAGAGAGAGCTAGAACTAATATTGTTGTGCCGTGATGTTGGGACATGTTTTCATATCCAGATTGGCCATATATTTATTATACTACATATATGAGTCAAGGTTATAGGTGGTGAGGTCAGTTAAGGTTAGGTTAGTTTAGTTAATTTTGGCAATATACTTTGACTTTGACATAAAAACTAGGTGGTGAGGTTAGTTAAAGTTACCCTTTGCCCGAAGGTTAGGTTAGTTTTGACACTATATTTTGTGATTAAATATAACGCAGAACAAAAACATAAGTATTTACTAGATATTGCTACAGTTTTATCTTTGTAATTTAGATTTAATATTTTAACAAAATAATAAATAAATAAACTTTAAGGTTATTTTGTCGTTCGGTTATTTTGTCCAGTTATTTTGTCTAAGGTTATTTTGTCGTGGGGTTCTTTTGTCGTTCGGTTATTTTGTCTACGATTATTTTGTCGCAGTTATTTTGTCCACGGTTATTTTGTCGCGGAACCACAATGCCAGTGGCGATGCGTGGGAGTAGACAAGTCAGACAGTATCTCCCCAAAAAAATTAAATTTCATAAAATGTAAAATATTTTATAAAATTGAAAATTACTGTCTAATTTTTATAATATTGGCCATTTCTAATTCACATTTTCAAATAAAACGTATGTACATGAATATATGTACAATATATTACATATATTATATGCGTTTACAAAAACATTATACAATAATATAATATACATGGTTACATCTGGTTACATCCATACAACTCATACAAGTATATTTAAACGCAAAAAGACAACTTTATTAATGTTTCTCCTTGCTCTGTGTGTATGTGTTACACACACTGCCTATTTCAAACATTTACACACACAATCTGCACGTATGTAATATTCTCGAATTTATTTACATCATTATTACTCAAAAACTAGGAAAAATTTTGGAATAATTTTTTCTTATCTATATGTAAAATGTCGTAATCTTTCTAATAGTATAAAAATTATCAAATTATATTCAGTATTTTTTGAATAATAATAAAAAAACTGAAACAATAATGTAATATCATATCAATTCACCGGCAAGGAAGACAATCTTAATAATGTTTCTCTTTGCTCTGTGTGTATGTGTTAACAGACACTGCCTATTTCAAACATTTACACACACAATCTGCATGACATGTACATAATTATATAATATTCTCCAATTTATTTACATCATTATTAGTTTATTACTCAAAAACTAAGAAAGATTTTTGAATAATTTTTTCTTATCTATATGTAAAATGTAGCAATCTTTCTAATGGTATAAAAATTATTAAATTATATTCACTATTTTTTGAATAATAATAAAAAAACTGAAACAATAACGCAATATCATATCTATTCACCCCTAAGGAAGACACAGATAAATTAGTCTAAACGTATGCATTTGCTATTCTGTGTACGTACGATCAACGATATACGTACACATAACAACAGTCTATTTTATGTATTTTATTGTTATACAAAATTCAAATATTTTTGTTATGAGTTAATTAACTGCTTGTTTGCTTTTGGTTCACTTCAATTTTTTAAATATTTCTTAATGAATTTTAGATTTTGTTATTTATTATTTAAACATTGGAACCTTTTAATAAAATTTGTAGGTATTTATTTTCAATTTGTTTTTCTCTGCTATCTGTTTAAGTTTTTTACATCAGAAGTTTTAAATTTTTTCCTTTTTTCTTTAGAAATATAATAATAATATACGAATCTAATTTAAAAACTACAATATATCTAAAGGACTAATTTCAGAACTAATTATTTTAAAATTCTAAATTTTTTTAAGACCTTTAATTCAGACTAACCACAAAACAAAACAAAAATTTCAGTATCTTTTACCCTTGGTAGAGTAGGTACAAATGGCTGCTTAAAAATTTCAACATTTTTATTTTAGTCAAAGTACTGAGTCAAAAGATCTGTTATAGAAAAAAACTTTAATATGGCTTAGAAAGACTACAGATTTCGAAATAAAAATAAACACAAAATAAGTCTACTTAAAAATATGGTAAAAAAGACTGTCTCCCCAGCTAATAACTTCACGCGTCGCCACTGCACAATGCCCGTTATTGTCATTATGGATTAACTTAAAATTCTATACAGGTAACCCCCGATGAACACGGGTACCCTTGCCCCAAATTACACGGTTTCAAACAACACGATTTTTAAGTAATTCTTCTGAACAAGAATAAAATACATATATTATATATTTTATATAAAGTTATATCGGTCCTCAATGTACGCGAATATATCAGTTCCATGTGGATTTGATTTACACAAATAAAAATCGTGTAAATTGAATGTCATTATAAAAGAAAAAATGCTGGAAATAAAAGCTAATAAAATTTTTGTGATTTTTATAATAGAAATGATAACGAATCTGTAAAAATTTACTTATTTACTATTTATTAATAAATTTACTTATTTAAATTTTGAAAATGTCGTTATTTTCGACATCGATAATTTTCGATAACGAAAAGTAGGTTTTGATAGTCTCAATATGTTTGAAATACCCACAACTTGCTTCGCTCAAGCCTTCAAAAATTTCTTTATTTTTTCGCTACGGCGCACCGTTGACGAGATATTTACGATCAAAAGTTTACGTTTACGAAAAGTATCGAAAACTAATTTTTTCAAAAATATTCTATTGGTGACCAATTCAGAGGGACTAATCGAGCTTAAATTAAACAATTATGACCAATTTATGATAAGTAGTTCTGTTCAGTACTGTACTCACAATTAGGTCAGTTGAATGTGGGGGTAACAGTGCTGAACCACTTCAGATCACCTTTGTATGAGAGGGTGGTATAGCTCGGGCCTTTTAACTTGGCAGTAACTCGCGCATGATACAGATATATATATTTGAAAATACATTACAAGTAAGAGACAATAACATCTGAAAAATATCTAGGTTTAAATCATATTAAAAAGAGACACCTTTTTAACAAATATATTGTTCTTCTTCGTTCCCTCTTTTATTTCCTACTATTAGATGTACGTGTTAAATTCGTTTTCTGCGCACTGACAAGTTAAAGGGCCCGAGCTATATTATCAATCAGTTATCAGTCAATAGTGAGTCGAGCTAAGAAAAGGACACAGGACACATCAGTTCACAAAATCGACTACAATTCTGTGCATAGTGTAACGGTGTCGGAATGGACGTTTAAAATACGAGCGCATAAACACGCCTGACATCTGTCGGAAATAAGATTAAGCTGCTCTAATATGATGGTGGCGTTAAACCATCAGAAGATATCAACAACACCTGGTGGTGAATTATTTAAGTTCAGCGCAGTTTATCTTATCTCTGAACCACTATCAGTTGTTAGTTCGGGCGTTATGGGTAGATTGTATTCGACTTAATTGAGACTGCTATATAGTTAGCAGTCGAAAAATTTCTTTTAAATTGAAAATACGTTTATTCGATTGGGAATCATTTGGGAAAATTTAGGAGTATAATTTTTTTATTTAGGACATTATAGTTAGTGAGTAATTAATTAGTCTTTTTTTAGCGTATAGTTAGCAGACATGAAAATAAAAAATATTTAATTTTACGTTATTTGATAGTAAACAGTTTGGGAAGAACATTAAAATTAATCACACCATTTGGGAATTCATAATTAATTAATTATGCCGATTTTTCTGTTTACGATTTTACACGTACAATATATTTAATGACTGACGCCACTGACTAATATAGCGGCAAAATTAAAACACTTTTGTATGTTAAAATTATGAATTATTTTTCGAACTGTACTTCATTAGTATGTTGTATATTTACATTTTACATAATTTTATTGACTGAAAGTATGAATTGAAAAGTTATGTTATAATATACAACATACATAATATAGTACAATTCGAAAAATAATTCATAATTTTAACATACAAAAGTGTTTGAATTTTGCCGCCGTATTAGTCAGTGGCGTCAGTCATTAAATATATTGTACATGTAAAATCGTAAACAGAAAAATCGACATAATTAATTAATTATGAATTCCCAAATGGTGTGATTAATTTTAATGTTCTTCCCAAACTATTTACTATCAAATAACGTAAAATTAAATATTTTTTATTTTCATGTCTGCTAACTATACGCTAAAAAAAGACTAATTAATTACTCACTAATTATAATGTCCTAAATAAAAAAATTATATTCCTAAATTTTCCCAAATGATTCCCAATCGAATAAAAGTATTTTCAATTTAAAAGAAATTTTTTGACTGCCAACTATATGGCAGTTTAATTGAGGGGTAAGTGGCGGTTTTTAACGAATCAGTTTGCTGGATTCTGAGCGAAATTTTGTTTGGAGGGCTTGAAGGGGAGAGAGCAGGTAGATACAAACACGATCAGCAATAAAACGACACTCTGTTTGAAATTCATAATGTAAAATGTGCCATTATTTTTTTTTTATGGAATTAGTTTCGCCATCTATCTATGAGAAAGCGAATTAACCTTTTTCTACATGCTATGATTTCTGCAGTACTCTAATAACAAATCAATTCGCCATCTCATAGTATTAATTTTAACTTTATCATGATTAATTAATTAAATCTTATATAACTTGTTTATACATAATTATATTTGTTTTCATATTCGTCTTTTCTAGAAAATGTACACGTAATTTCAGAGGTTTGATTGGTGGCTGAATCACATCGAACAATCAGTTGGAGTACGCAGTCAGTTGAAGTACAACAGTTCACGGGCTGTACTTAAACGTAGCTGACTATTCAGTTTACTTGTAAACACATACAGTTGTATGATTTAACAATGGGTATCGATTGCTAATCGATTTTATTTTATTTTATCCTACAAGATCGTCCGATGTGATTCATCTACAATGAAACCTCGTTCGTATATTTAATCTGCATATGGAATTATAGAATTGTAAGTACGTTCTTTTCCTAAATAAATATGCAGTCATGAATTATTCTCAATTGATTTCTTTCATATGAGACGAGTGCTCATATGTATCAATTGATACATTCATTTAACTATTTCATTTTGATTACGTATACATTCTCGAACTTCATTTCGTGAATTTTACTTCCCGCGTCGGCCCTAAGTCCTCGCAAAGGGAAAGACTTTACAAACTTTTCAAGTTTAATTTGTTAAGTTTTCTTTACATATGACTTTCATATAATATTTTAAATGTTGTCGCATATTGTTAAATCCTTAACGAAGTATAGAGTTGTATTCGCTTTAAATTTCAATTTTTATTGTTAAACGAATTTTCTTTTACATTGTAAATAAATAAATAAATAATTGTAAATATATTTTATTACAGCTTAAAATATTGTTTGTCAATTGATCCTTCCTTCAACCTCTGGACCTAAGATATTATCTTGGGTGGGCCCTCAGCACTTTCTCTTTCAGAGTCACGTCTGTCAGTCAATCACGATACGAGTGATCGTTGTATATTATGCTATTGGCGTTGGCCCTGAACAGTCGAGTGTAGGTGTATTCTCGATTACGCGCCCTTACTCTGCGCTATTTCGTACACCTACAAATATTTAAAAATATTAGCAGACTAATTTACATTCAATAAAATTCTGTTTTATAGATTATCTACCAAATATAAATAAACACCTTTCTGCTACATTAAATATCATAAAATTATATTATAAATATCATTTAAATATATATCTTCAATATATATATCTTTTTTTTTTTTTTTTCATAATAAAAGATATTTTTTCTATTTTGAAAACAAAGTAGTCATTTATATTTATTACAAGTGAAACATGTAATTGTAATTGAACAAAATAAAGTATAATAAAATGAAATAAACTAAAACGTATTAATAAAAAATAACAATTTTATTTAAAATTATAAAATTTATTTAATATTAATAGATTTGAGCGTTACTTTATGGTAAATAATAAACAAATACTATACTTTGCAAAATACCACTTTTATTTTTGAAACTGTGACAATATTGTTTCGAACCGTTAGTTCATTTTCAAACAGAATAAAAATTATATTCGATACATGCCCTTATATACTAATTTTATCTACCTATACTTATGAAGGGGAGTGGTATATGGTGTGGAAGTGGATGGGGCGGGGGTAGTGGGAGAATCCGAAAAACAAGAAAAACAAGATTACATTACATGTAGGGCTTGGAATACCGGTGTCTTTTTATAATACCGGTATTTATTCGGTATTAAAATTTAAAATACCGGAATTCCGGTATTTCGGTATTGAATGAAAATGGTATAGAAAAACAGAAAAATATTAAAAAAACACTCTTAATGAAAATCGTTTTTGTATAAGTAGGCAATATGTTTTACTGAAAATGATTGATAACAGCAATAATAACAAACTACATCATTTTTAGATTTTAAAAATCTGACTAAAACTAAACACAAAATTTAAAATAATAAAACAAAGTAAACGGAATAAAAACAATAAATAATAAAATATAAATTTTCTTCGATTCTACTGCACATTTAATTTAAAGAGATACACACGAACTGCAAGGGCGAAAAATCACAGCTTAAATAGTCCAAAGACGTGGTGGCAATTATTAAAAAAATACATGGACATCAGTTTTAAAATTTCACCCTTTTATTTACACAAAGAATTTTTTAAATACCATTAGAATTAACAACAGTATTCAACCATAGTAAAATATTTTACCCAAACATAGGTAATTTTGTATTTTTTTCGACAGAAAAATACTTAAAAATATGTATTCCAGAATTGTAAAAACTACGTATAAAAACATATGAATGAATCACGGACTAAGGAATATTATATTATTATTATTATTACTATGGACACGCAGTAACTGGGTATGTCGCAGTGTTGCCAACTTGAGGGATTTATCCCGATTAACGGGTTTTTTTGAGGTTTCGTGGGATGGAGGGATAAATGGTCTAACTTGTGGGATTTTTTACAGTAAAGATTCTTTTTATAATACACGGGCGACAAAGAAAGAAACATATTTCATAATCTTTTTAAGAAAGAAGGAAATATATTTTTTATTCCTTTTAAGCATGTACTACGAATATATAATTTATGTACAGAGTGTTTCATGTATTAAATATGAAATGCATTTTTAATACGAAATACATTTATTTTTTTATAAAAGTATAAGTTTTTAACTAAATACTTATTAAATATTTTGCACTAAAATGTATTGCAAACAATTATCATATACACATGTATTCTATACACATCGAAATCGCAAGTCATAGTTATCAACCCGTATATTCTGAATTTGTATTTAAAAAGAGATAGAAATATACATGCATTTCTATCTGATCAGGGTGTATTATAAAAAGAATCATTGCTGTATATGTATAATATGGCCTAGTGTAACTTATCCTTAACAAATAATAAATATACTTTTTTGTTACAATAAACCATTAACAATTATTTACAATGTTTTATTTTGAAAAATTCATTATAAGATGCAAAGGCGGTATAAAGGTGTATGTAGTCTTTTGGGGTTTTGTACTACTTAAAAAGAAAAAACTGAAATTAAAGTGCTTTTATTTTGCTCCTCAGTTGTATTTTTGGATTTTGGAAAATATGGGATTTTTGTAGGAAAAATGGGATTTCTTAAGCATCTCTGTGAGATTTTTAACCAGCTACAGTTGGCAACACTGGTATGTCGTTGAATCTTTTGGTATGTCGTATATGTCATTTGTACAACCTATTAAAAGTACTAAAATATCCTTTTGTTTTTAATTAAAAATGGTTTATTGTGCTGTAAGGACATGCATTAGTGAAAGTGGGAGAGATTCGAAAAAGAAATCTGGAATTTCATTTCATAAGTAAGTAGTAATTTGATTGGAATTTTTAATATAAAAATTTAGTCTCCATATTTGTTAATAATTAGCAGTAATGTACCAGTGGCGTAGTTATTTCGTATTAAATATTTAATATTTGTATTTTTTTCTTTTTTTATACTACATTAACGTATTTTGGTAATTTCCCAAATTAAGTGCCAACAAAATTTTCTAGTTTTTTTCTGTTTTTCTTGATTGATTTGTAAGTAAAACAAGTAAAAAAGTAGATAAAAATTGGGGGACTCGTTTAATTTTCGTTAAAAAGTATTAAAATTTAATATATTAAGCATTGCGTTTAGTTTTTATTTGTTTTAATACTAAATCAATCAAAAAAAAAAATTTGACAACATTATTTTTTTGTTGGTACGTAATTTGGGAATTAGCCCGTATTTTTATATGCTTATATATACTAATAGTAACTACCATTCACTCGTACATTATTTATCATAAATTACTAGTAGCAATTAAAAGATATTATGTTCATCAGTAAAAAGTTTAAAAAAAAATAGAAATAAAGAATTTAAACAAAACTTTTGTGTTCTACTTTAAAGATTTCCAAAGATAGTGAAAGGAGGGATAGCTGGATAAATAAAATTGGACGTCCATATTGGAAGCCTACTACTAACAGCGTGGTATGTTCGAAGCATTTCTCAGAAGACTGCTTTTATACCACAAGTGCAGGATTGAAACAGCTACACAAATGGGCCTTGCCAATGTTGTTTCTTCCTGAGGTATAAAAACATAATATTCTAATAACATTATGATAATTATTATTATCCTTATCATTAACTTGTTGCGTAATTTTTAGTTTAACGATTAAACGGCCATTAATAAACGAACAACTGTATCGACAGTTCGACCACCTGCAAAAAGAAGTGCTGAAAGTATTTCAAAGAAAAATTTGGAAATTTTACCGGATGATAGCCCTCGCGAAAAGAAATTAAAACTTCAGTTAAGACGAGTTATTTATGCTGACAATATTAGGAAAAAAAATTACGAACATTACTGCAAACCAAAAGACGATACAGAAAAAAGATAAATCTTAAAAATATAATTGCTGAATTAAAACAGAAAAATTTAGTTCAGAATGATGAACTTTATGTTCTGGAAAATATGAATCTAAAAAGTAGTTGTTTACTTAAAAGACAAATTCGCAAATCTAAAAAAATGCCTCTTCCTCGGGAGTATTCACCAGAACTTAAAACCTTTGCTTTGACATTAAATTATTATTCTCCCAAAGCATATAAATATGTTAGAGAATATTTCGATACATGTTTGCCACATCCACGTACGCTGTTTAAATGGTATGAAGGTATTGACGGCAAACCTGGTTTTACCGCCGAAGCATTTTAGGCTTTAAAATTTAAAGTGGAGGCAAGACTACGATAAGTACGGCGCCAAGATTTGATGACACTTCCTTATAGAACTTGACAAAATAAAACGAAAAAAAGAATAAAATTTTTCGAGATCTCGCTTCGTTTTCGAGTTAAACTTGTTTTTGAATTCCAATATATTCTATGTATGGGATGTGGGCACAAGTACAATATCCGAGCCGACAAAATTTGACAAGCGGATCTGATAGATTTTGGCATTCTAATATGTATAAAGAGTAAAAAATTTTGAAATTCGCCTTAGTTTTTGAGATATCGATCGTTAAACTTCTGTTTAAATTGTCATGAAATTCGGATATATATTGTATTTGTGTATGGTGTAATATTTTGGTGAAATATATTTATATCAAAAATCGAAGTTTATTGTCAAAACTGGCCTAACCTTCGGGCAAAGGGTAACCTTAACTAACCCCACCACTTAGTTTTTATATTAAAAATCGAAGTTTATTGTCATAACTAGCCTAACTTTCGGGCAAAGGGTAACCTTAAATACAAGTTTAACGATCAATATCTCGAGGACGAAGCGAGATCTCGAAAAATTTTATTCTTGTTTTTCGTTTTATTTTGTCAAGTTCTGTAAGGAAGTGTCATCAAATCTTGGCGCCGTACTAATCGTAGTATCCCCAAAGTGGATAATTCTCGCTATAAAATTATCTGTAATTTAGTTTTAGACGAGATGGATATAAAAAAATATATCGAATGGGATGGAAATCGTTACCATGGTTACGTTGATATGGGTACTGGCTATACGCATACAGAACCACCAAAATGGGCAAAAGAAGCGTTAGTTTTTCTTTTAGTGTGTATAAATGGCAGAGATGTACAAGATACCTCTTAAAAAGTATCTGAAATACAAAATACAAGATACTTTTAAAAATGGTATTTGAGATACCAGATACAAGATACTTGTGGAAATGGTATTTGAAATACTAGATACAAAATACGTATTTTCTAAATACTTTTTTAAGATAAAATACTTTTTTTTTTAAAAAAAAAAGTTTTTATTAATTTTGAGATTTACTTAGTTTATTTCATTACACATTAAATGGGTATTTATTATTATCTTTACCTGATATTTAAAAAGTTATATCAAATTAAAAATAAATTTTTTAACTTACAATTAGAACCAATAACACGCCGACAGTTTCCAAGCGCATATGTGACGTCATAATGTTTACTTAACTGAAAACATTAAGGGTACACGGTATAGTTATTGAACAGTTAAGAAGAATTTTCAAAACAAAGTACAGAAAAAGTATGTGTTGTAACTTTATTTTTAACGAAAAAATTCATAAATAAAGTAAGACCTGTCTATTTTAATCTACCATATAAAACTTTTATATTACATATTGGTAAGTCTCTGAAAAAAATATTAAAATTTCGCGTGTAGAAAAATACAGTTATTGGACAAAAATTTCATTTATTAATTTCTGGCGTATTTCCACAATCCACAAGTTCTGTATCATGTACACAGCCTTTATCCACTCCTTGATCAACCTTTTACGATGATTCGCAGTTTAGTAGGATATTATCAAATGATTCTAGCCTTTTCATTCACTAGACGCAGTAAACTTTCTTAACGAATACGCTAAGAATGACGTAGTTACGGGTTTTTGTAAATTATGGTTAACTCAGAATGCATTTTCGGAAAATAGATACTAGAGGGTTCTGTTTAACTAAAGAATCAGGAAGTTTGCTTTACTATAAGCCTTATAATCTCCAAAAGAGAGGGTCTTGTCCAATAACTGTCAACGTCCAATAACTATACCGTCTACCCAATATGTTTTTATTTTGAATTATTCATGCTATGCAGTTATTGCTTGTTATAAACATTTTTGTATTAAATATCTTAATGACGTCACAAACATCGTAATCTTTTGTAGTGCTGTTTATAACCAAATGATAGTTTTCAAAATTTATTTTAATAAGTTTTGATTATTATTTTTTTTATATACCAACGCCAGCAATAATAATAGGGTGCAGGTGCGGCGAGAGTGGCGACGGAACGGCGGTAGACAAAAACAAATTGATCATAGAGTCTTTTGATAGATTGAAAAATTAAAATTTTAAGGGCTCAGTTTTAACTTAACCTTATGATGGGATTAATTGGTAAAAATGGATAAAAGTATTTTAGCAAACTTAAGTATTTACAAAATACTAAGATACCAAAAGAAAGTATCTAAATACAAGATACAAAATACATTTTTAAAAAAGTATTTCAGATACTAGATGAAAATACGTATTTTGTATCTTGTATCTGTATTTCAAATACTTGTATCTTAAATAAGTCACATCTCTGATAAATGGTAATTGGAAAGTACCTGTAGCATATTTTTTGAGCAACGGAACTACGGGTGTTCAAAAAAGCAATTTAATAGAACACTGCTTACAAAAAGTACATGAAGTGGGTATTCAAATTTCGTCCATTACACATGATGGTTACCCTGCTAATTTTTGTATGGGCAGTAATTTAGGTTGCAAATCCAGCGTGTCAGATTTGAAGTCACATTTTGAACACCCAGTTACTAAAAAAAAGGTTTCTGTATTTTTCGATCCTTCACATATGTTTAAATTAATTAGAAATACTTTTGAAAGTACCAAAGTCTTTATTGATAAAGATGGCAGAATAATTGACTGAAGTTATTTAGAAAAATTACATAAATTACAAGAGGAAGAAAATTTTCATTTAGGAAATAAATTACGTGCGAAACATATTTATTTTAAAAATCAAAAAATGAAAGTGAAATTAGCTACCCAATTACTCAGCGAAACTGTGGCAATTTCTTTGGAATTTTGCAAAAATGAATTAGAACTACCTGAGTTTCAAGATTGCGAGGGAACCGTTTATTTTATTAAATTAATGAATGACTGTTTCGATATTTTTAACTCGCGAAACATTTGTCAAAGGTATTACAAGAAACCTTTAAGCGAAATAAATAAAGAATCAGTTTTTCGATTCTTGGAATTAGTAAAAGAATACTTACTTAATCTAAAAACGATAGAAAACGAATATATAATTTTTTCAAAAAGAAAAACTGGATTTTTAGGTTTAATAATTTGTATCGAAAGTTTAAAAACATTTTATATTGAAGTTGTTGAAAACGATAAAATCTTAAAATATATCCCATTTTATAAAATTAGTCAAGATCACCTAGAATTATTTTTTGGGAATATACGTTTACATGGAGGAAATAACAATAATCCAACAGCGAGGCAATTTGAAGGGATTTACAAAAAAATGCTCGTGCATATACAGTTAAAGGATTCATTTAGTGGAAACTGTATGCCTTTAGAAAATATAAGTATTTTAAATTCAACTGATTCGGTATATAAAATTAATATCACCAGTGCAAAATGTAAACTTCTTGAAGATCTTAATGAAGAAACAATAAATGATGATTACGTTAATATCCCAGATTTAAGTGACTTTTCTACACAAATAGTCGTATACATCGCTGGATTTATTGCGAGATCATTACAAAAGAAAATAAAATGCGAAGAATGTGTTAATGCGTTAATACAATTACCAGAGTTCCCAAATTCTTTAATTTCTATTAAAAGTAAAGGTGGATTAATGAATCCTTCGAAAGACGTTGTCAAAATATGTATTATATGCGAAAAAATAATTAAATTTCATTTACGTGAAAGTGGAGGAAAAATTTTGCGCCCTAAATTTGACAAAAAATTTATAACATCTAAATTATGGAAATATTTTTTAAATAAAAAAATATTCCAGAGCCTAGAAAAACACATGTTTGATCAATTTTTAACAGAAAATCATTTAATCCTACTTACCAAGGCAGTAGCTGAAAAATTTATTGACATCAGAATTCACCATATGACGAAAAATATCAGTACTGTACCAACCAAGCGTCAGTTGTTTTCAAAAATGATTTTACAGTCAAATTTATGAAATATAAATGTTTTTTTTTTTTTTTTTAGTCGAATTTTCTCCGAAAAATTAGACTTATACAGTCCAGACGATAAGAGCTGCGAGAGGCGAGAGTAGGGGCGCTATCCGTTTTCGGACCCGTAGAACACGATTATGTAGAAAAAAAAAGATGTCTGATATATATATATATATATATATATATATATATATATATATATATATATATATATATATATATATATATACTACTCAAAACAAAATAAGGGCCACTCATGTTTTGCTGCATGAGTTTATTTTTATATAAGTTACAGTATAAGGTATGCTTACATTTAATTAGGGAACTAATTTTTTACTAAATAAAATTAATTTTAATAAGATTAAATAAAAAATTAATCCATAATTACATTTTTTTAGGATTTTATCATTTTTACAGTCATCAACAAACGTTCACGCTTTGAGTAAAAGCACACATTATGCAACTTTTCGGTGATTTAATATCGAGCATGCCCTCCCCTTTTTAAAACACTTTCTTGAAGCCTCCTCGGCATGCTTTCAATAAGATGCCTAACGGTTTCATCAGGAATCTCCTCCCAACATCTTCTCAAGACATCAATCAGTTGTTGTTGGGTGTGCACATCCTCTCCGGCTACTTTGACTCGCCGTTTTAATTGATCCCAAAGATGTTCTATTGGGTTCAAGTCAGGGTTATTTGCAGGCCACGGTAAAACCTGTATATTAGCCTCCCTAAGGACAGTTGTCGTCGCTCGAGCGGTATGCGCTCGGGCATTATCCTGCATCAGGATAAATCCGTCGGCCGCTCGTTGTGCAAAGGGGATCACATGGGGTCTGACAACCTGTTCGATGTAATTTTGAGCCGTTACAGTATCCTCGTTCAGGAAAACAAGCTCAGTTTTGCCTTGCAAACTAATTCCACCCCAGACCATGACATTAGGACCGCCAAATCTGTCGCGTTCATAAATGTGACGATCAGAAAACCTTTCCCCACTTCTTCTCTACACTCTTACACGTCGATCATCACTAAAAAACTTCACCTTGCACTCATCCGTGAAGAGTACGTGACGCCATTCCTCCAAGCCCCATTCAAGGTGTTCACGTGCAAATCTTAAACGGTTTGCACGATGCGCTCCGGTCAGTTTGGTACGGATTACTGGTCTTCTTGAACGTTGTTGGTCTTCATGCAAACGATTTCGTATGGTCTGATTACTGACAACAGTACCAGTAGATCGATGTAAGCGATTTTGCAGAGTACCTGCGGTAACAGTCGGCTCACGTCGTGCACACAGTCGAATGTAATGGTCTTCACGGGCAGTGGTAGCACGAACTCTTCCTGAGCCACGGCGTCGGGTTACACTACCGGTCTGCTGATACCGATTCCAAACTTTTTGAATAGCCCTTCGTGAACAACCCAACTGCAGAGCCACGGAACGTTGAGATTGACCACCCTCAATCATCGTTACGGCTCTGGTAGCAGTAGCTTCGTCCATATGGTGTCGAATTCTCGGCATTATAAAAATAAATGATTGAGTAACACGCCAAACTTCAAAAAACAACCTCAGCAATCAATAATCTAGCGCAAACTGATTTAAAATCAAATTCAAAAAAATAAGTAAAACTAACCATTTGACGCTGTGCGAGACAAAAAAACGTTTAAATCTTCCCCTCAACAATAGTATCACTTAAACTGTTATCATTTACTCAACCACTTAATATCATAACAACAGTCATTTAGAAAAGTTATTTTGACGTGGATCGACATAAATCAGTTTTAAAATACAAACTTTCAAGTGGCCCTTATTTTGTTTTGAGGAGTATATATATTCCCGCCACCTTTTAATTTGTGTAGGGCCCCCCTATGGAAGTTAAGAGATGAAATTTGGTAAATGGGGCTCATTTTCGAGGCACCTCATACTATCAAAGTGGGGTCAAATTTTGGGCAAATTTTTTTTCCGACCCGACCTCTAAGGGGGTGGTGGGGGGTAACAAAACAATAAAACTTTTCCAAACTGGTTTTAAATAATGTTTCGATCAATTATCTACAACATATCCAAAATTCAGCTTCCTAGAGTGATTTGGAGGGAGAAGGGAGGGGGAAAACGATTTTCGCTGGATCTAACACGCCCCCAGCCCCCCAGAATTAACGTAGAGGATTGAAATTTGGTGTGTTGATAGAGTTCATACCTAGGTTATGCTTTTTGGGGGTTTTAATATTTTACCCCCACCCCCCTCATTTTTAAGCTACAATTTCATGCTTTTTTGACGTTTTCGAAGTTTGTACCACTCGCACAGGTCACCCAAATAAACCTAGAGGGCTGAAATTTTGTATTGGGATTGAGTTAGTATCAAGGGGGTGCCTTTTGGCGGTCTCAACTTTTAACCCTTACCCTCACCATTTTTATACCAAAAAGAACATCATTTTTCTTGTTTTTTAACAGTTTCGTTCGGGTCAAAATCTCCCCAAATAAACCTAGAGGGCTGAAATTTTGTGTACAAGTTAATAGCCAGCCACTGCTTTTTGGAGGTTTCAACTTTTAACCCTTACCCCCACGATTTTTACGCCAATATTTCCTAGATTTTTTTGCTTTTTTTCTAACACGTCTAGAAGCTTTCTAAGTAAACATACAGAGCTGAAATTTTGTACGTGTATTTAGTATCCAGCTAGTGTCTTTTAGGGAATAAACATTACTTTTCCCCCCACTTCTCCCATTTTTACATCGGAATTCAGTGGTATTGTAAATGTGTTTTAAATGAATTACTTTTATTCTAACACACAGTAGGCGAATAGTAATTTTAAAAAATTTAAAAAAAAACGCCGTGAGCAGCGGAGCCCCATCACGGAAGTCGAATTTTTCCTTTCATCTTCGGTATTGACTGTCTATAAGCGAAATGTAATTGAACGTCCACAAGCGATTTGTAATTTTGGTGGTTTCAAAACTGATGATGAGTGTCCGGTTGATCGGGGCTTTAAAAAAAGGTTTTAAGTTTTTAAGGGCTGAATCTCAGTAAATTTCAATTTTGTGCCGATAGCAGTTAACAGGGAAAAAGCCAACACAGTTCGTACGAGGGCATTTCTATCCATGCTTATCCGCCAATTGCCTTTGTGTTTTATTTTTAAATATTAAAAAAGGAACTTAAATAGTAAACTGGAAGGCTTTTCTGAAGATATTTTTTCTTTCCAACAAAATCCAAAATTTCTATTTTATAAATAATAAAAATCCAAAATTCCTAATTTATAAATAAACAGTGACTTTAACAACATTTTCAAATTACTTAATATGTATGTATTTCATTTGTTAAAAAATTGTATTCACTTTTTTTTAAATTTTTTAAAATTACTATTCGCCTACTTGTATCTAGAATAAAAGTAATGCATTTAAAACACATTTAACAATAGCATTCAATTCCGATGTAAAAATGGAAGAAGTGTTGGGAAAAGTAATGTGGACTCCCTAACAGGTACTAGCTGGATACTAACTGAATACACGTAGAAAATTTCAGCCCTCTAGGTTTCCTTAGAGAGTCTCTAGACGTGTTAGAAAACAAGCAAAAAAATTAAGGAAATATTGGCGTAAAAATCGTGGGGGTAAGGGTTAAAAGTTGAAACCCCAAAAAAACAGTGTCTGGCTATTAGCTTAACCTGTACACAAAATTTCAGCCCTCTAGGTTTATTTAGGGAGATTTTAACCCGAACGAAACTGTTAAAAAACAAGAAAAATCATGTTCTTTTGGGTATAAAAATGGTGGTGGTAGGGTTTGAAAGTCAAGACTCCCAAAAGGCACCCCCTTGATACTAACTCAATCCGAATACAAAATTTCAGCCCTCTAGGTTTATTTGGGTGACCTGTGCGAGTGGTACAAACTTCGAAAACGTCGAAAATGCATGAAATTGTAGCTTAAAAATGAGGGGGGTGGGGGTAAAATATTAAAACCTCCAAAAAGCACAACCTAGGTACGAACTTTATCAACGCACCAAATTTCAACCCTCTACGTTAATTCTGGGGGGCTGGGGGCCTGTTAGATCCAGCGAAAATCGTTTTTCCCCCCTCTACTCCTACCACATCATCCTAGGAAGCTGAATTTTGGATATGTTGTAGATAATTGACCGAAACATTATTTAAAACCGGTTTGGAAAAGTTTTATTGCTTTTCCGCCCCCCACCACCCCCTTAAAAGTCAGGTCAGAAAAAAAATTTGCCCAAAATTTGACCCCACTTTGATAGTATGAGGTGCCTCGAAAATGAGCCCCATTTACCAAATTTCATCTCTTAACTTCCATAGGGGGGCCCTACACAATGTGGCGTTGTGCCACACATCAAAATACTGAAATCTTCCTTTATCGAAATAAAATCAAAAATCGATATATAAATATATAGAGCCATCTGTTGAAAAATTATGAAATTTTGAAATAGAAGGAAATGGTTTGCGCATAGAATAAATATTCAAATATTTTAAAAAACCTTTAATTTATTTTTGATTGAGAACTTGTTTACTAAAAAAACAATTTTTTCAATTATGTAATCTATTGTATAAAACATTCTAGAATATTTCTGCAAAAACAGAACGAAAATTAAATTTGATATTGATAAAATTCTCTCTCTGATATTTTGATCGTCGAAGGGAACACATCTCCTTCTATCAGATTTAATTTAACTTTTAATAATCAATTATTCGAATTTTGATTTTCGTTCTGAACGTTCGCATTTGATTTTTACGGAAGACAATTAACGTAAAATGCACATTGTTAATTAAATCTTGTAATAAAATTACCAATTGTAAAATTAAAGATCGGAAAGTGTAATTGGAGGAAATGTATCACAAATTTTTTTTTTATTTTAAAAAAATTAATAAAAATCGAAGAAACGAATTTGTCGATTTTTTATTTAACACTGAACCTTAAACTTGGACGGATTTTTTGAGGAATGCCTCCGGGAGGATTATTTATTGAAATTTCGGAACTGCCGGACTCGCGGCATTTAAACCTAGTGGTATACCGCCCGATTAGTCAAGGTTCTCGCCACCACGGATTCTAATTTGGTAAGTCGGTTATTTTATTTTTTTTTAGGGTTACGTCGCCCTAAACCGATACCTATTGGATCCATATTTCTCCTGATCCCTCCAGCGACTACCGACCTCATAATTTTACATAATTTTTAAACGCTTTCACCCAGACAAGAAACTTGGAAATAATTTTTTTTTTTTTTTTGATTTTATTTAACCCTTTGACGACGTAAGGGACAAACTACCTAACCAGTAGTGAGATACCCGGAAATTCACACCTCAAAAAATATAAATTTATGGGCCCAGTACGAAACTGCCATCTCTCAGGATAAGAAATTTTTAGGATCCACTACTGGATTGACGGAGCGAACTATCGGGACTGTGTGTGTAAAATTCGCTCCCCAATAACCCCGAAGGGATTATTTGGATTACTACGCCACAACAAATTAAAAGGTGGCGGGAATATATATATATATATATATATATATATATATATATATATATATATATATATATATATATATATATATATATCAGACATTTTTTTTCTACATATTCGTGTTCTACGGGTCCGAAAACGGATAGCGCCCCTACTCTCGCCTCTCGCAGCTCTTATCGTATAGACTGTATAAGTCTAATTTTTCGGAGAAAATTCGACTAAAAAATGAATTTACTTTTTTAACAAAAGCAATACATACATATAGGTAGTTGCATACATACATATTATATTACATATAGGTAATTCTATATGTATACATACATATAAAGTAGGAATTTTGGATTTTTATTATTTATAAAATAATTTTTTATTTTTTTTATTTTTTATTTTTTTTTTTTTTTTTTTGAAAGAAAAAATATCTTTATAAAGGCCTTCCAGTTTACTATTTAAGGTCCTTTTTTAATATATAAAACTAAAACATAAAGGCAATTAGCGGATAAACATGGGCAGGAATGTCCTCGTACGAATTGTGTTGGTTTTTTTTCTGCTACCTGTTTTCGGCACAAAATTGAAATTTACTGAGATACAGCCCTTAAATACTTAAAACCTTTTTTTAAAGCCTCGATCAGCCGAACACTCATCACCAGTTTTGAAACCAACAAAATGACAATTCGATTGTAGACTTTCAATCACATTTCGCTTGTAGACATTCAATACCGAAGATGAAGGGGAAAATTCGACTACCGTGATGGGGCCCCGCTGCTCACGGCGTTTTTTATTATTATTATTATTATATATTTTATGCTGTATTTTCAACAGTTACAGAAATATAAATGTTTACTATACACAATGCATATTTTTGTCAGTAATAAAGTACAGTAGAACCTGTTTAAGTTGGACACCCGCGGTGCAATCAAAAACTGTCCAACATAAACAGGTGTCCAACATATGCAAAATACCAAAATCATCTACGCTTAGTAATTTTAAGGTTAACACTAATTTAGAATATAATGCAAAATTAATTATTTTTAAAGTAATACATATACACACATCTACGTATCAATATTTATTGAAATATACATATTATAGATATTTAAACATTATCTTTCGTAAAAAAATCACTTATCGTAGTTTGTTTGGATACAATTTTTAGGAAAATATTGCTTTCTAATTTGGTTTGAATTTTGAATAAATCTTCTAACAGTTCGCATGGGTTTTCAGTTAAATACTTAATGGCGGTATTTATACCGTTCAAAGCTTCTTCAGGGGTTGTTGGTTTCTCCGCTACTTTCTCGCACTCGTCACTAGATTCTTCGATTTCTTGTTCCTCGTCTAGTTGTAAAACATGTTGAAGAACGTTTTGATGTGTATTGAAGACATGATCGTGTACCTCCAAGTAGGCATCGGCGGTGATCATTTCTTCAGCAGTCTGTAACTGATTTTGAAACTCTGGAGGTAATAATTTAATTGCATCGCGAAGTTCTGAATCAGGGTCTTCATTATGATCCCCTTCATTTGCTTTTGGAATACTAAAACCAGCTCGTCTAAAACACTTAACAATTGTTTCCGTAGATACAGCTTGCAATGCTTCGCTGATCCATCGAATTGCATCCAAAACCGTGACTGAGTTGATAAATTCCTTGTGGTTGTTAGAAATTTCAGATTTAGCAACTAAACACATAAGCAAACTTTTGCGGTAATAAGCTTTCATTGTTCGAATCACGCCTTGATCTAGTGGCTGAATTTCCGATGTTAGATTTGGCGGTAAATAAACAAGTTTAACATTCTCGAACGATTTCATAATCTTATGACTTGTAGCATTATCTAGTATGATCACAATTTTTCTAGCAGCCTTACGCATTTGCCTGTCAATATCTGACAACCAACTTTCAAAAATATCAGTCGTCATCCATGCCCTTTTATTGTGTCGCCAAATAACGGGAAGCTCCTTACATCTCATTTGTTTAAAAGCTCGAGGACGTGCTGATTTCCCAATTACTAACGACGTTAACTTTTCTTCGACCGAACTCGTACATAATAGAACAGTTAACCGTTCTTTAGACAATTTACCACCTTTGCATGGATCACCTTGTGCAACATAACTTTTTTTGTCTAATAAACGCCAAAAAAGACCAGTTTCGTCTGCATTAAACCGATCTTCTGGCGCATAATCTTGCAACAGATTTTCCAATTTTCTTTTCCACTCTTCCGCCTCTTCTAAGTCTGCTGATGCTGACTCTCCACACAAAGTTTTAAATTTAATATTATGTCGATTTAGAAAACTTTCTAACCATCCATTACTTGCTTGAAAATTAATGTCTAATTTTAAGGCTATCGCTTTTGCTTTTTCTTGCAGTAGAGGACCGGATACTGGAAGATTCGATGAACGGCACTTAACAAAAAAGTCATAAACTTTTTGATTTATTGCTTCATTACCAGTTTTACGAATTTTTCGTTTTCGTTCGGCGCTGCAATTCTTTTGGTAAGCTTTCAAAATTTCGTCTTTACACTTCAAAATATTCCCAACAGTTGATTTGGAAATTCCAAATTGGTCGGCTGCCTTTCTTAAACTAACACCATTCTCTACTAAGTCTATAACATTTTTTTTCTTTTCAATGGTCAATTCTACTAAACATTTTCGCTTCGAACTCATGGTGCTAAATTTGTAACTAATAAATATTCAAGAGATCTGTACACATGAAATCACTGCTGATTATTGACTAATAACCATTGTGACTGCCGAGCTTTTATATTTTTAGGACATAACTAACACGTTTTTCGGTCACGTGTAAAAATTCAATTATTATAACTGTCATAACATAACTAACACGTGTTTCGGTCACGTGTAAAATACATGAATGTCCAACGTAAACAGGTCAAAATATCAAAAATCATTTTAAAAAACTGTCCAAATTAGACAGGTTTCCAACATATAGAGGTGTCCAACTTATAAGTATTAATATGCATTTAAAACAATGTAATTTCGCTAGGCCAATTGAAAAGTGTCCAACTTGAGCAGGTGTCCAGTATACAGAGGTGTCCAACTTGGCAGGTTTCACTGTACATATATTTTTACTATACAAAAATTATTTCTGTTTCCTAATATATCTATTTTATTATAAAACCTAATGTATTCATTTCATTTTAATGGCAGTACAAGTTGTTAATAAAAGTAAAGTAAAATTTAATTTGAAAAAACATAGTTACGCCACTGATAAACACTGATTATAATATGTTTGTATTAGTGACACTCCCTTCACCCTTCAAAAGCTTCAATATCAGATGCCCACAAACTTAAATATGGCTTGTCCACACTATTCTATTGTCTATGGAATGAATATAAGGTATTTGGTCAACTGGGCATCTGGAAAACATTAAACAAAATTGAAGATATTGTAATAATTTATGATCCATGCTTATACTGCTATATACAAAATACTCTATAACCATTCAATACCAATAGTAAATCTAACGTAAAAATATTTAAAATATATAATTATATAAAGTATCTGATTTTTCTAATACCGAAACCGAAAAACCGGTATTTGAAATTTTGATACCGGTTTTAAAAAACATATAAAAATGTTCGGTATTTCGGTAGTACCGAAATACCGGTATCTAAGCTCTAATTACATGTGACAAATGCAAGCAAACACGTGACAAAAGATTGAAATTGACAAACAAACAATATTACAGAAAAATACAATTTTAAAGGTTTATTTAAATTATAATATTGAAAATAAAGTTGAACTGTAGATATCGGTGTAGTCATTTAAAAGGTGATCGGAGTTATGTTTATTTATTTCTATTGTTTCTAGGATTGTTAACTTCTGTCCTTTGTTTGCCTCGTGTAGCACGGTAATTTCCCGTTCTGGTGTGTGTCCGGTGTCAATCAAATGCCTCGCAAAAGCAGAGTCGGATTTCTTATTTCTATAGGATCTGAAATGCTCTGCTCTCCGGGTTTCAAAGTTTCTGCCAGTTTGACCGATGTAAAAACTATTTCAGTCTTGGCAGTTTAATTTGTAGATACCCGATTTTTTAAGTTTATCAATTTTTGTTTTATTGTTATATATTAAGTTTCCTAGATTAAAGCCTGATTTAAATGCTATATTTATGTTTGAGTTTTCTAGAATTTTTTTTATTTTTATCCGATATATTACCAAAATATGTTATAGTTTTAAAGTTAGTTTTTAGTTCTGGTTTAACAGAGGGGTAAATTTCTTTTAAAATTTGTTTAAATTCTTTCTTAGCTATTAATTTATCGATTAAGTTTGAATTATATCCGTTATTATTCGCTATTATTTTTATATTATTTATTTCTTTTTCAAAATTTTCTTCCGACAAAGGTATATTAAACGCTCGGTGGATCATGGAATTATAGGCTGCGTTTTTATGTTGATACGGACTTATTGAATCATTTGGAATTGTAATGTCAGAGTAAGATGGTTTTCTATATATGTTGAAATCAAGCTTATTGTTAATTTTAGTTATAGTTAAATCTAAAAAGTTTATGCTATTATCTTTTTCTACCTCTAAGTCAAATTGAATTTTTGGGTTTAAGGAATTTATTGACTCTACAAATTTTTCTAGGTCGATCCATCGAAGCCTATAATTATATCGTCCACGTATCTATACCAAAATTTTACATGTTGTTTGGTTAATGTGTTGTTCATTATTACTTCCTCTAAGTTCGACATATAAATTTCGGCCAACAGAGGGCTCAGAGGTGATCCCATTGAAAGGCTACTTGTCTGTCGGAAGAATTTATTACCGAACTCAAAGTAGTTTTGTTTTAAAATTGTATTAAAGGTGTTTATTAACTCTGATTGTTTTACTGAATATTTTATCTTATTGTTTATTATTTCACTAATTAAGTTTAGACATTCTACCAAGGAATGTCACATAAAAGAGCCGCTTCGACCCAACACTAATTTAAACATAAAACTTAAAGTAAAAACTAAATTTGTAAAAATCAAAATGGCGACGTATTTTAACTAAGAATCGATTATGTAAATTTTATGTATTACAAAATTTGGAAGCAGTAATATTTTTTTACATCAAATAAACGATATTATTTTATCTTAAAAGAAAAAAAAGGTGTTTTAATACAAATTACGATCCCAAACGACCTTTTCGGAGAAGAAATCCAACAATCAGTTTTCCACGTGATAAAAGTTAAAATAACAGGGACGAACTATAAACAACGTAAATTATCATTGATTGTTTAAAATAGCGCGCGAAAGCTATTACAATCTTATCGGTTCTGGTAACGCCAACCGCTTCAATAGGACACATCAGTCTAACTCCAAACCGAGTACAAACCCAAGTTTTGTGTGTTATACGTGGGACACATCAGTCCAGTGTGGGTGCAGTGACTATACAGATACACATCAGTGTCACAATTTAATATATTTATGTGATTAAAAGAGACAATAATTAATGACTTATGAGTTTAGTTAAGTTTTTTTCTTTGTTTTACCTATATTAGTAACTTAGTGATCAGAACAATTAACCTACAGTCCATTGAATTAAGTGTAAATAATTAATTATACAAATACATACATCCTTTCCATCGAGAACCAGCGTTTTTATTTAAGTTCACCTACAGAACTGATAACTAATCCCACAGGATTATACATTTGGTTGACTACACCGAATGAGAAGCTCGAACAAGTTCGTTATCGATAATTTTCGATAAGGAAAAGTAGGTTTTAACGCAATATGTTTGGAATACCCATAACTTGCTTCGCTTAGGCCTTCAAAAATTTCGTTATTTTTGAGCTACGATGCACCGTTTACGAAATATTTACGATCTAAGTTTTCAATAATTTTTTATGATAGACCGCCTTCGAAATAAATACGTATTACATACAAATGTGTATGTAAAAGCTCTTTAAATGATTAAGACGAGTTACATAACTCGTCCTGCAATAGGGATCGAGCGATTTCGATAGAGGTCAGTGTCTATGAGAGATGTGCTGGCCCCAATGGAGAAATTTAGACTCAATTGTAGGAGTTTTTATTTTCTATAATTTTTATTTTTATTATAAATTATAATTTATAATGTGCGTAATGTGCTGTATAATTTTATTAGAAGAGTTATATAATTTGTTGTTATAGTTTTATTAGAAGAGTTATTTATAATAATTCATAATGAAAATAATTAAATTCGGTTTTCAACCAATTAAAGAAATTTCTTCGCGCAAATCTCTTAAGATAAAAGGGAAAAAATTGTGCTTGGCGGGTCATGTCATTGACGTAGAGGAACAGAGGAGTGAAAATTTGAAAGAAGTTTACATAACCGTAAATGTAATTGCTTAAACAAGAGTCATCAACAAATACAAAGTGCGAATAATGGTAGGTAAAATATATAATTATGATTTATTTTTAAAATTAATTTTGAAATTACTACATAGTCCAGTGAAATCACAGTGAAATTAAGGCTGAAATCGAGAAATCAGGATATATGGATGAAAATTGGAGGGAATGTTCTTAGAGTCACTAAGAACAATTCTCCCTATGAAAAAAAGTGCTCTGATCCCGGGCAAGGGTAGAAACAACCCCTGTCCAATTATCTCGCGAAGTGTGCGAGATATGGAAAATTTTTTCAAATAAAGATTGTGGATCTTTCAATTCTACAAAAACAAGTATACCACCCTCTTATCCCTATCTCTAATAGTTTGCGGAGAAATCATCTCCGAAAAAAAAAGAAAAACAAATTTTTTTCGCCTAATTCCAATATTTTCAAACATTTAGAGAAAAAAAGTATTCTTGGCATTTTTCTCTAAAATTGAAAATAGAGAAATTAGAAAAAATAAAAGGCTCAGATGGCACGGGACTGGTGCTTTCCATTTAAAATTATCATTGGTTAACTAATGTCCGTTACCGGTCAATTTTGACTAGCAACGGTGTCTGATTTGTTTTAATAGGACATGAAATGAGACACAAGAGAAGTAAATGCTAGTAAGTTGATAATATCACATCGTTAAAAAAATTTATATTTGTACAAAATAGGTAGCGCCTACTTGATTTATATAATATTAGAAAATGTACAATTTATGTTTACGTAAAACATTTTGAAACTGTAATTTGATGATTGTGAAGATATTTTTCAATTTAAAAATGGAAAAATGAAATGGAAATATTTGTGATACTATGGAAACTAGTATCAAAATATGCACTAAACACTGATTAAATATTTAATTGCCCAATATCCATCCATTAACTTAACGGACGATTTAATCATCAGTTAACAAAAATTACCCTAGGTGCAACAGATAATCAGAGATTTTAACTACCGTTAATCACTGATTAAGGTCTTAACGGCCGATTAATAATGTTGGTGCAATCGGCCATGTGAGTCGATTAAAAATATTTAAATTTTATGATAATAGTTTCCATAGCATCACAAATATTTATATTTATTTTTTACTATTGAAATATACTTTTGTACAATTTCAGTTAAAATTATCTTTTCTTTTTCTGTAAAATGTTGGGACATCTCGTAGAGTCGATATCTGATATAATAATAATAAAAAAATTATTTTTCAAAATTATTGAAGAAGAATAAATAAAAATGTTAACCTACGTAAATACCCAACTTCAGCGTTTCCCGAAAATTTGGAGAAATAAAGTATTTTATTAGATATTGAAATAAAGAAATACACATTAAAAATTTGAAAAATAATGAAAATTAACTTTTTTTTTTTATTTTCGTTAATCAAAGTAGATTTATTCAATACAAATATTAACAAAATAAAGTTGTTGATAAAAAGAAGTAGTAAATAATTTAAGTTCATCCACTAAAAATTACCAAAATAATTTTTTTAAAATTATATCTCACATCGTTAATGATTCCTTAATTTGCAATGGGAATTTCTTGTTCATTGTTTATTAATCCATCGATTTAATTTTTATCCTGTAATGGTAGATGAAACTATATATATGAAATAATCTTGTATGCAATGTAATTTTTATAAAATTAACTATGCAAACTTACGTAATATTTGGAAATTTTAACTGAGTTTCAGTTAAGCTCACAAGAACAAGTTTGTTTTGCCAAACGAAAGCATTTATTAGAATCATATCCATCTATCTCATGACAAACATGATTAGAACATGTATAGATTATTCTAGGAATATCGTAATTGATAATTCTAATATATCTAAATCATCGGCACACCAAATCATCTTCAAGTATGTTATTAATTCTTAAGTTTATCTTCGGTTAACAAATTATAACAAACAGAAGTAGGATAATACAAAAAATAATACTGTTCAACAAAAGTATAATTTCCAAATGTCATAAATTAAACATAATTTCTCTGGAAACAAAATCTACTGACAAATAAAGCTGCACAGTTAAAATATACAAATTTAAATTTTTTTAACGATGTGATATTATCAACTTACTAGCATTTACTTCTCTTGTATCTCATTTCATGTCCTATTAAAACAAATCAGACACCGTTGCTAGTCAAAATTGACCGGTAACGGACATTAGTTAACCATTGATAATTTTAAATGGAAAACACCAGTCCCGTGCCATCGGAGCCTTTTATTTTTCCTAATTTTTCTATTTTCAATTTTAGAGGAAAATGCCAAGAATACTTTTTTTTTCTAAATGTTTGAAAATATTGGAATTAGGCGAAAAAAATTTGTTTTTCTTTTTTTTTTTCGGGGATGATTTCTCCGCAAACTATTAGAGATAGGGATAAGAGGGTGGTATACTTTTTTTGTAGAATTTAAAGATCTACAATCTTTATTTGAAAAAATTTTCCATATCTCGCACACTTCGCGAGATAATTGGAAAATAAACTTTTTGGGGGTTGTTCCTACCCTTGCCCGGGATCAGAGCACTTTTTTTCATAGGGAGAATTGTTCTTAGTGACTCTAAGAACATTCCCTCCAATTTTCATCCATATACCCCGATTTCCCGATTTCAGCCTTAATTTTACTGGACTAACACTACACATAGACATAGAACAGTTTAAATGTCAATAATTTTGATTAATCCCTAATTTTTTTCCGTACCTTTTAGCTAGATGAAAACAAAAACATTACGAAAGCGTACTGTGAATGTATTGCCGGGTTGAGCGAAATTGCAAACATGTCAATGCAGTAATTTATTATGTGAATTCGCCCAAGAGTGCCCATTCTAAAACATCGGAGGTTCAAGAATGGGGAAAGCCTTCGAAAAAACAAATGCAAGCGTATGAAAAGGAATGTAAAATAAAAAACTTGAACATATCAAAAAAAGGAATAAGAAACTTGGACATCAATCAGTACAATCAATTACATACACATCAGAAGAATTAGAGTCAAGTGGAATGAAAAATGTACCATTAACCGTATTTGTAAAATTAGTTGAAAAAAATGAAGAAGTAATTGCAGCAGAATCTTTATTGAAAATGATAGAAATGTATAATGGGGAAGTGTTGAAACAAACAATAGAAACTGTAATGATAGATATTTGTACACTTCAATTATTTAGCCAAGATTTTAGGTTGTTTCCAAGACTGGAGACACCTGTAAAAAATTATTACGAAGATAATATCTACTGGAATATAGAAAAATGTATAAGAATATGTGTAGAAACAGTGGAGCAGTCGAAAAATGATATATGGTTTAAAGAATCGACTGCTAAGAATATCATCGACAACAGCACACTGCATAAAAAGAAATTCTAAAAAAAACCGTTGATGAAATTATCAACAAAATATTAAATCCCACAAGGGTGGAAACACCAGCCATGAAATATGGCAAAAAATTCGAAAAAACTGCTTTTAAGGAATATGAAGCTCTTCTACCGGACGGTAGAAGAGCTTCAGGTCGGTTTAATCGTAAACTCTTATTCAGGTCGGTTTAATCGTAAAAATAACCCAACCGTGGTTGTGTTGCTCGCCCGATGGGATTGTAATTACTGGGGGAAATTTTTATGAGAAACGAATATTAGAAATAAAGTGTCCATTAACATGTCATGACAAGCCAGTTATTGACAAGGTACAACGAATAAGTAATGTAAAATATTTAGAGATCAATGAAAATAGGGTATATTTAAAACAATCTCACGAGTATTATACTCAAATACAATTGCAATTATACATTACGAATATTGCCGTATGTGATTTATATATTTACTCTCCTGCAGGAAGTGAATTGATAAGTATATGTAGAAATAATTTTTTTTTTTATCGACAGTCATTCCAAAAATCTTTAGTTTTTATTTTAATCATTATTTACTAAAGTTACAATCTAAGGCAATTTATAGTACAATATAAGTAATATAGAAAAATTTATATAGTTTGTGATTAAAAATAACTATAAAGAATTTGTTCCTTAGTTATGAAAAAGAAAGGATTTAATATTACGTTTGTAAATTTAAAAAATTTTTCTAATGAAGATAAAGAATCTTTTATTATTAGAATATTGTTTTATTTATTTCACAAAAATATCCAGTATAAATGTAAATAAATAAATAAATAAATATCAAAATAGTACATGATTGTATAAATAAACATAAAAAAAAAAATATATAAAAATTGGTACATGATTGTATGTTACATATTATTTTATATAAATTAATCTTCTGAATTCTTAAAAATTGGATTTTGAAGATTAATTAATGAAAAAATTACATGTATTATGTCATCAATATGATTTAACAAACTTATTCGAATTTTTTTTAAAAATATAGAAATCTTTTATTCTTTGTATCATTCTTTCGACGTGAATACGTACAGAAGCGATATTATAAGTTTCTTGCACTTCTTCAGGTGAAACTTAGACTTTTTTTTTGCAAATGGAGGCATAACTAAAGTTATGTTTTTGTCAGATAAATTTGTTTGTATACTCGGGAATCCTTTATCGGCTAGAACCATATCATCAGGTTCTAGTAACGTTATTAACTCTGAATCTACAGTAATAAAACAATCTCCAGCACAACCACCATAGTAGTCAGAGAGAAATGAAATAAATCCATTTGCTATGCAACCAATTAAAAATTTCACTGTTGGACCATGTTTAAAATTTGAGTACAAGTGTACCTGATCAAAAATATCTGAAGTATGTTCAGTACGTACTTCACCACAATCGATAATCACATGCGTTGTAGGATAATGCTTCCTGAATACTTCAGGAAGAGAAGCCTGAGTAAGTCGTTTTGATGGCCAAAAAATGGCATTATGTAAACAAACACGGAGATCTTCTAGAATGGTCAAGAATATATTTCTTGCAGTTGTTCGATGTATTTGAAAAAAACATGCCAATGCTGAAAAAGTTACTCCCAATTTCGGTTTCATCAAACATAATATAATTTATTTTTTTTAGATAATATGGAATCATGAACATGAGGAGAAAGTTTTTTAAATAAATAATTAAAAATTGCAGTGGATACTCCTGTAAGTGCACTCATTTCTTGTTCATCTTTTACAGAATATATTCCATGGAAACCAGAACATTTTGGAATTCCCTCTGAGTTACATTGCGTACTAGAGTCTTTGAAAATTCTACCACAACGAGCATTTTTGAATTCGAACTCATTATAAGTTTGTTTTTTTGTGTAGATATGTACACAAAAACTACCACAACGAGCATTTTTGAATTCGAACTCATTATAAGTTTGTTTGTTTGTGTAGATAACTTGAACTGCTGCTTCACATATACCACCCCGCTCAAATAGATAACAGTGGTGAGATTCACATTCAACATCAGCTTCAACTCGACAAGTTTTTGTTTGGCAACTACTATTATCGACAAAATTATTAACCGGAGATAATATTTCAGTTTCCATGGGGTTTTCAAAGTTTTGGTCAGTAATTTTAGAAAAATTTTTCTTATTTTTTACTTTCGGAATACAATAATTTTTATGATTTTCTCGTCGGTGTTTACGTTGAAGTCGATTTATTTGTTGTTCCATCTTTTTTAACGAAGGATTAGCGCCAGGGAAAATCTTTGGTACATATGATGGATGGAGGGGATGCTCAGATTTCTCGTTACCATAGAAATGAAGACTGCATATTCGAGAAGAACTTGATGGTGTCCAATTTTTACCACACGATCTAAAAAAAAAAAAATACCCCTGTCGCAGCATCTGCATAACATAGCGAATTTCCAAATCTTGGGCACTGGCGGATCTCATCTAAGACCTGTACCTATTTAAAATAGTTTAGCTTTCTAAGAGTAAAAGAATTTTTAAAATCGGTTGGGTAATTAGTTTTGGTATTTTTGGGGACCCAAGAACCCGAACGAATTTTGTGCAGCATAGTTGTATCCATCTAAAATAATTTAGTTCTCTAGCAGTGAGAAATTTTTTAGCATCTTTTCGATAGCTTATTACTGGCGTTTTCGGATCTGCAAGATCCCGGTGGACCTCATTAAAAAATCAGCTCGACCGTATATTCTAGGCGGACTTTATGTAATATATATATATATATATATATATATATATATATATATATATATATATATATATATATATATATATGTATATATATATATATATATATATATATATATATATGTATATATGTATATATATATATATATATATATATATATATATATATATATATATATATATATATATATATATATATATATATTCAAAACTCGTTGTGTAGCATTCTACGCCGCATTTGCATCCGCAGGACAGTTGTGGATCTCAGATAACACAACCTGTACCTATCTAAAATAGTTTACCTCGGTAATAGTAAAAAGGTTTCAAAATCGGTCAGTTATTTTATTTTTGACACTTTTAGGTCCTACTGACACTTCAGACCTTACATAACGTAATCTATATGTATCTAAAATAGCTTAGCTCCCCAACAGTGAAAAAATTTTCAAAATCGGTCGGCTAGTTTATTTTTGACGCTTTTGGATCCGATGGACCCTGGCAGACTTTACATAACGTAATCTATATTTATCTAAAATAGTTTAGCTCTGTAACAGTGAAAAAATTTTCAAAATCGGTCGGTTAGTTTATTTTTACCACTTTTGGGTCCCATGGACCCTGGCGGACCCTAAATAACGTAATGTATGTCTATCTAAAATAGTTAGTTCCCCAACAGTGAAAAAATTTTCAAAATCGGTCGGTTAGTTTATTTTTGACACTTTTGGATCCCATGGACCCTGGCAGACCTTACATAACGTAATCTATATTTATCTAAAATAGTTTAGCTCTGTAACAGTGAAAAAATTTTCAAAATCGGTCAGTTAGTTTATTTTTGACACTTCTGGATCCTATGGACCCTGGCAGACCTTACATAACGTAATCTATACTTATCTAAAATAGTTTAGCTCTGTAACAGTGAAAAAATTTTCAAAATCGGTCAGTTAGTTTATTTTTGACACTTTTGGGTTCTATGGACCTTGGCGGACCTTACATAATGTAATTTATATTTATCTAAAATAGTTTAGCTCTGTAACTGTGAAAAAATTTTCAAAATCGGTCAGTTAGTTTATTTTTGACACTTCTGGATCCTATGGACCCTGGCAGACCTTACATAACGGAATCTATATTTATCTAAAACAGTTTAGCTCTGTAACAGTGAAAAAATTTTCAAAATCGATCAGGCAGTTTATTTTTGACACTTTTGGGTCCTATGGACCCAGGCGGACCTTACATAACGTAATCGATATTTATCTAAAATAGTTTAGCTCTGTAACAGTGAAAAAATTTTCAAAATCGGTCAGTTAGTTTATTTTTGACACTTTTGGGTCCTGTGGACCCTGACGGACCTTACATAATGTATTCTAAATCTATCTAAAATAGTTTAGCTCTGTAACAGTGAAGAAATTTTTAAAATTGGTCGTTTAGTTTATTTTTTACAATTATGGGATCAGTAAATCCTGGCGAAACTCATACAAGTCTAGTACTCTAACAGTAAGAAAAGGGTTCTAAGGATCTCATATAACTTATGGCAGTCCGTAAGCTTCTTGCGGACATCATTTAATTAATTAATTCAAATACTTTAACTTACTAACTGTGAAAAATTTTTTAAAATCGATTGGTTAATTAATTTCTGGCCTTTTTAGGTCCCGAAAACCTTGACCTCACATAAAATACCTTAAATCCATTTGAAATGGTTTAATTTTTTAACATTATTAATTATTAGTGGAAAAATTTTCAAAATCGATTCAAAATATTTTTCCGTACATACATATGTACATTGTACATATTTTGTTTTGTTTTATATTTAATAATATTTATATCATAACATAATCTTCAATTTCTTGTTTACTTAAAAATTCAATAAAAAAAAAAAAAAATTCTTCATTACATTAGCTTAGAAAATCTGTTTAATTTACATTTTTTAACATGGGATAGAACCATGCTAATTATAATGCAATAAATGAGAAACAAAACTCTATACATGGATGTGTGTTATATCACATATATGTGAATAGTTTTCACTTGTTCTCACAAAATTCTTTAATAAAAAAGTGAAATATTTTTATACTTCATAAAGAACTGAGATATAAATATAAATTACTTATTAGACTAACAAAGAAAGAATAAAAGTGAAAATTTACATTTTCTCGAAAAATACTTAAAATAGAAAGAAAATTATAAGAATATTTTCTTCATAATTTTTTTTTCCTTTTCAACGATGTAAAAATCGAACTGCCTTATGATAGGATCGAATGATAAAAAATGGCCAGAAAACCTACTTCTGGGCATCCGACGTGTCTGGCTAACGAACTTAGCCAAGCCAATTCAGAATCCAGTCCGCACACAAAATTTCATAAGCGTTAGACGTTTCGTTCGAGAGTTATCGCGCGGATACATATATATATATATATATATATATATATATATATATATATATATATATATATATATATATATATAAATTTTAGTGAATATCATTTTCGTATTCTAGGGACCTCAAAACATATTTCTGATATGGTCCCGGGCTTAGGTCGCACCATGACACCTGGCGTAAAAGCTGAATTTCCAGTTTTGGAAATTCGCTAATAATAATTAAATTATAAGAGTACCATACAACAATTAGGGGGGATCATATTAACATAACCTAAATTTCCTATAAATAAAAAATTAAGTTTTTAATATTTTTTAATGAAAATTAAATGTGTGCATAAACTTTTATCGTCATTTTTATTTGTTTTAATACTAAATTAATCAAAAAAATTAAAAATTTGACAGTTTTATTTATATGTTGGCACGTAATTTGGAAATGTAAAGCCAGGATTGTAAACGCACACATTAAAAAAAAAAAAAAAATAGAAATGGAGCTAACAGTTAGCTCCATGTTCTACCTGTGATGAATTAACTTCTGCAACGAATGAGTTTCCTAGGGCGCTGTGAGTGCCTTGACTTGAATAACTTGATGTACCTCTGATACTTCTACCTCGACCATAACTACCATAACCTCCTCGAAAACTTCTATTATATCCTCTTTGATAATGACCTCTATAATACCCATATTGTCCACGTACTTGTCCACGACCTCTGTATACGCCTCCTTGAGTACACTGTGCTTGAACATGATTGGGTTTTCCACACGTCCAACAGCCTTTCTTTTTTACAAGATAAAGAATTTAAGATGTGATAATGTAAAGGAATATTTAAGTACAAGTATTATGAACTTTGCTAGAGAAAAAGGTATAAACATAAATCCATGTCCTCCCTATGTTCACGAATTAAATGGGGTAGCTGAAAGATACAACAGATCTATAATGGACACAGCTAGATGTTTATTTAAAGAGGCAAATGTTAGTAAAGTTTATTGGCCAGAAGTTATAAAAGCAGCAGCTTACTTAAAAAATAGAACATTAGCAAACACTTTACAACAAAAATCACCTTATGAAATATTTTTTAATGAAAAACCGAATGTTAAATATTTAATACCCCTGTCGCAGCATCTGCATAACATAGCGAATTTCCAAATTTTGGGGACTGGCGGATCTCATCTAAGAACTGTACCTATTTAAAATAGTTTAGCTTTCTAAGAGTAAAAGATTTTTTAAAATCGGCTGCGTAATTAGTTTTGATATTTTTGGGTCCCAAGAACCCGAACGGACTTTGTGCAGCATAGTTTTGTATCCTTCTAAAATAATTTAGTTCTCTAACAGTGAAAAAATTTTCAAAATCGGTCGGTTAGTTTATTTTTTACAATAATGGGAACAGTAAACCCTGGCGGAAATCATACAACATAACCTTTATTCATCTAAAATAATTTTAGTAAAAAGTTTATCCTAACAGTAAAAAACGGGTCCTAGGGATCTCATATAACTTATGGTAGTCCGTAAGGTTCTTGTGGACATCATTTAATTACTTAATGAATTCAAATACTTTAACTTACTAACGGTGAAAAAATTTTCAAAATTTTCGACATTCGCTAAAAAAATCATTGAAAAATATTTGATATGTTTCGATCAATTAATGGTCAACATCAGCAAATAAAAGTTACTCAAATCGAAGAAAAGAATGAGTTATTTGTCCGTAGAAATTAAAATACAAATTCTGAAAACGAGCAAAGAAATATTGAAAAAACTAGATCGGCAAAACATTCTGACAAATAACACTACCCAACTAATACTCGCCAATTTGAATGAAACTTAACATACTTATTAAACAGCGAAAAATATTAAATACGTGTTTTTTTTATTTCGGCTAAATACGCTTTTTAGGGGTAGAAAACACCATTCAACCTCTGTAGATGAAAACAGTTATAGCTAAATATTTTTGAAACGACATATTTTCTGAAAAAAGGGCTGAGTACCAAATTTGTAGAATTTAAAGCGATGCACTTGATAATGACCCTGAAACCGATTTTCAAGGTCAGTTGAAAATGATTAGCCATTGCCGAACTTTGACCATATCCTGTACCTATAAGCAGTAATTTCATGTATTGGCTCAATCTATCTTCAAAATTGATTTGTTGCGTTATTTTTCTAAAATAAAAAAATAAAAACCTGACGAAATGGAAAAATAGGCGCAAATTTATAGAAAAAATTAGAAGAAAACATTTTTGTAAGTAATTTTAGAAGTAAAGTTAAGAAAAGATTTAATATCACTCCAATTGTAAGTTAAACATTAACTTTATGTTATATTAGAAATTTTCAAAATTTTTTAAAATTTTTATTGCTACTCTAGGGTAAGAGACCCGATGACCGATCACTATTTTTAGCTGTATCATTAAATTAGCTTAAAAAAATTAAAAAATAAACAAAACACCCATTTTTTTTCTTAATAAGTATGAAACCAAGTTTTTTTAATCGAATGGATATGTTTTTAAGAAAATATAACCCAAAAATTTTGATTTATTAATGTTTTTTTTTTTTTATAATTTGTTGACGTGTATGAAAGATCGGACAGAATATATTAACCCCCTTTGAAAGATCAATATACTGACCCCAAACAAAGAGCATGTATTTATGTACATAAGATACTAGACATACATCATACACATTTTCTGCCATCTCTTCACGTATAACTCAACTAATACTTTGATATGTATAAAGTGAATAACAGTGATTATGTATAGTAAATATTTAAAATATCGAGACACAGAGCGACATCTTTTGATGCATCTGTATAGTATATAATTATAATATTTGCTTTGATGTAATAAGGACCCAGCTTGATGATATTATTGCCACCTGGTGTCAGATTTAGAGAAGCATTTCGAGCAATACATACATACATCTTATGTATGTATAATATTATTAAATGTCAAATTAAATTTTTTTAATATTTAAAATGCACTTCTTGCTCATTAAATTATGAATTAATGCTATTAGTAGGATATGCTACCCCGCTTTTACTTTTGAAATTTTCCATCAACTTTCGTTCATTTTTCCCTGTTAAAAAAACTGAAATAATTTTTATGTCAGTCAATAAACAATACTTACATGTTTGATACTCTTAAACGTTACCATTTGTTTGAATTACTTAGGTAAATGTTTTTTTTTTCACAATATTTATTTCACTTTTTTAAAAATGCAAAATGGCATCTTATGCCAATGCAAAATATATTTATCACATAAATACACGGGGAAAAACTTTCCATAAATTGCTTGCAATGCCACTAAGTGTTCCGTCTGTGAAGTACGTTTAAAAAATTAATACAGATTCCGTTTTCTACTTACTCTGCTTACGATTTTCGCCATCTAGTGTGATCTATTGATGTTTTAAAAAACATCGTTGAAGTATATGACGATAGATGACGTATATATTTATATATCGTTTCAAATCTAAATGTCTGACATTTTTATTTCAATTTTGAAGTTTTAATTCAATATTAATTATTTTTCAATTGATTTTACGTTCTGAAATAAATAAAATATTAAAGTGAAATTATAAAAACGGTTAGTTAAGTGTTTTAAACCCAAAAATTAATTAAAAATGTTTATAAAATAGATATGGAATATATAATTCTCAAAATACCCAACTTTAAAACTTGGATCCCAACAAAGATCAGTCATACAAATAATATTTAACACATATAAAATTTAATTTAGTTATCCTAATCTCTTAAGTGGACTAATAACAATTATTTGTATATTTTTATTATGCTAATAACTTTAAAAATTCGGTGAAAAATGTTACAATTTATAACCCATGTGTTTTGAATAATGATCATCCACCATATTAAAAATTCACGAATTCAACAAAAACTGTTATATATATATATATATATATATATATATATATATATGTGTATTTCTTAAATTAAGTGAGGAAACATTAAATGTGAGGTGAATTTAAATTGAAAAATAATCATTCTATTAACAATAATTTTTTTTATCAAAGGTTTCTTTCAGAAATAACTTCATTAAGATATAAATGTCAAAACTGATCGGACTTATAACCCCGATCGACAATGGGGTCTTTTACCCTATAGTTATCATATTAGGAATTCAATTGAACATATGATTAACTATTATTTTTCCGATTGCGATTGAGCAAGTATTTTTCAAAATTACTTCTTGATCACTTATTTTCTATCTTGCATGTGAAATTCGTTCGAATATACTTTGAACCATTTAGGGATGAAAAGTAAACTACTCCTTTTGAAAAATATTAAATGATTTTCAAATGACTTTGGAAATTGACCTCAAGGTCAACTTCAAAGTCATCATCAAGTGCATCACTTTGAACTCTATAACTTTGGTCCTAAGCACTTTTTTCAGAAAATATATCGTACCATAATCCACTTCTATGTTGATTCCTGGTCTCTTTTCCTACGTTTCTAATATTTATGTCAATAAAAAATGTGCTACCGTAGACAAGGATGAATAGGTACGCATTCAGACTTCACACCGTATTTTTTTGTATTTATTTTATGAGTACCTAATCTTTAATATATTAAAAATTTACGCGAAGATGGTCACTTTATCAGCAGTATCCAAAAAAATTTAAAAATATCGGTGGTTTTTGAAAAATTAACAAAAATCGTATAATTTCTTCTCTATGAAAAATTGGGGTCAAAAGAGACGAGAAAAGAGTAAATGGGGACAACCCGTAGGGTCGACCAAAATTGAAATTCTAATATAAAATAATTTCGAACTTTTTGTATTTATACATTCAAAAAAGAAATAATAGGTACTTGATGATTTTCTGTAAAAATAAACGTAGAATCTAAAATAAAGTTTATATACCCCTGTCGTTTACCCCTAAGTTTATATTCCTCCTATTCTTATTTTAGTTCAAAAAATAATTTTTCAAAAGACTAAGACATAATAATTAATAACAGTGAGATTCTACGTCCATTTTTCAGACTTTTGTCTAATACAGACGTTACCTAGAATTTTTTTTATCTACAAAAACATCAGTCTACAGAATTTAATTTATTAGTTAGGAAAATAATTCAAATATGTCTCACTAACAATAAATGTCTGAAATGAGTTTAAAAATCAAAACGATACTGTTTATTAAATTGCGTAAAAGCTAATAAATGCAATAACAGATATGATGAATTTATAAGGATTTTCTTGTACTACAAAATCTTAAAAATATGGGAACGCGTACTTTTTTTTCGTTAATTGTGTTTTATTTTTTTGCATAAAATTTTAAAAATACTTTAATTTCTTAAGAAAGGGAGGCAACTTTAGTCACAGATATGCCTATGAAAAGTTTTTGGTAATCCGGGAAAAACGAAAACACTTTTTCAAATTTTTTTATTGTTAAAATCCAAATGTTCTTTTAAAGAAGGTTAAAATTACCATATTTTACATTAAAATTTTGACACAATCACTCCCTAACTAACGAGCCTTACTTAATATTAGAAAATTGAGAAAAAACACGTCAATTAGATTTTTTTACACAGATTTTATTTGTTATATAATTCAAAAGGATATTTAAAAAATGTGTATGAATGGCTTTCATTAAATAAATTTCAATATATTTTCCATTTATTTTAACAGTGGAATGTCCTTATTAGTGGCTATACTTTCGGCTTGGAGCGAATTAGACGAAGATTTTCTTCTAAAACCAAATTTAATAATTAATTAAAGAAATAAAAAAAAAATTTGTGGATTTCCTACCGTTCAAATATAATCTTTATTGTATGTAAAAATGTTATTACATTTTTTCAAAAAACTGTAAGTAAACTGTAAAATTTTCTTTACAAATATGTTAAAATAGAGAAATGTTTCCTTTTTAATTTATTTTTAACTCTTTTTAAATGATAACTTTTGAAATTTCATAAAAGAATGTGTCAAAATTTAAAAAAATTTTTCTTTGTTAAAAAAAAAATTGAATGTGCAAAATTATTTAATACTAGAATACTCTGATTATACAATTCTAATCATAACTGTATTGTCAATTGGATAGAAAATTACGTAAAAATATTATTGTTTGAATATGATTTAACGTAATTTTTATACGATTGAAGCAAACTCTTATTAATTTTAGGAAGGTGTAAATATAATCTAAATTCTGATCATATCACATAACAGATATCGTCGGGAGTTTTTTTGTCAAAAAAAATGGAACAGAGATACATTATAAAAACATTTAACTGACAGAGAAATAGAATATAGCCGAATCGTTAAATTGGATTAAAAAAATCATGACACGCTACTTATAAAGCGGTTTTTTTCGAATTTAGCTCGCAAAAAATTAGACAGAAAAAAAAAGAATGCGAGTGCGAGTGAAATGGAGAACGACATATTTCCTAGTTTTTCTCGAAAAGTAAGTAATTTAGAGCAACGGTATAAAAACATTTTTTATGCATTTTACCTTTTACTATGGCTTGGTGTAAAAAAAATTTGAAAAATTGCTTAATTCTGGCAAAAAACTCATTTTGTTGACAAAAAACGCCCGGAAAACCTACTTCTGGGCATCCGACGTGTCTGGCTAACGAACTCATCCAACGATTTGGAAAATCAAATTCGCACACAAAATTTCATAAGCATTAAACGTTTCGTTCGAGAGTTATCGCGCGGATACATATATATATATATATATATATATATATATATATATATATATATATATATAAATTTTAGTGAATATCATTTTCGTATTCTAGGGACCTCAAAACATATTTCTGATATGGTCCCGGGCTTAGGTCGCACCATGACACCTGGCGTAAAAGCTGAATTTCCAGTTTTGGAAATTCGCTAAAAATGTATGGAAGTAAAGTATTTGTAAGAATTCCTGATCAAGTTAGAAAGTCTAAGTGGGATGATAAGGCAAAAATGGGAATTTTGTTAGGATACACTAATACAGGGTATAGAATTTTAGTTGATAAAAGAGTAATGAATGTTAGACATGTAGATGTAATAGAAGAAGGGATAAAATGTATAGGTTTACCAAATGCTTTGTCTTCTAATGATAATGTTGGAAATTGTAATTCAAATGAGAATGAACAAGACACTCTGAGTGATAGAGAAAGCGATGAAGGTTCTCAAAATGTAAATTTAGATCAAGCTTCAACATCTAATCTCAAAGTTGATAGTACTCTAAAATATGATAGTGATAAAATTGAGCCTAGGAAGTCAGGTAGAGCTAAGATTAAAAATAATAAATATTTTAATAGTGATTATGAGATAGAACAGCATTTTGTATATGTAAACTTTGTTAATGCTCTTGTGCCTCAAACATATGAAGAAGCTATAAACTCTGTAGAATCAGAGAAGTGGAAAAAAGCTATGGATAATGAAATGGATAAAATTGAAGAAAATGAAACGTGGGAACTTGTAGATAGACCTACTGATAAGGAAGTAATAGATTTAAAATGGGTATATACAATTAAGAATGGAATAAATTACAAGGCTAGGATAGTAGCAAAAGGGTTTCAACAAAAAGTAAAAATGGAAAATGTATATTCCCCAGTTTTAAAATTACAAACTTTAAAAATTTTATTGTCTTATTGTTGCGAAAATGAATTAATTATTAAACAGATGGATGTTGAAACTGCTTATTTAAATGGGGTAGTAAAATCAGAAGTTTATGTCAATCAACCTAAAGGTTGGTGAAAAAAGTGCTTAGGTTATTATAATAAGGATAATAGCAAGGTTTGTAAACTTTTAAAATCCTTGTATGGTCTTAGTGAAAGTCCAAGAATTTGGTATGAATGCTTAAATGAATATTTGACTAAGTTAGGATTTGAAAGAAGCAATTATGATTATTGTTTATATGTAAGCAGAAAACAGGAAGATCCAATATATATTCTATCATTTGTTGATGATATACTTACTTGTTCCAAAAGCCAAAAATTAATTGATCAGATTAAATTAAAATTATCTGAACGTTTTAAAATGAAAGATATGGGTAAAGTTAAAAATTATATAGGAATCAACATTGATTATGATATTTCAAAAAATGTTATGTACCTATTTGAGTCAAGAAAAATATATTGAATCTCTTGAAGAGAAATACAATCTAAAAAATGCAAAGTTGTACAACACACCAATGGAAACAAATTTAAAATTGTATCATGCAAGTGAAGTAGATGTAACTTTAAAGTATAGAAACTTAATTGGTGAGCTTTTGTATGTAAGTTCAGGAACTAGACCTGACGTAGCTTATAGCGTAAATTATTTGAGTAGATTCCAAAATTCTTATGATAATACTATTTTTAAGTATGCTTTACGAGTATTGAAGTATTTATGTTTAACCAAAAATTTAAAACTTACATAAGGTAAAAGACCCGGTAATTGACCCTGGCCCAGTTTCTGAACTTTTCAACTTTGTTATAAATTAATAAAAAAACTATATTTTAAATAAGAAAAAAATAAATTCTTAATTTAAAGTAATCTATTCTGTGTCTAATGAACAGCAATTTAAAAAGTTTAGAATATATTAACTAAATAAAAAAAAATTTTTAAGTTTAAAATGTGTGTAAACACTATTTTTTTGGTAGTTTCTTAACAGTTTATGTTACAAAGTACTCATTTTGATCTGTGCAATATTCATCATGTAAGTATGAAAACTTAATTAAAAATATATGAGCAGGTTAATATTTGTTTAAAATTTATTTTAAAATATTTATAAAATACCTTAGAATGATTTTTATTATTGAAATATGAGGGTCAATTACTAGGCTCACTTCTAAAGTGGTATGGCCCAATTAAATTCTAACCAGTTTTTGTTAGTTATTTTGTTATTTATAGTTATCTTCGATTAGTTTTTGTTATTTTTCATAACGTATATAACATTAAACATTCATTTTTATCAATAAAAAATTATTTATAAAATAAAATTTAAAAAACTGTATTTTTAAATTAAGGATCAGAAACTAGGCCACTGTCAGGGTCAGAAACTGTCACATGAGAAATTTTGAAGGTCAGAAACTGGGTCCTTTTTGTCAATTTTTAAAACATTAATTTAAATTATTAATTCAATTCAAATAATTATTTTACTTGTATGGCTTTATTTTGAAAGCCATAAACTAGTTGATAAAATTATTAATTGTCTCTTAAGTTGAAACTTATATTTATTACTGTCGTTTAACCTCAGCCGTCACTCTTAAAAGGTCAGAAACTAGGCCCGTTACCTTATACAAAAAATAATAAATTAGATATAATGGAGTGTATGGTAGATGCTGATTGGGCAGGTGATTGTAATGACAGGAAATCAACTTCAGGATATATTATTAAACTATACAATAATGTTGTATATTGGAAATCGCGTAAACAAAATAGTGTAACTAAAGCAGCAACATTTGCTGAATATGTAGCATTATCAGTAGCAGTAACTGAATTAAAGTTTATACGAGGCATGTTGAAAGAAACATTTAAAATTAATATAGATAAACCAATAAAGATTTTTGAGGATAATTCAGGAGCAATTGCGATTGCAAAGTACGGTAATTTTACAAAGAACTCAAAGTATATAGAAGTACACTTTCATTATGTCAATGAAAATTATGAAAAAAAGATTATTGATATTGTAAAAGTAAAGTCTGATGATAATGTTGCTGATATATTAACAAAAAGTCTTCCAAAAGAAAAATTTGTAAAGTTTTCGAAATATGTTAAAACTAATTTAAATTTAAAAAATAATGTTTAATTGTTATTGAAAGAATAAAATACAAATGTAAGGAGGAGTGTTAATTTATTCATATTCAAATATATACATTTGTATTTTATTTATTAAAAATACTATATCTAAGTAAGTGGTGCAAACTAATATAAAATATATGAAATACATACCTGTGAAAATAAATAAATAAAAAAAAAAAGACTGTTATAAATATAATTTTTTGTTTAGTTGTTGTTATGTAGTCATTGAGGAAAGATGTACAAGAATTTGTAACGTAAAATAATTTATAATAAATATAAAATAAAAGTAATCGGTTGCTTATTTATTTTAACAGTGTTTTTATGTGATGACAATTTGAAATTAATTATGTGGCCTTTTCCACAATATATGTATATTGTTAGACGCAAAGCGTAAAGCGTAAGAAATATTCTAATCTAATCTAAATAAAAATAACATAAACTTTGGTTCGTTTTTTTTAAATTTAATTCATTTTATTTAGATATTGTTAAATATCACGAAAATTTGCTGAAAATATCTCATTCGCTTAAATTTCTTTATTATTATTATGTTCGGGTCTCTAATTTATACTTTTTATTATTGTGTGGAGGAAACATTATGTATTTTGACATATTAACTAACAAAAAATTCAATTATTCTAAAAAAAAATTTAAAAGATTAAATTTTTCAATAAATAAGTAAAATTAAAATTTGCAAAGGTAATTGCAATTAATTATGTATTAAATTAATAATAATTTTATTTTCTTTCTTACAATTTATAAATTAATATGTGTTTGGTTTTAGGTTAACCTAAAAAATTCTTTTTCTTTGGATTGGATCAGTTTAATGGTTTTATGCAAAATTTTTCAAATGTATAATATGATGGAATAAGTTATTAATGGTGATAATATACTTGTTTTTTCTTTTTATTTGACAAATAAAATTAAACTGAATGCCTACATACACACTGATACATAAAAATTTTAACATATTCTTTTTTCATATTTTTTAGTGAAAATTTTCTATAGTAAAATAAAAAAAGGGAAAATTTTACTTAAAAGAGAACGTCAAACACGGATCAACAAAAATCTATTAAAAGAAATACATGCAGCAAAAACTTTCTTCGATTTAAATTTAGTTTTCTAACGGGTGTTGTCAATTATTATCAAAAAAAGTCCGAAACTTTTATTTTCGGATACAGTTTCCGATATTTAATTATTTCGGATATCCGGTAGTTTTGGTTACGGTTCATCGAGAGAAAGTTAGTTATTTTCGACTAAGGTAGCGGAAGCATTGTAATCACTTTCGAAAAATAAAGTTTTTTCCCTCCAAAATAAAATTTTTTACGCAAATTTTATGCTTTAGACCTTCCTGAACAATTTTGGTTTGGTATCTGTTCGTCGGTCCATCTGTGTATCGCCAGTTTGCACCAAGTGGCATAATTTCTGAACTATTCGATTGTTTTTAATGAAATTTTCAGAAATTATGCAGTTTGGTCCCTAGATGGTCCCCTACGAATTTAATTGAAATCGGAGTAACGGTAGCTACGCCGCTACCATGTCATTCCATTAATATGCTAAATTACACCAAGTGACATAACTTCTGAACTATTCAATTATTTTTTATAAAATTGTCAGAAATTATGTGGTCTGGTTCCTAGATCGTCTACAAATTTCATTACATTCAGAGTAATAGTATCCACGGCGCTATCATGAAATCCCATTAAATGTCAATATCTTATTTACTGCTAGTCCCACTGCAAAATTTTTTATGAATCTTTTTGTTTATTTATTTTTATTAATTTATATATATATATATATATATATATATATATATATATATATATGTATATATATATATATATGTATAAATATATATATATATATATATATATATATATATATATATATATATATATATATATATATATATATATATATATATATGAAAATGAAGTCCAGGTGAAAGGTCCCGGTTTTCAAATGGATAAATAATTTCAGTAGTTTAGGAACTAATAATTAAAAAATTGTAAACTTCATGTGTTTATATGATAATACGTACTTATAAAAAAAATACGTTGCCAATGGGGTGTGGCGCACAGCTTCCTCAGCTTCCTCGTACTCGTAAAAGTACCAATATATATATATATATATATATATAATATATATATATATATATATATATATATATATATATATATATATATATATATATATATATATATGTCATAAAATTACCAAGGTATTTTTTTTATAAGTACGTATTATCATATAAACACATGTAGTTTACAATTTTTTAATTATTAGTTCCTAAACTACTGAAATTATTTATCCATTTGAAAACCGGGACCTATCACCTGGACTTCATTTTCACTTTCAATGCAAACATTTCATAAATTCATATTTTCAGAAATTCATTCATTTTAAATAAAAGTCTTAAATTATTAAATAGAAAAGCTAAGTAATTAATAAGAGTAAAAATAAAAAAAAAGTAAATTTTATATTTCCTTTTTAATAAAAACATGTATTATATATTTTTTTTTATTCAAAATACGATTAAAAATCAAAACTTAAGGTTCATATGATAACATTCACAATCTGTGTAGTGTCCATATATCCCGGCACCAAAAACACCAATTTTTACTTCTATTAAACCAAAATCAAAATTACATTAAATAAAAATTCATTTAATTTTAGTCTTCAAACGTAATTCAAATTATATTTTTATTCATCTTTGTACGATCCATTATAAAAACCACAATAATTTTCATTCACTTTCCTTAATCCTTCTCGCATCTAGAAAAAAAAAAACATCAAATTTAAAGAAAAAAACATATAAAATGTATATAATAATATGATTATGATAAATATCTACTTACTTGTTATAATTATGCATATTATATTTAGCTGGCGTTTAGGTTAAATTATAAAATAAATTAATAATAAAAATAAATAAAAAAATAAATAAAAATTGACAGATTGCAAAATCAAGTATTATAATATATCTATTGTAGTATACCAAGTAACCACGATCGTGTATAACTGTAACAAACAAATAACAATGAAATTTGAATTTTTAAAGAAAATTAACCGCTATAATCAGAGAATAGATTCGAATCGTAATAATTATATTAGCGATACAAAGTTTACGCGAGCGCTCCTGGTTTTTTAAATTAGAAGCTGTATGAAGTAAATATTTTTGTATACGTTTAAGATGCGTTTAACTGTCGCACAGTGGGGTCATTAAAGGTGGTAAAAATACAAAAATTAAATTATAAGCTACAATTTATATGACCCCTTAAATCAATAGCTACAATATTCTAGCAACGACCACTGTAATTAACTTATGTAAAATACCCCTGTCGCAGCATCCCGCATAACATAGCGAATTTCCATTTACAAAAGTACGTTTTTCTCGGAAACTAGTTGATATAGAGTAATTCTAAATAAAAAAACCTTCTTTATGTGATTTTTCCGCCTCATTCCGCCAAATTTTTTTCACGAAAAATGTCCAAAACACCGTATACGTCAATGACGTATATGGACTAGTCATTTTGTTAGATGATCTGAAGCCAAGCACTGGTGTCCCTACTGTCACTTTTTTAGTAGTGTGTGTGTTGTTTGCATTGACAAAATATCTGCATCTCGTTTTATTTTACATGTGTGTTAATGTGTATGAATATGTGTGTAGACTTCATTTCTGTAATATTCACATAAACTGTATGCCATCTCCACCCCACCATACGTTTTCACGAAATTTCTTAAAAATAAGATGTTTCGTTCTTGAGTTATCGTGCGGACACATTTATATATATGTTTACTAAGTGTCCGTACGATAACTCAAGAACGAAACATCTCATTTTTAAGATTCTCTTATTTTAAGATTCTCATAGCTCTTATGGTTTTCGAGCTATGATACAAATTTATCTTTTTTTAAATGGAATAGTATACTTATTTGTTGATAAAAATTATTCAATAAAGCAACAGAAATAAAAAATAGAAAAATAAAAATTTTTATCTAAAGTTTTTTCTTCAAATTTTACAACTTTCGCGCTTAAAAGTGATTTATTTAAGTGAATTTTGATGAGTTTAAGAGCGCCTAGGTCAAGCAAGCCTCATAATTACGGAAAGTAGCTAGGCGGTAATTGTATTTATGCTACATAGATGGCTTTTTTTCACGAAAAATGTCCAAAACACCGTAAACGTTTTCACGAAATTTCTTAAAAATAAGATGTTTCGTTCTTGAGTTATCGTGCAGACACATTTATATATATGTTTACTAAGTGTCCGCACGATAACTCAAGAACGAAACATCTTATTTTTAAGAAATTTCGTGAAAACGTTTACAGTGTTTTGGACATTTTTCGTGAAAAAAAGCCATCTATGTAGCATAAATACAATTACCGCCTAGCTACTTTCCGTAATTATGAGACTAATGAAACTCACACGGTGTATATACTGTATATATAATTATATATATATATATATATATATATATATACATATATATATATATATATATATATATATATATATATATATATATATATATATATATATATATATATATATATATATATGTTTCAGTGAATATCATTACATAGAAGAAAAAATGAAAAATATTAAAACTATGTGTAAGTTCGAAGTGTAAGTGAACTAAGTTCGAAGCAAAGAATTTTGTATCTGAAAAATAGTTAAAATGTGGTAAAAAGATAAAAAGATGAGTGATTGAGTTAATGAATATTACAGTTTACAGTATACAAACGTCAAATTTGAATGGCAAAATGTTATGAAATAACTGAAGAACTGTCAACAAATGGAAGAAACAAATCAGTTGTATGTTAATGTAGATCTATAAAGTTCAAATTGTTAATGCCATTTTAGCAAATGCACTTTAAGAATAGTCTGATTTTTAAACACCAGATGTCATACTCTCATTCGACAGATCCCAATAGTCCCGGGTATGGAGGGTAAATATCAGGAGCACCATCTCTGTATCAAAAAGTGTCCATAGAAAGGCGTAAATAGTGGCGGCGCTACTCTAGCAAAAGGGTAAATTTAGAGAAGTAAACAAGGAAAGAAAAATATCCGCGTTGTTATGTAATTATTGTTTTTTTATTATAATTGTTACATATAAGTTTTATTATTTTAAAAATTTTTATAAAACTCAACACAAAAAAATCACTATACTCTTTTGCTACTCTAGCGCTATTCTGGCGAGTTTTTGAACTGTTACTTAGTACTTAAAACGAGACACTTTTTGAACTACTTTTCTATTGTTTTCCGGCCAAGATAGTCCTCCTGATATCTACCCTCCATAGTCCCGGGCTCAACTCATCGTAAGAGTGATCGTAATAGCTGAATTTCCATTCTGAAAATTCACTAAAAAGATAGTACGAAATTGACAAAATTACGGAAATTTTATTTCATCCTTAATTTTTATAATTTTCTGTATCATTTCAAAAACTTATGAAATTTTTCTGCGTGTCCGGAAACTTCACCGACTCTGCGGTTATAGTTTATGATAACAACAGAAAATATTATATAATGTTCATAAAATCACGGATCATATTTCACGAATAGATTCCTCACTTGCTTCGATAAACCATTGGACAATTATTTAGGACTAGAACCACCGATTTTTGGTTATAAAAACAAAACTGATAGTCCGATTTTACTAATTTTTCTTTAAATATTCAGTACTGCGGGGGATGGGCTATAAAAAAAATACTAAAACGCGATACCAGTACTAGAAAAGCTGGAAAACTATTATTAAATCTGAGAAAATTTATATATTAAGGAGGACCACTAGTGTGACCGCCTAAAAAAAAGGTGATTTTTGGGAATTTTTTTAAAGAAAACTACTGTATGGAATGTTTTAATATTTTAAGGATATATTCGTTGATATATAATAAATTCATGATAAAATTTTTGGACCAAAAAATTGAAAATTCAGTGAGTAATTCGCGATCTCCCAAGGCTCCAAAAAAAAGTTCCCCCACTGCTGCAGTGATAGCGACCTTCACACTGCCTGAAATCAAAAAAAACCAAAAAGCCTATTAAACTAGAAGGTACGGCCCGTGCCATGAACCTCAATCGAAAAAAAAGTTGAAATTTAACAAAATGGCGGAGTTTTTAACAAAAAGTTTCAAATTTTGCGCGAAAATTTGATGATTTTTGACCTGCAAAAATTAGATTTTTTATTCGATCGGAAAACTGGAGGTACATGGAACGAAGAAACATAGGGCCTATTCGTACCGCACCTAGCCATAGTGTCTTGCTCTTACTTTTAAGAACAGTAGTAAGGATTGGACAGAACGGGAGCCTCCTTCCCTCCTGCCGACTTTTTGAGTGACCTCGGCAGGAGGCAAAACTACCGAGGCGGTTCTAGAAGCCTCCGGCGGTGTGTGGAGCAAAATTTGGTCTCCAACCTAACGATATCTAGTGAAATTGTTTTCTAACCTAACAGAACCCAATGGAACTTGACCTAACCTAACGAAACCTAAGCGAACTTAGCTTAACCTAACAAAAGTTTTTTCTAACCTAAGAACTGAAAAATTCCCTAACAGATGGCGCAGCCACCTTCGAGCCTGTGAATTCGCTACTAGATGGCGCAGCCACCTTCGAGCCTGTGAATTCGCTACTAGATGGCGTTGCTAGTCTGGATTCCTGTGTGTAAGTTTGAAAAATTGTCAATAGATTGCATCGAAAACCTTTTTTTTGATAGTTAAACTAGCCATTAAAAGATGGCCTTGCTTTCATAATTTTATAATATTTTTATCTGAAAACAGGCTTAAACTGTCAGCTGACGTCACTAAAGGTAAACTGATATCAAACAGCGAAGATTTCTCTCTAATATGCAAAAATGAATTTTATCATATGATTGTATATTTTTATCTGAAAACAGGTTTAAACTTGTATAAATTGCCAGCTGACGTCACTAAAGGTAAACTGATATCAAATAGCGAAGATTTCTGTCTAATATGCGAAAATGAAGCAGCAGGTTTTAACCTGTATGGCTACATAAAGTGTGACAGCTGACGTCACCATACTATTTTTTCTGCTATAAAAAGGACGCGACAGAATTTCATCAGTTACAATTTTGTTCGAAACTTTAGTGAAAAAAACATTAAACCTTATTGTTGTGAATTTTCAATTGTTGTGTGTTAAGAGTTAATTGTTGCCAACAATGGAATCCATTACTGCTGGTGCTTCATCTGGAAACAGAAACTTAATTCAAAAAATGGCTGGAAATTTTGTGGACGAATTGAATCATCTTGGCGCTGTTAAACGATGGATTAAACTTTCTGATATGGAAATTGGAAAAGTATATAAAATAATGGGAGCCAGTCAACTACCATCGAAATTCGATTCATCGAAAATGAAGACAATATTGGAATTGGAAATTGGATACATTTCGTTACCAGCGAGATTTGACAATTTGAGCGAGCAGATGCTGGCATGGCTGCAAAGCAATCCAAAATTGGGTATCATAAATAATGGACCAATCGGACTAACTCATAAACTGGAATTCAGAAAAACGTTGGATCTTCTTGAAATCGCAATTCAAAACGTTGGATCTTCTTGAAATTTGTAAATTTTCAATTGTTGTGTTAACAATTAATTATTGCCAACAATGGAATCCATGTATTGTGGAAATCGTTCGTATTCATCACACAGCATTTCAGAGTTGTTGATAATTTGTTTAATAATTTCCTCTCGACGCTTCGCTTTACTTAGTTCTCTTAATTCTGCATTGAAGGAAACTGCATTGAAGAACATTGAAGAAAATTGATGTAATGATCCGTAAATTCCATACAACAGAAATATTCCGATATCTCAATATTCCCAATATTTCGTCTATAATTGCGCTTGAAAAGTCTACAAACCACCTCTATAAATTCAATGGTGTTTGTTGGATAATTTTTCACTATTTTAATACACAAGTCGGTCAATTGGTGATCTTTGATTCCTCACAGAGCACTTTCTTGCATATGCACAAATTTTTAATATAATTATAAATTTTACAAGTTAAAAAAGTGATCATTGTGTACCTATTTTTGTTTAAAACTATACTTAATAAAATAAATTTAAAGAAAAAAAACCGATCTTTTGATTTACACCGATCCCCTAAAGGGAAATCAAACTAATTTTTGATATTATACCTTAAACTTGATGTATATATAAAAATTCCATTTACAATTATGGTACACCATATATACTCGTAAATTTTACAAAAATGTATCACTCTGTACATTTTTTTTAAATCTGTGTGCATATTCTTTGATGTTATTTAATCAGCTAAATCTTTAATCAACTAAATCAGCTAAAATTGTTACATACTTACGTTATAAATATCTAAGTGTGTATTTTTCTTTTAAATATATAACTTATAAATACTCATGATTACTTTACTATATAACTGTAATCACGCGATATCATGTTATAAAATACATAAGAATTTACTCATTTAATGTAAAAATATTTGGTCATCAACAATTAAATAAAAACGAATTTTTTTTAAATATATATAGTAATATAATATTTCGCATATATACAGTACTCTGTTAAAAGTACGGGTTTCTACACCGTTAAAAAACATATATTTTACAATATCAATATATTGTAAAAAATCATATTTCTTAATATTTTTAAAACTGAATATGTAATATCAAGAATTTAAAACAGTTTTGAAACATTAATTTCTCCTCATAATATTTTTTTTGTCTTAAATTAATAGCACAATGTTCCATATATTTTAAGAAAATTTTTCTTTTAATATTTTATAACTTATCTAAAAAATTTATAGCTATTTTTATCAAAAAATTTATTACTTGCTATTGTTAAAAAATTAGTTAAATATATCTATAGGTATTAAGTGACCCCTAGTTTTTGTAAAAGACGGTGCTAATAGCAATTCATCTTAAATACGAAATTATTTTATCAATGCTAAATAAGCGTTTTTTTTTCTCATATTATCATACCCCAATATATTGTATATTATTATAATTTATAAAAATGTGTTTTATTTATTAAAAAATTTAGCAAAATTTTAAATAATATCGCGTCAAAATAATATTCAGAAGTCAATAAAAGACAATAGCAGTAAATTTATTAAGATAACTATAAATAAATATTAATCTAATGTTGAAATATTTATTAACAAATAGTACTGCTTAGTAGAAAATTAGGTACCTATTGTTTTCAAATTTACCTTTTTGCAATTAAAGAAAATTTTAGTAACTATCGATACCTATATAAAACGATACCCATAAAAGACAAGCATGCTCTGATCTCAACAATTTTTTCTCATGTTAAATTCGTATGTTCTTACTTCGCTGAAACTTATTATGTTTATATATTCCCCCAATATTTTCTACCATAAACAATAGTTATAGCAAGCTAGGTAGGTATTGAATAAGTATTTTTTGTTTGTTAATTTATTGATGATAGAGAAAAAAAAATTTATGTTTTTATAGACAGTTAAATACTTTTAAACTATTTTTTTGCAGTTTAATTTTGTAAAAACACCTAAAAATTATCAGTCACAGACAAATATTTCTAAGCAAACGAATTGAAAATGTAGTTTTATATCATAAGAATAAATGCGTATATATAGGGTGGACAGTAAATAACTCTCATAATTTTTAAAGAGCGGATGAAAACTTTAATTTTGGATTACGAAATTTTATTTTTTTTTCCGGAGTTAAGCTGCATTCAATTAATTAACCCTTTCCTGCACAGCAGTTTTAGATCATTACAGTGCAAACGATACTTCAAATTAGCAAATCATTAATAACATGGGTAAATACTTATTAGCAAGAATTACATAGTTTACACATATGTTCTATCGCACCAGAATGTTAATAGGGCAATGCGATTTAATTGCCTATATTCAGGAGCAAGCAAAAACATTACCTATTTTAATAGCTTAGAAAATACACATTACATAGTTCGTTGTAAGAACAATCATTTCGGTGATCTTTTTTAACGAATTACTAAAATTGCTTAAGGACTGTGGTATGTAAGAAATAACAACACTCACATAATTTTAAAATAATTAACATATAGCTATTGGAAAAATTACAAAGATTTTTTTTTAACAGCTTATTAAATGCCGATAGCTTATTTTAATATCTCCTATAGGGCCTTAAGTATAACCCTTCACCCGAAATTTTTTCATCACCATCGTTGGCGACTGTATTCTCGTCATCATCAGCTTCTCCTTCGCTCGCAGTATCTTCGCTATCGCTAGCAGATGTTTTTTCATCATTTGATATATACTTTAACACTGGCTCAATAATATCATGCTTTTCCAATTCCCTAGTTATTGAGATAATCCGCTTTCCAATGTCACTTTCCTTTAAATTATTAAAATGACTTCGTTTTTTCTCGTTTTCGATAGGCTAGCATTTTCATCATCATATTTGAAACGTTTAGCTCCGCCATTTGTTGAGTTAGATGTCGAAGGTTGTTCCTTTTCTCCTGAATTTTTATTTTCTTGCTCTTCATCCTTTGCGCATGCGTTCTGAAGCTCTTTGACCATTAATATGTCTAGAGCAGTTTGTAAGAGACCAGCCATCTTTGGAGTAAAACTTGTTTCTTTGTAGTTATCAGGCGATGGTAAATGCTTTTGTTCATCAGATCGATTATCTTCATCATTCGCCGATTGTAGAATATTATGCGAGTTTTTTAAAGCGTGGAATTTACGTCTGATTGCTTCTGCTGCAGCCATCATACTTTGATTAAAAGTATTCAAGTTTCTTGTAGATAGATCTGTATCATCTTCCTGCTGATTTTGAAATACTGGTGCTTTATCTTCCTTTTCTTCATTTCTTGCTTCAAATGTTGAATATTAAAATTAGTTTGTAAAATTTTGTATATATCTAAGTAATCTTGTAAGTTTGTCGACGGCCACGCTCCCGTATCCGGGCCACTTTCCCAGCCCAGGAGTGCTGATTGATTGGTTTCACCTTTTTCAATGTTGTGTGTGATCCACTTCAACAATTCGGCGTCTCCTTCTACACACTTTGGACTGAAATATAATCGTGGAACGCCATATTCTTCCACAAGCTTCAATATATGCTGCAGCAGTTTCGGACGAGCATACTCTATCGCTTTCCGCATCCACTTCGTAAGATAATGCGACAACATATCAAATCCATCTAGGCTGTCTTCACCAATGTCCCATTCATCGAATGTAAGGTTGAACAGAATATCGAAAGTTTCCACAGATGAGCCCCATTCAACCGCTAATTTTATTTTTTTAGGATGAAAAATTTGACGATCTCTTGATCCTATCGATTGGATCATCTCCAAATCAGATAATCGGATAGCTTTATCCAACATCTTATTCAACAATCGATTTTTGACTGTGGATTCCTCCATTGTTATAAGCTGTTGAAGATCTTCACTCATTGTTGTTTTTTCACTTGGTCTTGCTTCGCCGAAAAAAATTCAAACTGCTCCGGCTCACCGTCATCATCATCATTATATGCTTCTCCATGTTGGTGGGGGATACTGCAACTGCTCCGGCTCATCATGCGTATTCGCTGCTCCATGTTGGTGGGGGATACTGCGACTGCTCCGGTCCACCATACGTATTCGCTGCTCCATGTTGATGGGGATATCATACCAAGTCTTTGCTATCAATCCAGCTCTTGACACTACTTGGGAAGCTGAGTTTAAACACCAAAAATACATCAAATTTACACCAAAATGCATCAAATGACACCAAAGTGCATCAAAATGACACCAAATGACATCAAAGAGCCACTCTCAAAAAAGAGCCACTCCCAAAAAAAGAGTCACTCCCAAAAAAGAGTCACTCCCAAAAAAAGAGTCACTCCCAAAAAAGAGTCACTCCCAAAAAAGAGTCACTCCCAAAAAAGAGTCACTCCCAAAAAAAGAGTCACTCGCAAAAAAAGAGTCACTCCCAAAAAAAAGAACACTCCCAAAAAAGAGTCACTCCCAAAAAAGAGTCACTCCCAAAAAAGAGTCACTCCCAAAAAAAGAGTCACTCCCAAAAAAAAAGAGTCACTACCAAAAAAAGAGTCACTCCCAAAAAAAAGAGTCACTCCCAAAAAAAAGAGTCACTCCCAAAAAAAGAGTCACTCCAAAAAAAGAGTCACTCCCGAAAGAGTCACTTCAAAAAAAGTCACTCCTAAAAAAGAGTCACTCCCAAAAAAAGAATCACTCCATAGGTATATAAGGCTCAACCCGCGGAATCTTTAGTCAGTCGAGTTCAGTTCAGCTATTCGTAAACACGTTGCAATCGTAATACTGTTAACCTATGCATAGTTGTGAATTTTGTGGTAAGAAATTTTCGCGGAAGTTTAATCTCTCGCGTCATTTAAGAACTAAACATAATTCGTCTGAGAAAGATAAAAAAAATGATGACAATGGAATAAGTCAATTTGAAAATTCCACGAATCGGTCAGTAAATAATGGGACATACGTGAACAGAGCGGAGAAGAGGAGACTTTCAATACAAAGTGAATCGTCAAAATCGAATGATGAAGATGATGATGATGGTGAAACCAATTATAGCTTTGAAGCAAGAAATGAAGAAAAGGAAGATAAAGCACCAGTATTTCAAAATCAGCAGGAAGATGATACAGATCTATCTACAAGAAACTTGAATACTTTTAATCAAAGTATGATGGCTGCAGCAGAAGCAATCAGACGTAAATTCCACGCTTTAAAAAACTCGCATAATATTCTACAATCGGCGAATGATGAAGATAATCGATCTGATGAACAAAAGCATTTACCATCGCCTGATAACTTCAAAGAAACAAGTTTTACTCCAAAGATGGCTGGTCTCTTACAAACTGCTCTAGACATATTAATGGTCAAAGAGCTTCAGAACGCATGCGCAAAGGATGAAGAGCAAGAAAATAAAAATTCAGGAGAAAAGGAACAACCTTCGACATCTAACTCAACAAATGGCGGAGCTAAACGTTTCAAATATGATGATGAAAATGCTAGCCTATCGAAAACGAGAAAAAACGAAGTCATTTTAATAATTTAAAGGAAAGTGACATTGGAAAGCGGATTATCTCAATAACTAGGGAATTGGAAAAGCATGATATTATTGAGCCAGTGTTAAAGTATATATCAAATGATGAAAAAACATCTGCTAGCGATAGCGAAGATACTGCGAGCGAAGGAGAAGCTGATGATGACGAGAATACAGTCGCCAACGATGGTGATGAAAAAATTTCGGGTGAAGGGTTATACTTAAGGCCCTATAGGAGATATTAAAATAAGCTATCGGCATTTAATAAGCTGTTAAAAAAAAATCTTTGTAATTTTTCCAATAGCTATATGTTAATTATTTTAAAATTATGTGAGTGTTGTTATTTCTTACATACCACAGTCCTTAAGCAATTTTAGTAATTCGTTAAAAAAGATCACCGAAATGATTGTTCTTACAACGAACTATGTAATGTGTATTTTCTAAGCTATTAAAATAGGTAATGTTTTTGCTTGCTCCTGAATATAGGCAATTAAATCGCATTGCCCTATTAACATTCTAGTGCGATAGAACATATGTGTAAACTATGTAATTCTTGCTAATAAGTATTTACCCATGTTATTAATGATTTGCTAATTTGAAGTATCGTTTGCACAGTAATGATCTAAAACTGCTGTGCAGGAAAGGGTTAATTAATTGAATGCAGCTTAACTCCGGAAAAAAAATAAAATTTCGTAATCCAAAATTAAAGTTTTCATCCGCTCTTTAAAAATTATGAGAGTTATTTACTGTCCACCCTATATATACGCATTTATTCTTATGATATAAAACTACATTTTCAATTCGTTTGCTTAGAAATATTTGTCTGTGACTGATAATTTTTAGGTGTTTTTACAAAATTAAACTGCAAAAAAATAGTTTAAAAGTATTTCACTGTCTATAAAAACATAAATTTTTTTTTCTCTATCATCAATAAATTAACAAACAAAAAATACTTATTCAATACCTACCTAGCTTGCTATAACTATTGTTTATGGTAGAAAATATTGGGGGAATATATAAACATAATAAGTTTCAGCGAAGTAAGAACATACGAATTTAACATGAGAAAAAATTGTTGAGATCAGAGCATGCTTGTCTTTTATGGGTATCGTTTTATATAGGTATCGATAGTTACTAAAATTTTCTTTAATTGCAAAAAGGTAAATTTGAAAACAATAGGTACCTAATTTTCTACTAAGCAGTACTATTTGTTAATAAATATTTCAACATTAGATTAATATTTATTTATAGTTATCTTAATAAATTTACTGCTATTGTCTTTTATTGACTTCTGAATATTATTTTGACGCGATATTATTTAAAATTTTGCTAAATTTTTTAATAAATAAAACACATTTTTATAAATTATAATAATATACAATATATTGGGGTATGATAATATGAGAAAAAAAAACGCTTATTTAGCATTGATAAAATAATTTCGTATTTAAGATGAATTGCTATTAGCACCGTCTTTTACAAAAACTAGGGGTCACTTAATACCTATAGATATATTTAACTAATTTTTTAACAATAGCAAGTAATAAATTTTTTGATAAAAATAGCTATAAATTTTTTAGATAAGTTATAAAATATTAAAAGAAAAATTTTCTTAAAATATATGGAACATTGTGCTATTAATTTAAGACAAAAAAAATATTATGAGGAGAAATTAATGTTTCAAAACTGTTTTAAATTCTTGATATTACATATTCAGTTTTAAAAATATTAAGAAATATGATTTTTTACAATATATTGATATTGTAAAATATATGTTTTTTAACGGTGTAGAAACCCGTACTTTTAACAGAGTACTGTATATATGCGAAATATTATATTACTATATATATTTAAAAAAAATTCGTTTTTATTTAATTGTTGATGACCAAATATTTTTACATTAAATGAGTAAATTCTTATGTATTTTATAACATGATATCGCGTGATTACAGTTATATAGTAAAGTAATCATGAGTATTTATAAGTTATATATTTAAAAGAAAAATACACACTTAGATATTTATAACGTAAGTATGTAACAATTTTAGCTGATTTAGTTGATTAAAGATTTAGCTGATTAAATAACATCAAAGAATATGCACACAGATTTAAAAAAAATGTACAGAGTGATACATTTTTGTAAAATTTACGAGTATATATGGTGTACCATAATTGTAAATGGAATTTTTATATATACATCAAGTTTAAGGTATAATATCAAAAATTAGTTTGATTTCCCTTTAGGGGATCGGTGTAAATCAAAAGATCGGTTTTTTTTCTTTAAATTTATTTTATTAAGTATAGTTTTAAACAAAAATAGGTACACAATGATCACTTTTTTAACTTGTAAAATTTATAATTATATTAAAAATTTGTGCATATGCAAGAAAGTGCTCTGTGAGGAATCAAAGATCACCAATTGACCGACTTGTGTATTAAAATAGTGAAAAATTATCCAACAAACACCATTGAATTTATAGAGGTGGTTTGTAGACTTTTCAAGCGCAATTATAGACGAAATATTGGGAATATTGAGATATCGGAATATTTCTGTTGTATGGAATTTACGGATCATTACATCAATTTTCTTCAATGTTCTTCAATGCAGTTTCCTTCAATGCAGAATTAAGAGAACTAAGTAAAGCGAAGCGTCGAGAGGAAATTATTAAACAAATTATCAACAACTCTGAAATGCTGTGTGATGAATACGAACGATTTCCACAATACATGGATTCCATTGTTGGCAATAATTAATTGTTAACACAACAATTGAAAATTTACAAATTTCAAGAAGATCCAACGTTTTGAATTGCGATTTCAAGAAGATCCAACGTTTTTCTGAATTCCAGTTTATGAGTTAGTCCGATTGGTCCATTATTTATGATACCCAATTTTGGATTGCTTTGCAGCCATGCCAGCATCTGCTCGCTCAAATTGTCAAATCTCGCTGGTAACGAAATGTATCCAATTTCCAATTCCAATATTGTCTTCATTTTCGATGAATCGAATTTCGATGGTAGTTGACTGGCTCCCATTATTTTATATACTTTTCCAATTTCCATATCAGAAAGTTTAATCCATCGTTTAACAGCGCCAAGATGATTCAATTCGTCCACAAAATTTCCAGCCATTTTTTGAATTAAGTTTCTGTTTCCAGATGAAGCACCAGCAGTAATGGATTCCATTGTTGGCAACAATTAACTCTTAACACACAACAATTGAAAATTCACAACAATAAGGTTTAATGTTTTTTTCACTAAAGTTTCGAACAAAATTGTAACTGATGAAATTCTGTCGCGTCCTTTTTATAGCAGAAAAAATAGTATGGTGACGTCAGCTGTCACACTTTATGTAGCCATACAGGTTAAAACCTGCTGCTTCATTTTCGCATATTAGACAGAAATCTTCGCTATTTGATATCAGTTTACCTTTAGTGACGTCAGCTGGCAATTTATACAAGTTTAAACCTGTTTTCAGATAAAAATATACAATCATATGATAAAATTCATTTTTGCATATTAGAGAGAAATCTTCGCTGTTTGATATCAGTTTACCTTTAGTGACGTCAGCTGACAGTTTAAGCCTGTTTTCAGATAAAAATATTATAAAATTATGAAAGCAAGGCCATCTTTTAATGGCTAGTTTAACTATCAAAAAAAAGGTTTTCGATGCAATCTATTGACAATTTTTCAAACTTACACACAGGAATCCAGACTAGCAACGCCATCTAGTAGCGAATTCACAGGCTCGAAGGTGGCTGCGCCATCTAGTAGCGAATTCACAGGCTCGAAGGTGGCTGCGCCATCTGTTAGGGAATTTTTCAGTTCTTAGGTTAGAAAAAACTTTTGTTAGGTTAAGCTAAGTTCGCTTAGGTTTCGTTAGGTTAGGTCAAGTTCCATTGGGTTCTGTTAGGTTAGAAAACAATTTCACTAGATATCGTTAGGTTGGAGACCAAATTTTGCTCCACACACCGCCGGAGGCTTCTAGAACCGCCTCGGTAGTTTTGCCTCTTGCCGAGGTCACTCAAAAAGTCGGCAGGAGGGAAGGAGGCTCCCGTTCTGTCCAATCCTTACTACTAAGAACATTACACTTGTTTTGAAGAACTTTTGTCTTACTTTGGAGATATTTGTATATTCCTGTCTCACTTTCCGTGTTCTTGAGAGAAGGGTGAAGGATATATACGATGTATACCGAACGCTATTACTGACTATAAACTATGTATGCTAGAATCATCGTATCATAGAGATGTACACGATATGATTTTACTCACAGAGTACTAATTTAAATACAAGAGTAATATTGTACTAGATTTTAGATAAAATTTCTTGTTAATACAATAATACGTGAAAGTTTTTAAAAAATGTGTTGTTAATTATTTAGAATTTAACTAATTCACTTGAATGAATTTTTTTAATGAAAATAAGTTGCGTTTTTAATGACAATAGGAATATTCTTATTGGAACGAGAAAAAATTAAAAAATAAAATAACAGAAAATTCTCATATAATTTTTATTTATATAAATTGAATTATATAATTCATTTTATTTATTTATACTATTATTATTATTATTATTATTATTATTATTATTATTATTATTATTATTATTATTATTATTAATTTTTTTTGTTATAATAAGAATTGTACAGAATTTTGATAAGAATTGAATGTAAAATGTTGAACTGGCAAAAATTTTAATAGGTATAAAGAAATTAGCATTATGAATAATAGTATTTTGTTCGTCATTGGCCTGGCCTTTACATAAGGTTAAAACTATTCATTAAGAATTTTTTAGTACATCAAACATGTATACGAAGTATCCCATGATTTAAATACCTAATTAAAGCCGGTTACACACGGTCTGATCTCATCGGCCAATAAAACAGACATTATTGACGACGTAAAGATTCTCTCTCGTGTCTCTGGTGGTAAAATTAGGACTAGTATCAAGTTAAAATATACGCATAAATGTTTAATTGGGGATATAAAATCTAGTAATCCGCCCATAATTTGTATAATAGGTATTCTAATGACAATTACACGTATACAAAAATTTTTACTTGATACAGATTCTAATTTAAAAAAAAAACCAAAAAAAAAAAAAAACAAACCTGAGATGCTTGCGTAATCTTTACGTCGCCAAGAATCAGCTACCCACGCGATGATAATATGATAATTTAGTATTTCAATAGTCATGGACGCTGTTTAGCGTTAACTTAAACCTAAGTAACTGTGACACAACCTTGTAGCTCGTTAACAATTCCACATAATTCCATATAACGTATACTAGTTGTCAAAATAGTGTACCAGCTGGTCGTTTCGTCATTATAGGTTATGATCTTAATCCTGTTAATTTAAAATTGTGCCAAAATAGTCGTTTATACAACCACCAATCTTAATTTTAAATTCTATTAAATAAAAACAAAACTTGGCGCTTGCTTTATGGTTAATCGTAAACAATCTTTTTTTTTTTGTTTTTTTGTTTTTTTGTTTTTTTTTTTTTTTTTTTTGTTTTTCTTTTTTTTACGTTTTTGTATTAATAAAATTAAAATGTCATATTTAACTTATCAGTTTTTATATTAAATTATAATATAGTTAGCTAAGAGTAAGTTATAATGACCTGATCGCCTGATTATTAATTTTTATTCAATATTTGGTGTTCCTATGGATTTATAACTAAAATGTATCTTCCTGGAATGTAATTAAATCAAGTAAGTACTTCATATTATGTAATTATTAAAAATAAGTATAATTTTTAATTTTAAATGGAAATTATTTTATAGGTTAAATAAAAATGAGAGGAAAGTCCAAATCGGAAACGAGAATAAAATTTATTTAGGAATTTAGAAATTTTCAATGCCTGTGGAATACAAAATCTGCTTTATTTAAAAATACAGTCAACTCCCGATTATCCGCGCGTGCTACGGAAAGCGAGAAAATAAGCATTTATAAAAAAAGGACTGAACTGACAAGTTTATTGAGTACAAAACGTGCGCAGGCCTCCGAACTCGCGCAGTAGGCTGGCGCGCAAACTTATGCTACGCAAAATTCAATCGCGGATTAAGTAAAGATGTTTCCAAAGCAAGAAACAGAAACAAGTGACCGATTTTTTAAGAGGTTGTAATTATTATTTATGTTTACATTGTATTTTACGCCTTAATGTATAGTAGACTGTATTAAATAGATTGTTTTTTATGTTAAAATAGTTTTTCTCTTTTGTTCTCTCCCATTTTCGGTATTTTTGCGGATTATCCGCGATTTTCGTTATCCGCGGTAGTCGCGCCCCCAATTCCGCGGATAATCGGGAGTTTACTGTAGAGCCATGCGGGAAACATCCTATAAAAAAGTCGTAGAAGCAATGATCATATCAGGTGTACCAGAAGTCAAATCTAAAATGCGAAATTTACGTTCAACTTATTATCAGGAAAGAAGAAAAATTGAAAATTCTATGAAATCCGGCAATGGCACCGAGGGAAAATTGTAGAACACGTCGACATACTGTAATTTCGATGTTTGTCGGAAAAAATAAACAATCTATGAAAAATGTATTTTATTTTATATCCTGAAAAATTCTAAATAATAATCAAAACGAAATAATTAACGATAAAATAACAAGTGGTCATCCAACAAATAAAGTATACCAAGAAAATGATCCATAATCATTTGGTTACAAATTAAAATAAAAAAATTTCGCAGTTTTGTAAGATACTAAAATACAGTGGACTGTAATACTAATGAAGAGGTGGTAGGAAGATAGTTACAGTGGTTGATTCGAACTATTCCACCGACGCCACCATATTTGTAATAATACGGAATTAGAGGAAGGGTGGTAGCAATAGCCGTATCTAAATAAATTTAAATTAAAATATGTATATTTTGGGATGCGATTAAATGACTCAAAAATGACTCAGGCGTCGTTACAGGAAATTGAATAACTCAACAACTAGCGATTAACAATAAAAGTTCTATATTCTAAAATAAAATAACGAATTACAGATTTTCTACCATTTTGGGTTAAATAAAGTTACAATTTAAAGAAACTATGTTTCAAATTGGAAGTTAATAATAATATAGAGTTCTTATAATCTAATAACAATACATATGCAAACCGATTTGGGTGTGGTTGAAGGATTACCGTAAGTTATGTGAAAATTACCCAATAATTATCTTAAACAATTATAATTCCGAATTTTAATAAAACATACCGAATTGGGATGCATATGTAGATCAAATATTAAGGAAGGAAATGCATATTACCTCTTCCTGAGGGATAACAAAACACTACACAAAAGTAAATCTTAACAACTCTAAAAGTACTTTATGACATTACATTACGGAATCTAAATACTGAATGAATTCGTATCGACCCGTTCTTTGGGCCTCAAGCCAAGCTCGCTAGGGTACTCCCCTTACCTCGCGCATTAATCGTTCGATTTCATATTTTGGCGTTTTGCTGATTTATACGTTGTTCACACCTAAGTAAGTAGATTAGTAGTTAGTAGTTAGTAGAACAACTTAGTAACTAGTAAAACAACTTAGTAACTTAGTAAAACAACTTAGTAGTAAGTGGAACAGGAAAAAAATATAATAAAAGGTAATTGTTGGTGTAAAGTAGTAAAAATAATTGCCTGCCATAAACGTTTGTGTATTTGTATTAAATATGCTATAGTACATACATAATTATATGTATATTCTTAGGTAAAAAATAAACAACTCAAATGCAAGTTGTATTTACACAAACAGTATTCCCTACAATCACTTGTTTTTATGGGTTTAATGTAGTAATATAAAAATAAATAAAAGTATAGATAAAATATTTTCTTGACGATTACATTTTATTTCTAAAATAAACCATAATTTTCGATTTCAAAACGATCTCATCTTTATCTTGGTCTGATTACAAGTACCAAAAATAAACAATGATATGTACTGGATGAAATATTTATTACAAAAAATGTTTTAGAAATATACAAGATGAGATTTTTAGAGTTACCATTATTATTGGTTTTTATAATGTCTCTGTCATTCTCCATAAACATATCTTTTATAAAAAAAGAAGATATACATATACCGTTTATTATCGCCGCTGTACTAATATACGAGATGGCGTTGATGGTACTTGGAGTGTAGAGTCCCTATACTGTCTAAAATAAAATCGGGTCACGAGTTTTCATAGTTCGCCATTTTTCATCATAGATTCATCTAATATAAATTGGAATAAAATAAAATATTGAAAAAGTCATTTTAATTCAACATAGAAAGAATGATTAAATTAAAAAATTTTAATTGTTCATTAACACATAACTTAGTAATAATAATTATGTCCTCAAACATATGATAATTAACTTTGACATTTATTTGATGAAAAATGGCTGACATGTCTCAATTATATTTAGTGTAGGGGCTATTGCAATAAAATATGATAATAAAAATTCGTCTTTGAAAACAAGTGGCAGGCACATGGTTTTTATCAGGTTATATCCTGATACCAGAAATAAACCATTTATGTATGGCAGAATCAAAATTATCTAATTAACTTTTAGAATATAGATGTTGCGACTAAAGTTCTCTAATTTGTAACCGATTTACGGTCATTGGCAGTATAACACGTGCGCCAACGACCATGACTAACTCAGACACTACGCTGTAGGACGTCAATAATTCCATACAAAGTGTATTAGCTCTATACCTCTTCAAGTTTATACCGATTTTGAAAATTTTTTCACTGTTGGGGAGCTAAGCTATTTTAGATACATATAGATTACGTTATGTAAGGTCTGACAGTGTCAGTAGGACCTAAAAGTGTCAAAAATAAAATAACTGACCGATTTTGAAACTTTTTTACTATTACCGAGGTAAACTATTTTAGATAGGTATAATCCACCAACTTCGAGAAGAAAATTGATTGGCCATAAAATTTTAAAAATTATGATTGGCTATTAGTAATAAAGGACAACGAATATGGCAAATCAGATAAATTCATCTTTATCTAGCTGACCTAATTTTCAAAGTAGGATTTACATACAAAAAAAAAAAAAATCGTGCAGAAATGAAATACATTCAAAAACTGATGTTTAAAGTTTTTAAAGCAAATTTTTAGAGAATAATAAGAAATAATTAATAAAATAAAATAAATTTGTACACATACATACAATTTGTACAATACGTTTGACACTTATGTGGCATAGATAAAAAATTTATAAACACAAAACAGGAACAAAAATTGATTTATTGGAATTAAATATACATTTTTTTTTTTATATTTGGTTAAATATTTACATGTAAATTAAAAAATATAGCTTAAAGGTAAGTAGAATTATAACAGAATAAATAGCACATTTAAATCGAAATATATTTTAATATAAACTGAAAAATCAAAATACAAAATCCTAGCAAACAGTTACCCTAGTGACTGTAATTTTAGAGCAGTTAAGAACAATGTAATGCCTGACAACACATACTTCATTTTATTTTTGCTAATTGATCACATTATCATATCGAAAACCACAATATAAAGAAAAAAAACATCCAGCATCCATTCATACCAACAACTCAATTTTCTTATTAGGTTTATTACTTACATAAATAATCTGCATATTACAATTATTTCACCTATACTGAAATTTGATATAAGTTTCGTGTTCGAGTTTACGCATTCAGTTTTATAAAAAAAAATATGGGAAAGTACAAAATTATGATTTTGTACATACTTTTTTATCTTACTTACATGTACTCACGTAGGAACTTTAAAAATGATGTTTAACTATATTCACTAAATATTTTGTTCTAGTGTAAAACTGACTTGTAAAATTTTATTGCCCTTATTGTCAACTCAGATTTGCTATATTGTACAGGTTGTGTTATCTGAGATCCACAACTGTCCTGCGGATGCAAATGCGGCGTAGAATGCTACACAACGGGTTTTGAATATATATATATATATATATATATATATATATATATATATATATATATATATATATATATATATATATATATATATATATATATATTACATAAAGTCCGCCTAGAATATACGGTCGAGCTGATTTTTTAATGAGGTCCACCGGGATCTTGCAGATCCGAAAACGCCAGTAATAAGCTATCGAACCGATGTTAAAAAATTTCTCACTGCTAGAGAACTAAATTATTTTAGATGGATACAACTATGCTGCACAAAATTCGTTCGGGTTCTTGGGTCCCCAAAAATACCAAAACTAATTACCCAGCCGATTTTAAAAATTCTTTTACTCTTAGAAAGCTAAACTATTTTAAATAGGTACAGGTCTTAGATGAGATCCGCCAGTGCCCAAGATTTGGAAATTCGCTATGTTATGCAGATGCTGCGACAGGGGTATTTTAATATCTTTGTTAGTTGACAAATAGAACATTCTAGAATTTTTGTTAAACTACACTGTTTAATCTCATTTTTAATGACCAATTCAACAATGAAGTTTGTTTTTTGATATCTCTGCTAGTTGATGATTAGAATATTCTAGAATTTTACGTTACTCATTTTACATTTGCATTTTGCATATTGCGTATACAGAATATGTGCATATATATCTTCAGTGAAATTTTAAAATTTTTAAAGGCTACGAGACCCTCAGACAATATTACCTACGGCCCTGACTCGGGCTTGGTACATAAATTTTCACCAACACAGACAAACAACAACATATCTGTGAGAGGAGAACCCCACTAAATCGCTGACGTCACTACGTAAAATCGGAGTACGTACCATTGGATGGCCACTGTATATCTTGTTTATTCTCTTTGTAATACACGTCATCAATTTTCTTTCTCTGCTTAGTACAACTTTTCTTACCTTCTCTAATTTTTTTGATTTATGGCAATAATTGCCTTTTTGTAATAAGTAAATTTGGTCTATATTGTAAAATATATCTATCTGTTTTCGTATGACGTCATAAATACTCTACAATGTAGTTATTCACGACAAACGATTTTTAACTACTTTTAAATTAGTTGAAAAGAAATGCATAAAATTTTTATTGCAATAACTAAAAAAAAAGCTTAATGAAGAGTACGCCCATTTTTATGCTAATTTTATAAGTATGACAGCTAGAACCATCAACAAGTTTAATTTATAAAAAAAAGACTGTACGTATATAATTTCTGTTGACAATTATAGTATTTACTCTCTCACTAATATGTATAAAATTCAATTGTTCTGTTTGTAATGACAGTATTATACAGGGTGTAAAGTAAATAAGTTTCATCCTTTTGAGAGATGGTTTATCTAGGTGTAAAATTGCCGAAGACATAAAAATTTTTTCGGAATTCACTATCTGAGAAAATCGCATCCCAGCCAGTTCATTGTTTAATATAAATTTCTCTGAATACGCCTCTGACCAAACTAAAATTATTCGCACCCTGTATAATAAAAATTTTTTAAAAATAAAAATAAGTTTTTTTTTTTTTTATTTTACGACAATTTGTAAACATCTGCTGACTTTTGAATTGACATGTACTGTATAGTAAAAATACCCCTGTCGCAGCATCTGCATAACATAGCGAATTTCCAAATCTTGGGCACTGGCGGATCTCATCTAAGACCTGTACCTATTTAAAATAGTTTAGCTTTCTAAGAGTAAAAGAATTTTTAAAATCGGTTGGGTAATTAGTTTTGGTATTTTTGGGGACCCAAGAACCCGAACGAATTTTGTGCAGCATAGTTGTATCCATCTAAAATAATTTAGTTCTCTAGCAGTGAGAAATTTTTTAGCATCGGTTCGATAGCTTATTACTGGCGTTTTCGGATCTGCATGATCCCGGTGGACCTCATTAAAAAATCAGCTCGACCGTATATTCTAGGCGGACTTTATGTAATATATATATATATATATATATATATATATATATATATATATATATATATATATATATATATATATATATATATATATATTCAAAACCCGTTGTGTAGCATTCTACGCCGCATTTGCATCCGCAGGACAGTTGTGGATCTCAGATAACACAACCTGTACCTATCTAAAATAGTTTACCTCGGTAATAGTAAAAAGGTTTCAAAATCGGTCAGTTATTTTATTTTTTGACACTTTTAGGTCCTACTGACACTTCAGACCTTACATAACGTAATCTATATGTATCTAAAATAGCTTAGCTCCCCAACAGTGAAAAAATTTTCAAAATCGGTCGGCTAGTTTATTTTTGACGCTTTTGGATCCGATGGACCCTGGCAGACTTTACATAACGTAATCTATATTTATCTAAAATAGTTTAGCTCTGTAACAGTGAAAAAATTTTCAAAATCGGTCGGTTAGTTTATTTTTACCACTTTTGGGTCCCATGGACCCTGGCGGACCCTAAATAACGTAATGTATGTCTATCTAAAATAGTTAGTTCCCCAACAGTGAAAAAATTTTCAAAATCGGTCGGTTAGTTTATTTTTGACACTTTTGGATCCCATGGACCCTGGCAGACCTTACATAACGTAATCTATATTTATCTAAAATAGTTTAGCTCTGTAACAGTGAAAAAATTTTCAAAATCGGTCAGTTAGTTTATTTTTGACACTTTTGGGTCCTGTGGACCCTGGCGGACCTTACATAATGTATTCTAAATCTATCTAAAATAGTTTAGCTCTGTAACAGTGAAGAAATTTTTAAAATTGGTCGTTTAGTTTATTTTTTACAATTATGGGATCAGTAAATCCTGGCGAAACTCATACAAGTCTAGTACTCTAACAGTAAGAAAAGGGTTCTAAGGATCTCATATAACTTATGGCAGTCCGTAAGCTTCTTGCGGACATCATTTAATTAATTAATTCAAATACTTTAACTTACTAACTGTGAAAAAATTTTTAAAATCGATTGGTTAATTAATTTCTGGCCTTTTTAGGTCCCCAAAACCTTGACCTCACATAAAATACCTTAAATCCATTTGAAATGGTTTAATTTTTTAACATTATTAATTATTAGTAGAAAAATTTTCAAAATCGATTCAAAATATTTTTCCGTACATACATATGTACATTGTACATATTTTGTTTTGTTTTATATTTAATAATATTTATATCATAACATAATCTTCAATTTCTTGTTTACTTAAAAATTCAATAAAAAAAAAAATTCTTCATTACATTAGCTTAGAAAATCTGTTTAATTTACATTTTTTAACATGGGATAGAACCATGCTAATTATAATGCAATAAATGAGAAACAAAACTCTATACATGTATGTGTGTTATATCACATATATGTGAATAGTATTCACTTGTTCTCACAAAATTCTTTAATAAAAAAGTGAAATATTTTTATGCTTCATAAAGAACTGAGATATAAATATAAATTACTTATTAGACTAACAAAGAAAGAATAAAAGTGAAAATTTACATTTTCTCGAAAAATACTTAAAATAGAAAGAAAATTATAAGAATATTTTCTTCATAATTTTTTTTTTCCTTTTCAACGATGTAAAAATCGAACTGCCTTATGATAGGATCGAATGATAAAAAATGGCCAGAAAACCTACTTCTGGGCATCCGACGTGTCTGGCTAACGAACTTAGCCAAGCCAATTCAGAATCCAGTCCGCACACAAAATTTCATAAGCGTTAGACGTTTCGTTCGAGAGTTATCGTGGGAACACATAAATATATATATATATATATGTATGTATATATATATATATATATATATATATATATATATATATATATATAAATTTTAGTGAATATCATTTTCGTATTCTAGGGACCTCAAAACAGATTTCTGTCATAGTCCCGGACTCAGATTGCGTCATGAGACCTACTGTAATAGCTGAATTTCGAGTTTTCGAAATTCGCTAAAAAAAAAACCGAACACTGTTTTTCATAAATTTTGGTTAAAATATGTTTGAAATATTTTTGTAGGTTTCTATTTCACAGGACGTTATGAATATTGCAAGAACCGTAACTCTGGTATTAGTATAAAACATTGTTGCATTTCTTTAATTACAAATATTTAGTTGCATTACTTTAATTACAAGTATTAATTTAATTACAAGTTACATTAAAAATTACACTTTGAATTTTTAAACAAACCAAAATAAAAACTTTCCTTTAACTGTCATACATAAAACATTTTTGTTGATTGTTGGTACACAACACAGATTAAAAAGTGAATTTTTATTCATAACTGAGTAACTTTAGCGGAAAACTGTAACAGAGAATTCCAAACTTCGGCATTAATTTTTACTTTAGATAAATTATCACTTAAGAAAAATAGAAAGATAAAATACAAAAAATAAGAATTTTTTTACTACTGCAATGGCACATAAGTTCGACATCTACCATTACCTTTGTGAACTTATTTTCGTGTTTTTAAATTCAACAGTATATTCAATATATATATATATATATATATATATATATATATATATATGTATATATATATATTCAATATATATATATATATATATATATATATATATATATATATATATATATATATATATATATATATATATATATATATATATATATGATGTGACCTTTTTAAATATCGATTTGTATAGTGGACTTAAACGTTATGAATGGATCGGTCAAAGTATATATAGCTATTACGTATGTGTATAAGAGCATTACCTTAATAGTTTTATTTTGACTAAGATCTGTTCTTTTGAAAATATTTTTTGTTAAGATGATATTTTCAAATAACTTTTTTTTTACTATAGTAATATCGTAAAGGTACATCGTTGAAAAATTATGAAAATATACAAAGTAAGTGTTTTGGTTTTAAAAAGTATGTGATTTTTGAATAAAAATTTTTGTTTATAATTTTTATCAAAAGTTAACATATATTTTTATTAAACATAAACCATTTATGGTTATATATATATATATATATATATATATATATATATATATATATATATATATATATATATATATATATATATATATATATATATATATATAAGCAATATATCATTTTTGTACTGTTGTTTTTTAAATATACAATCTATGTAATAAATTACATTTGAAAATGGTATATATACTAAAATTTTATAATTTTTGAATATAGCATTATCCTATATTATGTCAAAGCAAGTCCATGGGCTATGGGTGTTAAGCCTTAGGCTCTTATGTGGACAAACACTTTTACAATTTTATAAAATAAATTTTTTAATAAATTTATAATGCAGAAACTCACTACATACCAAGCGAGAATGAAGTGTGTTATTTGAACGTAACATAAATATATATTTTATATATATATATATATATATATATATATATATATATATATATATATATATATATATATATATATATATATATAAATGGGGTATTTGACAGTATCAAAGAAAAACAATAAAAACAAATTTTAATGAAAATTGATAATAAAAGACAGCAATTTGTTATGTTAATTCATCCTAACTATGATTATTTAATTTTAAAAAAAATTATAAAAAAAGTAATTTTTCAGCTATAAATTACGTCAGCAGAAATGGGCTGTGACGTTGCTTTCTCTTATATTTCAACACTGTCGCCACTAGGGTCCCTACTTAAATTCCGGTTAGCCAACATAACTATGGAAATTAATTTGAATTTGATTAATTTTTTTAAAAATCAACAATTTCTTTTCCTAGTTATAAGAAAAATAAACAGATTTTTTTCTTAGTTACAGGACACCTGTTGCTATCTAGAGAAACTGACGTAATTGAAGCTAATGAACGTTTTCGCGCAAATTTTGAGAACAAATATTAAATTAATTTTTTTTAACGATTTTCGGCATTATTTTTAAAAATTAAAATTATATATATGCATAATACATAAATATGCGTATTTTAAAATAGTTTCCCAAAATTAGTCAAAATCCCCATTGTCGCATACAAACTAGCGAAGAGTTATGAGCAAATGTTTGAATTATTTCAATAAAACTATATGGTAATAGTTTTTACTCTAATAAGAATATTTTCAAAAAAGAATTTTTTTTGTTTTTCAATATTAAAAATTTTAGAAAATATTTTTTATATAAAAATAACAAAAGAAAAATAACAAAGGAAAAGAAAAGTATTTTTTTTATTTCTATTTTTGTTAAAATTTTTATATGTTTATATCAGTTTATGGAGAAATTTCATACTGATTAATAAAAGAAAGATTTTTTAAAATAATTCATTTTTTTAAAATGGAGTAATTTTATTAAGTTTGGAACATACAGTTCCCTGGTTGATCCTGCCAGTAGTCATATGCTTGTCTCAAAGATTAAGCTATGCATGTCTCAGTACAAGCCATATTAAGGTGAAACCGCGAAAGGCTCATTATATCAGTTATGGTTCCTTAGATCGTACATACATTTACTTGGATAACTGTGGTAATTCTAGAGCTAATACATGCAAATAGAGTTCCGACCAGAGATGGAAGGAATGCTTTTATTAGATCAAAACCAATCAATGTTAACATATTTTTATATTTTATGTTTTTTTATAATTTCATATATATATATATATATATATATATATATATATATATATATATATATATATATATTTAATATATGTGCATCGTAATAATTTGGTGACTGAATAACTTTTAGCTGATCGCACGGTCTTTATAGTACCGGCGACGCATCTTTCAAATGTCTGCCTTATCAACTGTCGATGGTAGGTTCTGCGGCTGCCATGGTTATAACGGGTAAGGGGGAATCAGGGTTCGATTCCGGAGAGGGGGTACCACTCCCGACACGGGGAAGTAGTGACGAAAAATAACGATACGGAACTCATCTGAGGCCTCGTAATCGGAATGAGTACACTTTAAATCCTTTAACGAGGATCCATTGGGAGGCAAGTCTGGTGCCAGCAGCCGCGGTAATACCAGCCCCAATAGCGTATACTAAAATTGTTGCTGTTAAAAAGCTGGTAGTCGAATTTGTGTCCTACACTGTCGGTTCACCGCTCGCGGTGTTTAACTGGCATGTTTTGTGGGACGTCCTACCGGTGGAGAGGTATAAATTATATATTGTATAATATGGTTATAAATACTTGTACAATATGGTTATAAATACTTGTACTGTATAAATACTTATTTAAGTTTTTATTTTTATGTTATTATTTATATTTTTACTTGCTTGAAAAGTTTAAAGTATACTAGTTAAATTTTATATACTAATATGTACATTAAAGTATAATTTATCGTAAGTGTTAAAGTTATTTATTTTTTATAATTTAAATAATGGAGATAGCCTCCCAATTATAATCCTATCGCGGTGCTCTTAATTGAGTGTCGAGATGGGCCGGTACGTTTACTTTGAACAAATTAGAGTGCTTAAAGCAGGCTTTAAAATTTAAATAGTGCCTGAATATTGTGTGCATGGAATAATGGAATAGGACCTCGGTTCTATTTTGTTGGTTTTCGGAAGTTTTTCCGAGGTAATGATTAATACGGACAGATGGGGGCATTCGTATTGCGACGTTAGAGGTGAAATTCTTGGATCGTCGCAAGACGGACAGAAGCGAAAGCATTTGCCAAAAATGTTTTGATTGATCAAGAACGAAAGTTAGAGGTTCGAAGGCGATCAGATACCGCCCTAGTTCTAACCATAAACGATGCCAGCTAGCGATCCGCCAAAGTTCCTCCGATGACTTGGTGGGCAGCTTCCGGGAAATCAAAGCTTTTGGGTTCCGGGGGAAGTATGGTTGCAAAGCTGAAACTTAAAGGAATTGACGGAAGGGCACCAGCAGGAGTGGAGCCTGCGGCTTAATTTGACTCAACACGGGAAACCTCACCAGGCCTGGACACCCGAAGGATTTACAGATTGAGAGCTCTTTCTTGATTCGGTGGGTGGTGGTGCATGGCCGTTCTTAGTTGGTGGAGCGATTTGTCTGGTTAATTTCGATAACGAACGAGACTCTAGCCTACTAAATAGACGTCCTTACCGGCATATAAAAACCCATCTGCTTAATTGTTACTGAATGTTATTTGTATATTTTGTTTTAATATATATCTATAATATGTATGATTTTTTAATTTTTTTTTTATTTAATTTTTAATTTTTAAATTACATAATGATTGTTTCACAGTCCAACACAGAATATTTTACAAATATAATTTTGAAATTCTGCATTAATTATATATTTAACATTATACAATTAACTAAAGTGACATCAGTTTTTTGATGTGGTTTTTATCGCCGGCATACAAATAATTCTTCTTAGAGGGACAGACGGCTTCTAGCCGCACGAGATTGAGCAATAACTGGTCTGTGATGCCGTTAGATGTTCTGGGCCGCACGCGCGCTACACTGAAAGAATCAGCGTGTTTTCCTCTGGCCGAAAGGTCCGGGTAATCCGCTGAACCTCTTCTGTGCTAGGGATTGGGGCTTGCAATTATTCCCCATGAACGAGGAATTCCCAGTAAGCGCGAGTCATAAGCTTGCGTTGATTACGTCCCTGCCCTTTGTACACACCGCCCGTCACTACTACCGATTGAATGATTTAGTGAGGTCTTCAGACTGGCGCGCGGCAATGTTTTTAAAAGACATTGCCGATGATGCTGGAAAGATGACCAAACTTGATCATTTAGAGGAAGTAAAAGTCGTAACAAGATTTCCGTAGGTGAACCTGCGGAAGGATCATTAACGGAATATAACAAAACTTGATTTTTGTGATTTTTTATATATATTAATGTTTTGTTAAAATATTTTGTTTATAAATTCTTATTTTTTATTTTTTTATGTAAGTAAGAAAAATTTATTTTTTTCTATAACCTACTTTTTAAAATATATATTTTATATATAAAATTATAATATTGTAAAAATAAATAATGAACACTTATTTGGATACCAATTTAATATATAAATATTGGTTATAAAGTTTTACATCCAATGTTAATTTGATTTTTTAATTTTTTTGATATGTGTTTATTTTTATATATCATTATATAATTTTTTTTTTAAATTAACAATATTAAAAATTTATTGAATCCATATAAAATAAATAGCATATTCGTAAAATAACATGTTATTTTCAATATGTCTTATTTATAATATAGTTATTTAATAAATAAGTTTTCTTTAAAGAGAATTTTTTTTTAATGTTTTGTCAAATAAACAAGCTAGCACTGTATCTAATAAAATTTTATTAAACATTATTATTTATTTTTTTATACAAATGTAAGTCAAAGAAAAACAAAAAAATTGTTTTTTATTGCAGTCTTTTTATTATTATTATAATAATAAAAAAGTATAAATTTTTATTTAATAAAAGTGTTTTTTAAAATTTAATAATATAAAGATTACCCTGAACGGTGGGTCACTTGGCTCGTGGGTCGACGAAGAACACAGCTAATTGCGCGTCAACTTGTGAACTGCAGGACACATGAACATCGACATTTCGAATGTACATTGCGGTCCTTAGATACTGTTCCCGGACCACACCTGGCTGAGGGTCGTGTACAGTAACAAAAAATTATTTTTAATAAAGGATATATATTTTTAAAATATATATCTTATAAATAATAAAATAAAGGTTCGTATATTTTTTATTTTATACGTCATTCTCAATTATATGATGTTCGAATGTATGTATTTGTAATATTATTTTTCTATATCTTACTATTATAAATGTAAGAATAAGAAAATCAAATAATACATCACATCATTTTAATTTAATAAAAAAGAAACGATATTTTCTAAAAATATAAAAATATTTGGAAAAAAAATTAAACACATAGGGTAAAAGCCCCCTTTGTGGAACGGTATCTAATTATGAACATTTACATATTAATGAAGTTACTTCTGAAAGAAACGTCTGATAACAAAAATTATTATTAATAGAATGATTGTTTTTCAATTTAAATTCACCTCGCATTTAAAGTTTCCTTACTTAATTAAAGAAATAAATATGTAAATGTCAAAACTGTTCCAGTATTAGATACCGTTCCACAAAGGGGGCTTTTACCCTATAGTAATGAAAACTAGGGATTGTAATACCGGTTACCGATAAATTACTAAAAATATCTTAAAATTTTTACCGCTAAATCGCTGATTTTTTACCGGTAATTCGATAAATTGAAAATAATATATTTGGAAATTTTTGGAAGTTCATTTTATTTCATAGAAGAATGATCAAGTTTATTAAACGTAAAATCGTAAATGTACACAATCACATTACCCCTTACTGTGTATCCATAATAAACTATTCTATGATACAATAAAATCGCACAATGCAATGGTCAGTTTTAAAATGCATATACCTATAGGGAATAAAACGTTCTTTTTGTATTTACTTACATATTATTTAAATCAGCTGTACTTTTTCCAAAATAATTAAACATTACATTAAATTATTACATTGTAAGAAGCGGTATCTAAGTAAATTTTTTATACAGATATATATATATATATATATATATATATATATATATATATATATATATATATATATATATATATATATATATATATATATATATATATATAATTGATTCATATTTTATAATTATTTAAGAAAATTTTAAATTATTTTTTCAATAAACAATAACAATGGGCGGTATATTTCTATGAACGAAGCTGTAGATACCTACAAAGTCGTAAAATCAAACAGATTATCATTTTTACCTAATTTTTATCTTATTTTGTAGAGGGTAAAAGCTCCTATACTCGAACGTGATTCAATACTCGAACAGTTTTGATATTTTACATATTAATGAAGTTATTTCTGGAAGAAACCGATAAATATCAAAACTGTTCGAGTATTGAATCGCGTTCGAGTATAGGGGCTTTTACGTTACTGTGTATAATGACCTTAATGAAATAATTTTACGTTTTTATTTTTTTATTTATTATTTTTTTTAATACTTATTCTTATATTTACCATGTTTTAAAAAATACCGGTAAATTACCGGTAAACCGGTTTTGCTAAAATAATTTACCGAATTACCGGTAAATGAAAAAGTCGGTAAATTTACAATCCCTAATGAAAACCAAAAATTATTCATGTATATATGTGTTTTAAATATCTGATTAATTTTATTTTATGAAAATATGAAATAACGAAATAATTTATTTCTTATTAATTTTCATATAAATATTAAATAATAATATTTAAAATTTAACATAATAACATAAGATGAAATTTTTTGGTTTAATTAATTACTAATAGTGTTTTTATTTTTCCAAAATAAAAATTTTTATATTTTGTTATAAAGAAAATATCAGAAAAAAATTTTTTTTTATTTAATTTATTTATAATTGCGACCTCAGAGTAGGTGAGATTACCCGCTGAATTTATGCATATTATTAAGCGGAGGAAAAGAAACTAATTAGGATTCCTTTAGTAGCGGCGAGCGAACAGGGAGAAGCCCGTCACTGAATCCCATGGCTAAATAAAAATGGTCATTCGGGGAATGCAGTGTTTGGGAGGATCCATAATTTTTTTTATATAACCTGTTATTTTATGTAATAAGTCCAAGTCCATCTTGAATGGGGCCATATATCCAGAGAGGGTGCCAGGCCCGTAGTGACTATATACTGAATAACAGGTGGATCTCTCCTCAGAGTCGGGTTGCTTGAGAGTGCAGCTCTAAGTGGGTGGTAAACTCCATCTAAGGCTAAATATAACCACGAGGCCGATAGCGAACAAGTACTGTGAGGGAAAGTAGAAAAGAACTTTGAAGAGAGAGTTCAAGAGTACGTAAAATCGTTCAGGGGTAAACTTGAAAAACCCGAAAGGTCGAAAGATGAGATTCATTTACTTTTTATCGTATATTAACCAACTTGTATTTGTTAGTGACAAAATGTATTATTATTATATATTATAATTTTTTATGGTATATTTATAATTTATAAAATTATTGCACTACTATATGTTGTGTATAATAACGAGGTATGCACTTCTCATCTTGTAAAACGTCGCGACCCGTTAAATATTGATTTATGAGATATTTTTGTGCATTGTATATTATAAATTTTTATTTATTTGTGTAATATATGCCTATATTATCTAATTAATTGTTTGACGGTATAAATATTCATAATATAAGATTAAGTGTAAAATTTTTTTTTTACACGTTCATTACCTAAAACGAGTATATGTGGGTTTTATTAGGTTTTTTATATTTCTTAATAAAACTCATGACTTTATTTGGTTTTTATGCCAATAAATCATACCATATTACAGTCAGTTTTTAGGTATTAATTTGAACAATTATCTTTTTGTCAGAGACTCTATAGCTTTGGCTACTTTCAGGAACCGTCTTGAAACACGGACCAAGGAATCTAGCATGTGCGCAAGTCACTGGGAAAAAAATATTTTTTCATCGAAATATTAATAAATTTTATGAAACTCAAAAGCAAAATGAAAGTAAAATAATTTTTAAAAGAAATTTTTTTTTTTATTATAAATTTGAGGGAGGATATATTTTTATTATGTATTAAATATCGCACTCCCAGGGCATCTTATGTTATTCTTATAATTTTTTTATAATTTTTATTATGAATAAAGGTGCACCTAGAGCGTACACGCTGGGAGCCGAAAGATGCTGAACTGTGCCTGGTCAGGACGAAGTCAGGGGAAACCTTGATGGAGGTCCGTAGCGATTCTAACGTGCAAATCGATCGTCGAAACTGGGTATAGGGGCGAAAGACTTATCAAACCATCTAGTAGCTGGTTCCGTCCGAAGTTTCCCTCAGGATAGCTGGCGTTCATCATTCAACGAGTCTCATCCGGTAAAGCGAATGATTAGGGGCTTGGGGGCCGAAACGACCAACTTTAAAAGGGTGAGATCTCTAGCTTGCTTAAAATCATATATAGGTTTTATTTTTAATTTTATATATATGTGAAGCTATGAGAATAATATTTTTAATTAAATAATATTTATGGATCAGAATGCCAAGTGGGCCACTTTTGGTAAGCAGAACTGGCGCTGTTGGATGAACCAGACATAGAGTTAAAGCGCCAATATCGACGCTTATGGGATACCATGAAAGACGTTGGTAGCTTAAGACAGCAGGACGGTAGCCATGGAAGTCGGAATCCGCTAAAGAGTGTGTAACAACTCACCTGCCGAAGCAACTAGCCCTGAAAATGGATGGCGCTGAAGCGTCGTGCTTATACTCTATCGTCAATTGTTATTATAGATATTTATTTTTTATAAAAAAATTTTAAATATCATGAAAACTTGACGAGTAGGAGGGTCGCGATGGTGTACGCGGAAGGATTGGCCGTGAGGCTGTCTGGTGGTAGTAGCAAATACTCCAGCGAGGCCCTGGAGGACTGACGTGGAGAAGGGTTTCGTGTGAACAGCCGTTGCACACGAGTCAGTCGATCCTAAGCCCTAGGTGAAAACCGATGTTAGATGTGTTTTAATAATTATAATTTTTTATTTTATTTTATAAATAATTTTATTTAATAATAAATTTATAAAATAAATAAATAAATAATAAATAATTAGATCCATTATTTGGTAACCCAAAGAAGCCTGGAGACGCCGTCGGAATGTTCAGGAAGAGTTTTCTTTTCTGTATGAGCGTTCGAGTTCCCTGGAATCCTCTAGGACGGCGATAGGGTTTGGAAGGCGAAGAGCACCGTAGTTGCAGCGGTGTCTGGATCATTCCTTCGGATCTTGAAAATTCAGGTGAGGGCTACGTGGAGGTGTCGCGCCGGTTCGTACCCATATCCGCAGCAGGTCTCCAAGGTGAAGAGCCTCTAGTCGATAGAATAATGTAGGTAAGGGAAGTTGGCAAATTAGATCCGTAACTTCGGGATAAGGATTGGCTCTGAGGACCGAGGCGTGCCGGGCTTGATTGGGATGTAGGTTATGGCTAACGTACCGGGCTTGAGTGAGGTGATACCATATTACCTACTACTAAATGTTGAATACATACTAAACATATTTATAACAATACATATGTTTTGTAAATTTTATTTATTAAAATAATAAATAATTATAATGTGTGTATTTATGTATTATATAGAACAATTATTGAAAAAATCAATTCTATTTGTAATTATATTTAATTATTGTATGTTACACTATTGATATATAAAAATGTGATTTTTTATTTCTGTTATTTTATTAATATGTACTTCATAAAAAATTATAAATTACATAATTTTCTAAGTAATTAGTAATTAATTATGTGTATAATAAATGAATATTTGGGGATTTAATATATATTTGATAATAATCATTTATGTAAAATGATGGCTAAAATTTTTATATACAAAGGCTGTATTATTTATATAATAAAACTAAATATGATTTATTTATAATAATTTTATTAAAAGTTTTTTCATTTGTTCGAGAAACACTTTACATATCTGTGTAATTATTGAAAATTTTTAAAATTATTATTTACTTGTATGCTATTAATAAATTAGTTTTGGGTATATGTTTTTGTGGATCCGAACTCGGTACCGTGCCTTGGCCACTTACGGAACTTTCTTGCTGCGAGACTTTACTCAACATATATATCCTATAATTTTTATATTTTTATTTTTATTTATTTAATTATATTATATTAAAATGAAAGATATATATGCGTAAATGTTCTCTTCGGCCGTAATTTAACGGTTAACTCAGAAATGGCACGGACTAGGAGAATTCGACTGTCTAATTAAAACAAAGCATTGCGATGGCCCCAACGGGTGTTGACGCAATGTGATTTATACCCAGTGCTTTGAATGTCAACGTGAAGAAATTCAAGCAAGCGCGGGTAAACGATGGGAGTAACGCAATTTCTCTTTTGCTAGCCAAATGCCTCATCATCTAATTAGTGACGCGCATGAATGGATTAACGAGATACTCTCTGTCCCTATCTACTATCTAGCGAAACCACTGCCAAGGGAACGGACTTGGAAAAATTAGCGGGGAAAGAAAACCCAGTTGAGCTTGACTCTAGTCTGGCACTGTAAGGAGACATGAGAGGTGTAGCATAAGTGGGAGATTTATATTGTACTTTTTATGGGATTTATTTGTCGCTGGTGAAATACCACTATTTTCATTGTTTCTTTACTTACTCGAGGCGGAACGCGTACTGTGACAATTGTCATTCACAAAAATGGCATTGTACATGTTACGGTGTTCTTAAGCCAAGCGTATTAGAGTTTATGCTTATTTTATATATATAAATTTATATATATATATATATATATATATATATATATATATATATATATATATACATATACATATCTATTTATATATATATATATATATATATATATATATATATATATATATATACATATACATATCTATTTATATATATATATATATATATATATATATATATATATATATATATATATATATATATATATATATATATATATATATATATATATATATATATATATATATATATACCAGTGTCCACGAATCGGATCACGCAGGAGTATATATTTGATATTAAAAATTAAAAATAATTAAAAATATAACACAATACTCGTTTTTTTTAAAAAACCACAATATAACATATAATTTCAAAATACAATAAAATAAAAATTACAAATCAAATATGAGAATATAAGGTATTAAAATAAAAAATAAAAATTATATATATATATATATACATATATATATATATATATATATATATATATATAATATAATTTTTATTTTTTATTTTAATTCCTTATATTCTCATAGGAGTACAGTGGGTATCACAACAACACCGCTGGAGGACCTCCAAGGGCCTCCAATGGTAGAAAAACACACAAACGGATAGAAAAACAATAACAAAATAAACTTACTATGTGTTGTCTTATTTATTAACTAACCATAGCCCCGTTAGCCTGCCAGCCAGCTAGCAGTTACCGCCGAGCACGACGAGGACGAGGGGTTGGATTTATGCCCGGCAATATATTATTATTATTATTTTTTTTTTTTATTATTAAAATTGGGGTACTGCTGCCGGTGGATGGCGCGGTCAGCAGCACCCGGCGGCATCGCCAACAGAGGGCATGCGCCGCCATAAACGGTAAAGATAAAAACATACATAAAACAGACAGGAACACATAAATGCGATAGACAAGGGACAAAACATACACATAATAAAATCCATCGATGGGCCCTGCCATCCCAGGGCTTAAAAAGAGCGGACAGTCCTTGGTGGCGGTACGATAAGTACTAGACAGAGCGTCCGGTCACCAAGGCCTGGAAGCCATCGCTGGAACTCCCTCCGAGGTGTAAGGGACTCCGGAGTGGAGAGAACCGACTAGAAACACACAAATATCACAGACAATTATCACAGTAGAGGATCACAGAGAAACTTATTGCGTCACTGGGAGGCCACAGGCCGACCAGTGAAGCAATAAGGAACTAAAACAATACCGCTGTAGAGCCATAACAACAGGCCTACAGCGGCATAACAAAATATCACAGAGAAAGAAAACAAATGATGTACCACCTCGGGTGTAAAAGGCCCTTGGTAGTACATCGTTATAAAGAAATAACAACAACAAAACAACACGTATAAATAACAACACTACCACTAAGGGTGTAAAAGGCCCTTAGTGGCATAACGAGAGACTAAAAGTACCCTGCCAGACCAGCTGGAACAGGGTATCGTTAATAAATAAGACGAACACAAGAAATCGCGAAAACATATAATTTTAAAAACAAAGCTGAAAAAAAAATTTTTAAAAATGTCGGGGGAGAATCAAGAGACGACTTGAATAAAAACTGAGATGTTAAGCCCCTACAGTTTCTGAAGAAGGTTCGAATTTCTGAGAAATTCAGTCATCCTTCTTTCAGAGACAGCATCATAACTAAGAGCGTTGGCTACATTATTCGGGAGCTGCAACCTCTGGCGCAATGGCGCAAAGGTTACACATTCCTCAACTATATGCCTCACGGTCAGCGCCGTCCCGCAGGCGGCGCACCTTGGCTGATCCTCACCGGCGAGAAGATGACGATGTGTTAACGCCGTGTGGCCCAAGCGTAAACGCGTCAGGGCCACACTCTCTCGCCGGCTCAGATTTACAGGTGCCGGAGTTCTTCGGACCTCAGGTTTCACCTGTCTGAGCTTGGCCGTGAGGTTGTTCCACTCACGTTGCCATTTCTGATCGATCGCGGATGCACACTCTCAGATCCTCTGGGCGAATGGCAATGTCCTGTGGCTCACCGACTTCGGCTGCATGACGTGCTGCCTGGTCGGCGAGTTCATTGCCAGGTATCCCCACATGTCCGGGAATCCAAAAGAAGGTGATAGACTTTCGGCGGAGCATGTAAGACACGTTCGGATGTTCTGCACCAGTGGATCGATGGTATGAGAGTGGCAGATCGCTTGCAACGCGCTCAACGAGTCGGAACAAATGAGGAATGCGCTGTCTTCGGATGTTTGACAGAATCGCAGGGCTTGCAGAATAGCAAATAATTCTGCAGTATACACAGTGGCCTGGGGAGGAAGTGACCAAGCGTGAGGATCGTCACGAATGACGATGGCACTTCCAACACCCGTAGCGGTTTTGGAACCATCTGTGTATATGCAGAGAGAGTCAAGTTCGCTAATGATCTCGTAAAAGCGGGATCGATATTCGAATGAACTGGTCTCCTCCTTGTTGAGACCGGTCAGGTCGAAACGACACCTTACTTTAGGGATCAGCCAAGGAGGTACTTCCATAGGACTGTAAGTGCAGACTCTCTAATAACTCCTGCGTTCGAACGGCCACTGGTCGACTTATGGTGGGACGTCGACCGTAGAGCCCCTGTAAACGGTATCTGAATAGAGTCGGGTGGTTTATATGTGAAGGTGTTGCATATATCCCCGCTGCATAATTGAGCAAGAGACGCTCACGTCTCAGTCGCAGCGGAGGAAGACCCGACTCTACGCAGAGGCTCATAGAAGGGCTCGTTCGAAATGCTCCCGTAGCCAGTCGTATGCCTGCATGGTGAACAGGATCTAGGAGTAGAAGCGCAGACGCCCGGGCGGAGGAGTAAGCAATGCTGCCGTAATCAATCCTAGTCAGAACTAGCGATTGATACAGGCGAAGCAACGACTCCCGGCCCGCACCCCACGATGCACCAGCCAAGCACTTAAGCATGTTTATTGTCCTACGACAACTCGCAGCTAAGGCTTGGAGGTGTGGGCGCCACGTAAGTTGTTTGTCTAAAATAAGTCCTAGAAACCTGACGCTATCAACGCACTGAAGGTTGGATCCTTTTAAAGTGAGCACAGGATCCGGATGTGCGTTGCGCTTTCTGCAGAAGTGAACCACCGATGTTTTTTGTGGAGAGAAGCGAAAACCAAGAGCTTCTGCAGAAGTCACCACTTCGTTGATGCCTTGTTGCAGCCGTTGTTGGATAGCCTCAATGGAATCGGCTGCATAAAAATTGTGAGGTCATCAACGTACAAGCAACGACGAATTGGGGCTGAAGCTGCAATATGACTGACTGCGATGGAAAACAAGGTGACACTAATGGTGGAGCCTTGAGGAACACCATTCTCCTGGGAGTGGGCCTCAGACTCAGTGTCACCTACCCGGATACGAAAAGAACGGTCAGTCAGAAAACTTTTTACGAACTGAGGGAGGTTACCCCTTAAACCCCAGTCGTGCAGCTTCTTGAGAATGCCATACCCCCACCTCATATCATAAGCTTTCTCCAAATCGAAGAACACAGCCACAAGGTGTTTTCGTTGGAGAAAGGCGTCTTGAATGGCATTCTCGAGGCGAACAAGATGGTCCGTAGTCGAATGGTATCGGCGGAACCCACATTGATGTTTAGGTATGAGATTGTGGGATTCCAGCCACCAGACGAGACGGTTGTTCACCATTTTTTCCAATACCTTGCTGAAACAGCAAGTCAAGGATATTGGACGGTAGCTAGATAGTTGCGATGAATCTTTACCCTCTTTTAGCAGCGGAATGATGGTAGCTTCCCGCCACTGCGGAGGGTAAACGCCTTGTCTAAAAATTTCGTTGTACATATCCAGTAACCTACACTTACCAGGATAAGGCAGGTTCCGGATCATGGCGTAGGGGATCTCATCAGGTCCAGGGGAGGTGTTCCCAGATCCCCGAAGCACCTCCAGTAATTCTTGCATAGAAAACGGTTGGTTATACTGGAGGGATTCATCTGAGAAAAAATCAAGATCGTTTTGTTCGTGTTCGATCTTGATCCGCAGGAAGTCCGGGTCATAATTCTGGGAGCTACTGACGCGCTGAAAGTGCTTAACTAAGCAATTAGCTATTTCCGCGCGTTCAGTGATGTTTCGACCGTCGACGATGAGAAGGGAGGGCATTGGTGAACGGGAGGATTTCCCTGTAATGGCCCTCACTCTTCTCCATACCTCTGAGTTGGTGGTGGAGGTATTAATGGCCGAAACATATTGCTCCCATGATAGCCTCTTTTGCTCTTTTATAGTTCTTTTACAACGTGCTTGAGCACGTTTGTAGGCTATCACATTTTCCTGCGTGGGGCGACGTCTGAGTTCGTTGTACGCCCGCTTTTTCTCTGCAACTGCTACACTCACGACTTCATTCCACCATGTTACGCGACGTTTGGGTGGAATGTTGGACGACTTCGGTATCTGATATGCTGCTTCAATGACACTGGAGGACATTTGCTCCACATCATCTTCTACGTCTCCAGTCAGCTCGGGTGTACGGAATGAATCAGCGTACATCTCCCAGTCAGCTTGACGGAGACGCCATCTCGGCGAAGATGAATGTGGAGTCATCGGCGTGGTACTGTTCAATATGATTGGAATATGGTCACTGCCGTATGAATCAGACGCCAGCGTCCATTCATAACGGTGTGCCATGACCGGTGAGCCGAGTGATAAGTCGATAGCCGACAGCTCACCGGTTCTTGCGTTAATGAAAGTACCTTGACCGGTATTCAACAAGACCGCTTCAGACTCACCTAGAAACCGTTCTATGAGTCTTCCACGGACGTCTCTTGTGCTACAGCCCCACATGGGGCTGTGAGCATTAAAATCTCCTAGTAACAAAAATGGACGTGGTAACTGTAATGTAAGTTCGGTCAAATCTTCGACGTTCCAGTCGAAATCTGGTAGGTAGACCGAGCATACTGTGAACTGGGGCGGTTTTAAAAATTGTACTGCAATAGCTTGTAGGGGGGTGTTTAACGGGTGGTCCCGGAAAGGAACGCCATCTTTAATGATGATGGCAACACCCCCCCTCGCCCTGATGTCTGGCTGTACGTCGTGCCGGTGGATTTTATGGTATTTGATGGTAAATTGTTCCGCCGGCCGTAAATGTGTCTCTTGGAGGCACACGCACATAGGCGTGTGCTCAGCCAGAAGCATCTGCAATTCACAGTAATGGTGCTTAACACCATTACAGTTCCACTGTACGATAGCCATTTCTGTTACTACTTGGGTTGCTCCCTAGGAAGTGTGACTACTTCCTAGGTTTCCCCTTTGGCCAGCCTTTTTTTCTTTTTATCACTTTCACCTCGGTGTCCGAATTGTCAGATTCGGTGGCCGAGGTGTTAGTATAGGCGTCGGACGTCGGGCGCTTTGTACCCGTACGTACCGACGCGGTCGCACTTTCCGAGTCGCTCATCGGTGTTTGGATAGAGCGACTCGAGAGAGGGGTGACCGGGCGTTCGGGTGTGCCCGGTCGGGACGGTGCCGTTGGCCGTTGTGGCAGTGGCACCGTCGATTGTGGAGGCAGCATGGTTTCTGCCCCCGAGGTGGTTGTGGAGGGTCCCTTTTTGGGGGACCTTTGTTTTACCACCTCCTTTCCCCCCTCACTGTGACGCCTTTTAGGAGGCGAAGCCTGCTTTGGAGAAGACGTCACAGTACGTACGACGGGTCCCTGAGGGGTGGTTGTTAGCACCCTCTTGGCCTCAGGGACCTTGGCTGACACAATAGCGGCTGTATTGGGTGTAGACACAGCTACACCCGTGGAGCGCATGAGACACTCTTGCATTTTCTGCATATTTACCTGCATTTGTCTCATGGCTTCCTTTATTTCTTTGATTTCACTTGTCTTTTCAGCCGCTGAAGGGGCGGGGGCCGCAACAGCGCGTGCATAACCTTCAAGAGCTGAGCGACGAGGCGTATTGCCTAGAAGCTTCCGTTTTGCCTCTGGGTAGGTTAACCTCTCCAGGGCTCTCAACTCCTGAATCGCGGATTCTTGTTTAAAAATGGGGCAATTCCTCGACTTAGCCGAGTGATTACCCCCACTATTGATACATTTAATTGGCTCGTCACATGGTCGTCCTTCATGTAACGGCCTTCCGCACACGCAAATCTGTTGCTGTATATTACATCTTTGTGAGACGTGGCCGTACTTTTGGCATTTGTAACACCTCATTGGTGCTGGGATGTACGGTCGCACGTCCACTTTATTGAAAAGGCCAAGGATCACTTCTTTAGGTAGTGTGACCCTATTGAATGTTAGAAGGATTAAGGGGGACTCAGGATATTTGTTCCCCCTGTTGAATTTTAGCCTTTTCGCTTCTATAACCCCCTGTGGAGACATCTCCGACACTATCTCTTCCAGGGTACAGTACGCAAGAGACGGATGCATAATGACGCCCCTGGAGTAATTTAATACACCGTGGGGCATCACGTCTACCGCGTACTGACCTAATACTTTCAAGTTTTGTATCTTTTCGGATTGTGCCGGTGAGAATGCCTCTACGAGCAACCCATTGCCCGATAGCTTGGCATCTTTAACCTGCCCAATTCCATCTTTTACCAGTTTTGCCAGGAGGAAGGGACTGACTTTACCAAAGTCACCTTCCTTCGGCTTTATCACTAGAAACTTCACATAACTGGACACTTGCACTCTTGGGGACTCCAATTGTAGTGGAGTCCCACGATTTTTCCCTTTTTTGTGTTGGCGAGGGTTACCCCTTTTCGTTTGTGTACTCGCTCCACTGGATTGCGGAGCGGGTACAGCGGACGCAGTAGCGGGACGTGTCTCGCTACCAGTGCTCCCACCAGATGACAGCGGTGGAGCAGGGTTCGCGTCCGGTTTGGAGGGCCCGGACTCGCCCTTGTTTAATAAGTTAGAGTTCTCCATAAACAGTAACACAAAAAATCCCCCACCCCGCTCCCCACCCTCCACGGAGCCTCATAAGGGACGTGGGACTCCCACGCCAGGGATACGGGAATGAGGGGCCCTAGGGACGAAGCCCATTGCCCCAGTGACACGCACGACCTCGGGGCGCTCGAATTTACTGCGGCCGGTGCATAACCGCAGCCACGGTCTATGCCTGAAGCCAGGGCCGAAGTGACGTGTTGTTCCGCCGTACTCGCAAGTAACGGCTTCCCTCAGTCACCAGGATCCCCTTTTCCAGGCAACGCCGCTAAGCCACACACGAGCTAGTGTGGGTCCCGAAGATGACTTTAAGTTGGGACAACATTGAAAAAAACGAAAACAAAGCAAAACCAAAAACAAAAAAAGAAACAAAAGATAAAAGAAAACCTGAAACAAAGAGAAATAAAAATAACGAGAACAAAAAACAATAAAAACGAAACGAAATAAAAAACAAGGTTAAAAAATGAACGATCAAGGATTTCTCCTCTGGATCCGGCATCTTTTGTGAAAACAGTGGTACCTCGAGAAGGAAAGGTGCCGATCTTGGGTAGTCAGAGGCTAATGGAATCCGAAGATTACTGTATTGCGCATAAACTACCCCTGGAACCCTTAGCCTCCTTGACACCAATGCGGGATAAATATCCCTCACGGGTGCCAAGGGCAGCTGCTATAGGTGTCCTCACCACCAATATATTATTATTATTATTATTGATTTGACGTAAATATCGCGACTGCACTTCAAAAACCCCCAGGCGGAGGAAAAAGTGTCCGTGCAGTGTACCAGGTCAGGTACTTCTAGGTCAGGTACGTAATGTCCGTCATACAGCATCCCCTTCCTGGTCTTCCCTACCTAATAAATCCCCGAACCTCGCTGCAAAACCATGGCAGTGGGAGATTCGAGGGCAGGTCCAATGGATGTTTGAGGACCCGCTCTAAACGGGGCATGGGCGTTCAAAGGTGTTCATGAACTCCCGGAGAAAGTCGTCTCGTGCGATCGGAGCGTGCGGAGCGTCCCGATAATAACTGCTTTTTGCATTGACGCCGCTAACATGTTGGCATGAGATCTACAAGCCGGAATGATGTTAAGATTGCGCACAAAGGAGTTATGCATACCCCCCAGACATCCGATTATAAGTACGACCAAGCGGATAGTATAGCCCGGGTACAGTTGTCGCAGTTCATGTATTAGATCTTGATATTTAATCCTTTTTTGCTCCTCCTTTTCGACTATGTTAGTTTCCGCCGGAGCAGAGAACTCGATAACATACATAGTCTGAGATGTTAAATCTTGGAGCACAACATCAGGCTTATTGGCGTTCAATTGCCTGGTAGTTGCAACCGGCATATTCCAAAAGATCTTGCACTTTTGGTTGGCAACAAAGGATTCTACTTCCGCAGGATCGTAGGGCAAGACTGGTGTTTTGTCAACTTCGTAATGATGACGAAGATAAAAGTAGAGCACACGCAACGCTGCATTATGGCGATGGATATAGGTGGATTTAGCATAATAAGAACAACCTCAAGTCAGGTGCATTAAGGTTTCCGGGTATGCTTTGCATGCCCGACACGAGGTACTCGAAACCCCTTTATTACCCATCACATATTTTTGGTGTGTTAAAGTGTTCCACACTCCATCTTGAGCTGCCATGATAAAGCCCTCCGTTTCCGATTTAAGTCCATTAGCTCTCAAGAAAGCCCAAGTGAGTTCGCTCGAAAGGCCAAGGTTGTCAAGATGACGGTAGAACATACCCTGGTGAACTTTGTCGCGATGTTTATTGAGCAGATGTTGTTGCTCGGGTCTCTTGATTGCCGACTTTTGGCGCGACTGTGATAGTGAAAGAATGTTTATTATTATTACTATTATTACTATTATTATTATTATTATTAGACTTTTACGCCAACCTGGCGCTCACTACTCAGTAGGACAGTACTGGGTAACATTCACCTATACCGGCATTATGCAAGGTATTAGGCTCTGTGGAAGGGTAATGTGCCAAACCAATCCGTAAAAGTACCGTAGTACATTCACGGACGGGTCTGTCACATCACTCCTTATATTGTTATTATTATTATTATTATTATTATTATTTAACAATAAGTGTTACTAATTTAACCTATTGACTAATATTTTATGTAGATTAATATTATTTAACAATGGCTAACCCTAATTTAACCTATTAAATAATATTTTATGTAGATTAATATTATTTAGCAATGGCTAATCCTAATTTAAACTATTAACTAATATTTTATGTAGAATAATATTATTTAGCAACAATTGTTACTAATGTATTAAACTAATTTGATTTATTAATAAATATAATTTTTTACTGTACTTAAAAGCTTTTTTTATTTCATAGTTACCTCTAAAGATACTTTCCAAGTCCAATATATCCTATTAATTGTCAATCCAATATATTCTTTATATTCAGAAAATTTTTAAATGTTATAAAATAATATAAAAATAATACTTTGTATTTCTTACTATGTTATTTGTTAGTGAATACAGGGTAAATAATATATAATAAATTACAGTTAACGTAAAAGCCTATATAAACGAACGCGTTTCAATACTTGAGCAGTTTTTATACTTATCGGTTTCTTTCAGAAATAACGTAAATAATATATCAAATATCAAAACTGTTCGAGTATTGAATAGCGTTCGTGTATAGGGGCTTTTACCCTATTGCAATATTTAAAAAAAAATTGTATCATTTATAAATAATTGTTTTAAAACATTTATATGGAAATATTTTTACAATAAATACATATATATGTATCATCAGCATTAGACACGCATTTAATATGCGCCCAGTTTTTGCACAACTGACATTCAATCCACGTTTCCAAAATAAAAGTACGACAAAAATTAGCGATACGTTTTATTTAAATAAAGTTATGTATATTCCTTAATGTATTAAATAAAGTATTGCTCAAATTACCTCCTATAAATTTTATTGTCCAACTGACCCCGGCCTACCCTACTTAGAACAAAAATGGATATGATATTTGTAAGTACGTAAACGAAGGTCAAGTTAGTGTTTTATTTTATCGAATTATAAGTAAAACTGTTAAAATTTATCGGATGAAATTGTATTATTATGATTTTTTATACTTTTCATAAAAGTGCTTATAACGTACACTAGTTTTCGCAAAATATAAATTTTTTCTTAAAATATTAACTTTACATATAAAAAATTAATCTAGTTTAGTTTCTTTTAACAAAATACATGATTATTTAAAAAACTAACTTTTAATATATATACATTTTAAAAAATTTGTTATCATTGGTTATTAATGTGCAAAAATTTTTCTAACTTCAAATATACACTCATTTTGTATGTAACCAATGTGGTTGTATGTAACTAGTTTATGTTAAGTGCAAACCATCATATGTACAAAGTTGTATATAGTAATACCTATATCTATATAAAAATAAAAAAAATAGAAATAAAAAAAAAAAAAAAAACGAAAAAAAATTTCTTATATTTTAATATAAACTTTAAAAAGCTTCAATAATAATAATACATTTTATAATTTTTATCATTTTTGTAACGAATTAAAACAAAAAAATATAAAAAAAAGTAAAACTTACCACGCTGAAAAATCTAAAACAATAATTTATAAAACTAATTCTAGTGATATAGTAGGAATATTTTCCACAAAAATGCAAATGGTTATGATATTTGTAAATACATACGTGGAAATGACCTATATGTTAATATTTTAGCTTATTTAATTAAAAATGTTTGACTAAACGTAAAAGAGTGTAATTTTATGTTTTTTAAAATTTATCCGATCCTAACTTAACCTAACCTAACCATAAATATAGAATAGTTATTTTCGATACATATGCGTAAAGAGAGGTACTCTAGTAGGCTTAAACTGGGGCACCAGTCTAAGGGACTGACGTCTACACAACGAGATCGAGTGCGCTGTATACCCTCACGAGCCGTCAGGCGAGTGGGGGTAAGCGCACGAGATCTCGTTGCGTATGCGTCAGTCCCTTTAGCGAGTGACCCAGTTTAAGCCTATTGGATCGCTCACTTTACGCATACGTATCGAACATAATTTTTTATAACGACGGCTTCTAAAATTTAATAGAGAGAAAAAAATTAATTATTTTTAAGCAATTTTCGAAAATAGTAGGGTTAATTTTATTTTATAATGTTATATGAAAAAAAAAAATTTTTATTAATTTGTAGATCGTTTTTATTTTTTTTATTAATTTGTTGGTCGTTTCCATGTTAATTTGAATATGATTATCATTGACAAATGAATATCATTATTTTCTCGCTTAGTTTTAGCTACTTTCACGCACAGTTGTACTTTCGCGCACAGTTACTGTCGTTTGTTTTACAATGATATGAAAACTGCTCTTTGCGCCCACTACACAACGTCCGAATAATGAACTTTAGAAGCGGGTGTTATAAAAAAGAAATGAATATGATATTTGTAAATAAATAAACGAAAATGACCTATTTGTTAATATTTTAGCGTATTGTAATTAAAAATATTTGAATAAACGTAAAAGGATGTAATATTTTGTTTTTGTTTTTGTTTTTTAGAATTTATACAAACCTAACCTAACCTAACAATAAATATAGAAAAAAATCAATATGATTTTTGTAAACCATAAGCGAAAATGAGCTATTTGTTAATATTTTAGCGTATGTAATTTAAAACTTACCCTAACCTAACCTAACCCAACCATAAATATAGAAAAGAAATGATTATGATTTTTGTAAATATAAAAGCGAAAATGACCTATTTGTTAATATTTTAGCGTATTTTAATTAAAAATATTTGAATAAACGTAAAAGTATGTAATATTTTGTCTTTCAAAATTTATACAAACTTAGTATAACCTAACCTAACCTAACCGTGTATACAGAAAAAAAATGAATATGATATTTGTAAATACATAAGCGAAAATGACCGATTTGCTAATATTTTAGCGTAATTTAATTAAAAATATTTGAATAAACGTAAAGGGATGTAATATTTTGCTTTTTAAAATTTATACAAACCTAACCTAACCTAACCCAACTTAAACATAAATATAGAAAAGAAATGAATATGATATTTGTAAATACATAAGCGAAATTGACCTATTTGTTAATATTTTAGCGTATTGTAATTAAAAATATTTGAATGAATGTAAAAAGATGTAATATTTTTTTATTTTAGAATTTATACAAACCTAACCTAACCTAACAATAAATATAGAAAACAAATGAATATGATTTTTGTAAATACATAAGCGAAAATGACCTATTTGTTAATATTTTAACGTATGTTATTTGAAAGTTATGCTAACCTAACCATAAATATAGACAAGAAATGATTATGATTTCTGTAAATACATAAGCGAAAATGACCCATTTGTTAATATTTTAACGTATTGTTATGAAAATTATTTGAATAAACGTAACAGTATATAATATTTCTTTTTTAGAATTTATACAAACTTAACCCAACCTAACCTAACCTAACAATAAATATAGAAAACAAATGAATATGATTTTTGTAAATACATAAGCGAAAATGAGCTATTTGTTAATATTTTAACGTATGTTATTTAACAGTTATCCTAACCTTACCATAAATATAGAAAAGAAATGACTATGATATTTGTAAATACATAAGCGAAAATGATTTATTTGGTAATATTTTAGCGTATTGTAATTAAAAATAGTTGAATAAACGTACAAGGATGTAATATTTAGTTTTTTTTTTTAGAATTTATACAAACCTAACCTAACCTAACCTAACAATAAATATAGAAAACAAATGAATATGATATTTGTAAATACATAGGCGAAAATTACCTATTTGTTAATATTTTAGCGCATGTTTTATCCTTACCTAACCTAACCTAACCTAACTTTAAATATGGAAAAAAAATGAAGATGATATTTGTAAATACATACGCGAAAATGACCTATTTGTTAATATTTTAGCGTATTGTAATCAAAAATATTTGAATAAACGTAAAAGTATGTAATATTTTGTTTTTTAAAATTTATACAAACCTAACCTAACCTAACCATAAATATAGAAAAGAAATGAATATGATATTTGTAAATACATAAGCGAAAATGACCTATTTGTTAATATTTTAGCGTATGTTTTCTAAAATTTATCCTAACCTAACCTAACCATAAATATAGGAAAGAAATGAATATGATATTTGTAAATATATAAGTGAAAATGACCTATTTGTTAATATTTAGCGTATTGTAATTAAACATATTTAAATAAATGTAAAATGATGTAATAATTGGTTTTTTAAAATTTATACAAACCTAATAGAGCCTAATCTAACCTAACCTAACAATAAATATAGAAAACAAATGAATATGTTTTTTGTAAATATATAAGCGAAAATGACCTATTTGTTAATATTTTAACGTATTCTAATTAAAATTATTTGAATAAACGTGACAGGATGTAATATTTGGTTTTTTAAAATTTATACAAATCTAACCTAACCTAACCTAACCTAACCATAAATATAGAAAAGAAATGACAATGGTATTTGTAAATACATAAGCGAAAATGACTTATTTGTTAATATTTTAGCGTATTGTAGTTAAAAATATTTGAATAAACGTACAAGGATGTAATATTTAGTTTTTTTAAATTTATACAAACCTAATAAAACCTAACCTAACCTAACCTAACCATAAATATAGAAAAGAAATTAATATGATTTTTGTAAATACATAAGCGAAAATGACCTCTTTGCTAATATTTTAGCGTATTGTAATTAAAAATATTTGAATAAACGTAAAACGATGTAATATTTTGTTTTTTAAAATTTATACAAACCTAACCTAACCTAACCTAACCATAAATATAGAAAAGAAATGAGTATGATATTTGTAAATACATTAGCGAAAATGACCTATTTGTTATTATTTTAGCGTATTGTAATTAAAAATATTTGAATAAACGTAAAAGGATGTAATTTTTGTTTTAAAATTTATACAAACCTAATATAACCTAACCTAACAGTAAATATAGAAAAAAAATTAATATGATATTTGTAAATACATAAGCGAAAATGACCTAGTTAATATTTTAGCGTATGTTTTTTAAAATTTATCCTAACCTAACCTAACCTAACCATAAATATAGAAAAGAAATGAATATGATTTTTGTAAATACATAAACGAAAATGACCTCTTTGCTAATATTTTAGCGTATTGTAAGTAAAAATATTTGAATAAATGTAAAACGATGTAATATTTTCTGTTTTAAAATTGATACAAACCTAACCTAACCTAACCTAACCATAAATATAGAAAAGGAATGAATATGATATTTGTAAATACATTAGCGAAAATTACCTATTTGTTAATATTTTAGCGTATTGTAATTAAAAATAGTTGAATAAACGTACAAGGATGTAATATTTAGTTTTATGAAATTTATACACCCTTTTTTTTAACGTGGAGGGGAAAAATATCCAGTGATACACTCACTGTGCGATTGTGAGCGAGTTGGATTCTTACCAACTAAAAAAACCTCCCACCACTTTGCCCCCTCTGTGCCACGTTACCGTCAAGTATGACATCATCATCGCCACACGAAAGGAATAACATTCACACACGGCAACCATTTACCCTTAAATTATTCTATATCACTTACACTAACAAGTAAAGGTTTTGAACTGTCAATTCGCAATTTTGATGAAACTTGGTATATGTGTAGTACAAGCGAAAATAACAGACCCGTATTTTTTTTTATCTGCCACCGTCGCCATTTAAGGGGTGAAATCACCACTCAAAATTAGGGTAAAATTTTAATTTTGCTTGATAACTTGGAAACGACGACAGATAGAAAAAAACTTTAAATTGACAAAACACTTTATTTTTAGAGAGCTTTGTTGCAATCGGGCCATTTGTTTGGACACGAGTTGTTAACGAGGCCAGTAAACCAAAGCAAACAACCAAAAAAATATCGACGATTTACTAATTCATACTTTCTGCTGACTCTGATAAAAATGACGTGATTATGTGGGTCAAACGATTAATATAAAAAGAATTGTAAAATGATAATCAAGGGTAGTCGAAGAGGGTATTAGTCGAAGGGAAGTCGAAGAGGGTATTAGTCGGAGAGTAGTCGAAGAGGACATTAGTCGGATGGCAGTCGTAAAAGTGTAGTCGAAGTCGGGTAGTCGGGGTAGTCGGGGAGAAGGCAAGTCAAGCATGGAGCGGTAAAGAGCATTAGAGCTGGAGGCTAGTTGCTAGCAGGGGGATGGGCTACTCAGGGTAATTTAACATGTTCTACTGGTCGTAATTGGGAAGTTTGTTTTGGTGGCCAATAACAAGGACTTGTAATTAAACCACGGGAATAACTTGTGTCCAGGTAAGTCCTAATTCTTATGCTGTTATTTTAACTTTTGTTTATAAATGTTTACCTGTCTATTTGGGGAACAATTCCTATTTGGTTTTATTGTATTTTATATCATTAATGTTCCTGTTTTGTTTCTTGTGTCTTTTATTTATTTGTTTGTTAATAAAATTGTTAAGTTGAACCCATTATTTTATTAAGTGAATACCCTAGAGTTCCCGCAAGTCTACCGTAGTGATCAGGAGTTCGAACCCCGACCTTTCTGTAGGGTTTTCTACGCTACCAATAACATCAATTTACCCCCTACAGAAAAGGTCCGTACCTCCGTTCTTACAGCTTTCTATTGATGTGTATAAATCCAGGGTCGGACCTACTGGAGGGGGTGTTCAGATAAAATTGAGGGTAAATTTTGAAATAGGGTGAATATGTTTCAGTATATTAAAATTTGAATAGCATATATGAAAACTACATGAAAAATACTAGTTTACCTGTTTTTGCTCAAAGCTGTAATTTAAATTCTAAAATCTCAAAACTGGACAGCTAATTTGAGGTGCCAATCGTAATTTTACTGACAATCAGCAAAATAAAAATATTTCTATAAAGTTTTCAGCAAGTGAATTGTCTTGTAATTAATAACTGGCTAAAAAATATCAAATTATACTTGTTGATGTCTGACTAAAACTTTAAATTTTATACAAGTAATATTAAAATTTGATTTTGTTAAATTGTGCAAGAATATTATTGCATATAGTTATAGAAAAAATTAACTTTATAAAATACTTCTTTTTTGTCAAATAATAAGGATAAGGAAATTTGTTATTTTTTTTGCGGTAGATAGGGATGGATAAAAAAATTCCTAGATTTAAACAAAAACTATATAAAAAGTCTGGAGCTGCATTTTGTGCTTTAGTTAAATTTCAGTATTTGTGAATTTGTTATTGTGTTATAATTTTTTTTTTGTGATAATTGTGTTCATTATGGTGAATATTAATTTAGCTAATGTCATTCATATGTTAATGACAACATTTCAAATAACAAATTTCGTCTCATACCCGATAACATAGCGGGAGATTGAATTACATGATGTACTTAAGGACATAATTATTCAATCAACTGACGATACATCGTTTATTATTGAACATGATTTAATGTTAGCATTTAATTCTGAATTTAACCCTGTTTTTCTGTAATTCTGAAATAATACCCTGGAACAGAACGAAAATTTCTTTCGTGATTATGATGAGGAATCGGATGAAAACATATCCAGAGAAGTTGATGAACCATCATGTTCATATGGAGAACAAGATTTTGTAGATTTCAAATATAAAGAAGAAGCTGTTAAATTCTGGAAAAGTGGTGCAAAAAAAAGAAAATCTTTTGAAACAGTACAAAAAAATTTCAGAAGAGTGAAACATTTGAAGCAGTTATATCGGTGGGAAAAGCAAGTTGAAGAAGGCGGAAGTAAGAGAGACAAAGTAATTTTCATTAATCAGTATGTTTTAAATAATTTTAAAGATGCAGTAGATAGGAATACAATTGATTTTTTTGAATTTAAGGCGTCAAAATCATGGCTACTTACATTTAAGAAGCATTTTGGAATAGTATCACGAAAAATTACAAAATTCGTTACTAAATCAAGCCAAGAATCTTCCAATATAAGTGAAATATGTGAATCCTTTATTAAGGAAGTGAAACCCAATCTTGAAATTTATAAATTACAAAACGTTTTTAATTCCGATCAGAGTGGTTTCAATTTAGAATTACATTCAGGTCGAACATTAATGGAAAAGGGTGCTAAAAAAGTCGAAAAAGTTATTCAGTCGCTGTCAGCAACAACACACAGTTATACTATACAGCCAACAATTTCAGCCGAGGGTCAGTTACTTTCTCCCTTATTTTTAGTTTTAAAAGAACGTACCGGGCAACTGGGTCCTAGAGTTCAGCAGTTATTATTTAAAGCAAAGAATGTATATATTTCGACATCTAAATCAGGAAAGTTAACAACAGACCATTTTAAAGAGTGGTTTCAAAATATATATTTACCACAAACCGATAAAAAGTCTTTATTATTACTTGACTCGTGGAGTGGTCAGTGCCCAGCTGTCGTGAAAAATATCATTCCTGAAGATAAAGAAGTAAAAATATTAAGCATACCGCCAAAAACAACATCGCTTTTACAACCATTAGATGTATATGGCTTCCGGTTTTGGAAGAAATTCGTTCGAACATTGTCTGACTTAATTATCATATCAGACAGTGATATTGACCTACATTCTAGGAATAATATCATAAAAATACAATCCCTAGCACATAATCAGTTCTCATCACCCCGCTTTAGAGATACATTTAAATACGCCTGGTATAAGAGCGGATACATAGAACAAAGACCAGATTACTTCGTTAATCCCGTCGAATATATTTTTTTTAAAACCGATGTAGATACGCAACCGAAATGTCATATTTGTGGAGAACCAGCTGTTGTAAGATGTGGTTGGTGTCAAAAATTTTTTTGTTTAAAACATTTTTTTGAACAGTATCATTATTGTGAGGATCATAAGCCATAGAATACTATATACGCCTTATTTTATTATTGTAAACTACTTTAAATTAAAGATATTAAAACTTTTATAATTTTTTTTTTCATTCCATCCAAACTAGAACAAATTTCCTTATCCTTATTATTTGATAAAAAAGAAGTATTTTATAAAGTTAATTTTTTCTATAACTATATGCAATAATATTCTTGCATAATTTAACAAAATCAAATTTTAATATTACTTGTATAAAATTTAAAGTTTTAGTCAGACATCAACAAGTATAATTTGATATATTTTAGCCAGTTATTAATTACAAGACAATTCACTTGCTGAAAACTTTATAGAAATATTTTTATTTTGCTGATTGTCAGTAAAATTACGATTGGCACCTGAAATTAGCTGTCCAGTTTTGAGATTTTAGAATTTAAATTACAGCTTTGAGCAAAAACAGGTAAACTAGTATTTCTCATGTAGTTTTCATATATGCTATTCAAATTTTAATTTACTGAAACATATTCACTCTATTTCAAAATTTACCCTCAATTTTACCTGAACAGCCCCTCCAGTAAGTCCGACCCTGGATTTATACACATCAATAGAAAGCTCTCTAAAAATACACTGTTTTGTCAATTTAAAGTTTTTTTCTATCTGTTGTCGTTTCCAAGTTATCAAGCAAAATTAAAATTTTACCCTAATTTTGAGGGGTGATTTCATCCCTTAAATGGCGACGGTGGCAGATAAAAAAAAATACGGGTCTGTTATTTTCGCTTGTACTACACATATACCAAGTTTCATCAAAATTGCGAATTGACAGTTCAAAACCTTTACTTGTAAGACCTGTACCTATTTAAAATAGTTTAGCTTTCTAAGAGTAAAAGAATTTTTAAAATCGGCTGGGTAATTAGTTTTGGTGTTTTTGGGGACCCAAGAACCCGAACGGATTTTGTGCAGCATAGTTGTATCCATCTAAAATAATTTAGTTCTCTAGCAGTGAGAAATTTTTTAGAATCAGTTCGGTAGCTTATTACTGGCGTTTTCGGATCTGCAAGATCCCGGTGGACCTCATTAAAAAATCAGCTCGACCGTATATTCTAGGCGGACTTTATGTATATATATATATATATATATATATATATATATATATATATATATATATATATATATATATATATATGTATATATTCAAAACCCGTTGTGTAGCATTCTACGCCGCATTTGGATCCGCAGGACAGTTGTGGATCTCAGATAATACAACCTGTACTTATCTAAAATAGTTTCCCTCGGTAATAGTAAAAAAATTTTCAAAATCGGTCAGTTATTTTATTTTTGACACTTTTAGGTCCCACTGACACTGTCGGACCTTACATAACGTAATCTATATTTATCTAAAATAGTTTAGCTCTGTAACAGTGAAAAAATTTTCAAAATCGGTCAGTTAGTTTATTTTTGACACTTTTGGGTCCTATGGACCCTGGCGGACCTTATATAATGTAATCTATATCTATCTAAAATAGTTTAGCTCTGTAACAGTGAAAAAATTTTCAAAATCGGTCGGTTAGTTTATTTTTACCACTTTTGGGTCCCATGGACTCTGGCGGACCCTAAATAACGTAATGTATATCTATCTAAAATAGCTTAGCTCCTTAACAGTGAAAAAATTTTCAAAATCGGTCGGTTAGTTTATTTTTGACACTTTTAGATCGATGGACCCTGGCAGACCTTACATAACGGAATCTATATTTATCTAAAATAGTTTAGCTCTGTAACAGTGAAAAAATTTTCAAAATCGGTCAGTTAGTTTATTTTTGACACTTTTGGGTCCTATGGACCCTGGCGGACCTTACATAACGTAATCGATATTTATCTAAAATAGTTTAGCTCTGTAACAGCGAAAAAATTTTCAAAATCGGTCAGTTAGTTTATTTTTGACACTTTTGGGTCCTGTGGACCCTGGCGGACCTTACATAATGTATTCTATATCTATCTAAAATAGTTTAGCTCTGTAACAGTGAAAAAATTTTTAAAATTGGTCGTTTAGTTTATTTTTTACAATTATGGGATCAGTAAACCCTGGCAAAACTCATACAACTCTAGTACTCTGACAGTAAGAAAAGGGTTCTAGCGATCTCATATAACTTATGGCAGTCCGTAAGCTTCTTGCGGACATCATTTAATTAATTAATTCAAATACTTTAACTTACTAACTGTGAAAAAATTTTTAAAATCGATTGGTTAATTAATTTTTGGCCTTTTTAGTTCCCCAAAACCTTGACCTCACATAAAATACCTTAAATCCATTTAAAATTGTTTAATTTTTTAACATTAATAATTATTAGTGAAAAAATTTTCAAAATCGATTCAAAATATTTTTCCGTGCATACATATGTACATTGTACATATTATGTTGTTTTGTTTCATATTTAATAATATTATATCATAACATAATCTTCAGTTTCTTGTTTAATTAAAAATTCAATAAAAAAAAATTCTTCATTACATTAGCTTAGAAAATCTATTTAATTTTCATTTTTCAACTTGAGACAGAACCATGCTAATTATAATGCAATAAATGAGAAACAAAACTCTATACATGTATGTGTGTTATAATACATGTATGTGAATAGACTTCAGTTGTTCTCACAAAATTCTTTAATAAAAAAGTGAAATATTTTTATACTTCATAAAGAACTGAGATATAAATATAAATTACCTATTAGACTAACAAAGAAAGAAAACTAATATAAAAGTGAAAATTTACATTTTCTCGAAAAATACTTAATAGAAAGAAAATTATAAGAATATTTTCTTCATAATTTTTTTTTGGCTTTTTAAACATGTAAAAATCGAACTATCTAATGATAGGATCCGATGTGTCTGGCTAAAGAACTTAACCAAGCCAGATCAAAATCGAGTCTCCATACGAAATTTCATAAGCATTAAACGTTTCGTTATCGTGGCGACACATATATACATATATATATATATATATATATATATATATATATATATATATATATATATATATATATATATATATATATAAATTTTAGTGAATATCATTTTCGTATTTTAGGGATCTCAAAACATATTTCTGTTATGGTCTCCGCCGGAGGTTGCGTCGTGACACCTACTGTAATAGCTGAATTTCGAGTTTTCAAAATTCGCTAAAAATCACAGTTCGTAAAATGAAATAAAAATGAAAATAAAAAGAAAAAGGAAATCGATTATCCTTGTTGGCGTGCTCTTTCTTCTTGTTCCTTAGTGTACATTATACCTTCTAGCATCTCTTCCACCACACTCCAGCTCTCTTTATTTGAGATCATAGTCTCAAACATGTTTTCTACCGTGATGGCAACTCCTAACTTAATGCTAGCCCTCACCCTAAAACCTTCCCATCTTACACATGTAAAAATTGTATGTTCAGGTGTATCTTCTTCATCACAGTATACACATCTACTGTCCTCCTCCTTCCCTATTCTGCAAGTATACGTCCTAAAGGACCCGTGCCCCGAAAAAGCTTGGGTCAGGAAATAATTGGTCTTACATAATAATAAAATTACACATATACCATTTACCAACATCCTTAATAAGCCTTCTTGTCCAATCACCTGTTCCCCCTTCATCTTCCCATCTCTGCTGCCACACTTTTAGAGTATCCGCTCTTCGCTCCCCTTTTGTTTTCCCCCAATCGTGGTACATTTTCCACCTCCCTAAAATGAGCAGACCGATTGGTATTGTCCCTGTTATCACTTGTAGTGCAACTGCAGAAACTGTCATGTAAGCACTGGCTACTCTTAGTAAAGATTTCCTTTGGCTTGTTACTAGCATCTTTCTATATTTTTCCATATATAGTACCGATGCCCATACCGGTGCCCCATAGAGTATTACTGACTGTACCACCCCCGCCAATACCCTACGCTTTCCGCAGGAGGGCCCCCCTACATTCGGCATCAGCCGAGCTATTGTAGCCATTGCCTTATCTGCCTTGGCTGTCACGTTTTTAATATGTTCACCAAAGGTCAATCTATCATCAACCGTTATCCCAAGGTATCTGATTGTCTCACGCGTGGTTACATTTCTATTCTTGATCTTAAAGTTCACTTCAGTTCTTTTTACAGGACCCTTTTAGAGAACTGCTTCTGTTTTTTTCCGGGGCTATTTTAAGCTTATTTACAGTCATTCATCTTTCTATTCTCCCCAGCGCTTCGTTAACGGAATCTTCAAGAGAGTCCTTCGAGTCTGCACATGCCACCACCGCTAAATCGTCGGCGTAGCTCACGCTGTAAACCTCCTCCCCTAGCTCGATTTCCAACACCTCATTGTATCCAATATTCCATAATACTGGTCCAAGCACTGATCCCTGCGGAACCCCAGCCGTTACGTCCATATGATGCCCTTTCCCTACTATAAGACATCTGTTTTGCAAATATGCACTGATTATTCTGATTAGGTATTCAGATATACCTTTATCCCTTAATTTTTCTATTATTATATTATGCATCATGGTGTTGAATGCATTCTTAACATCGATCATCACTAGCGCACACCACTTGCGTTTGGTATCCCTTGCTATATTCACAACTTTCAATATCGCATCAATGGTAGACCGCCCCTTCCTGAAGCCGTATTGCTCCACTGAGAGTGCTGCTTTTTCTTCCAATTTTTTTTCTAACCTCGCTCGTATCAGACCCTCGTACCCTCGCTGATACTTCTTCTATTGGTTTCCCCGGCTTAGGTATTAGGACGAGCTTCGCCGTCTTCCAAAACTCCGGGAAAACTTGCTCTTTTAACAGATTTGACATCACTCTACAGATCTATTTTGGGGCAGCCTCCATCAATTTTTTAATCGCTTCAACAGGGATTCCATCAGGTCCTGGGGCCTTTCTATTTTTCATTTTTCTAACCACACAATCTAGCTCCTCCTCGCCAACAGCTTCGACATTATCCTGAGTTGGCGGCGTTACTCAGTAGGATTTCGTCTCTGGGAAAAGTTCCCTAGCAATTTCGATTTTCCTCCCAAGCTCTAGTTTGTATGGTGTCCTGGTAAATTTACCCCTAGCTATCCTGTATCCATCTCCCCACACATCGTCCTCAAGCTCTCTACACAAAACAGCCCAACATTCTTTTTTCGACGTATATATAGCTTTTCTAAGCTTCCTCCTGCATTTTTTATATTCTATATACAGCTGCTCTATATTTTGCGCCGCTGCCCTTCTGCCACGAGTTAGTTTCCGTCTTTTTTTGTTGCATTCATGCCTTAACATCTCTATGTCATTATTCCACCAATACGGTTGGGTGATTGTCTTCTTTCTTGCTTTATCTGTGGCAAAATTCAAAGCATCTTTGATAACCTTGGCGCATTTTTCGGCAGTGTCCAGGGTTCCCTCGCTATTCGCAGCTCTAAGTTCTAAGACGGCCTTGTAGGCTTCCCAATCCACTTGGTCTCTCCCAGCTCCTCTATCCCTTTTAGTGCCCGCACCATCAACCTCGAACCAGATGTAAAAATGATCACTAAGTGTTTCCTCATTTAAGATGTTCCAGTTTCTGAGGGGTTACGTCTATATAAGAGGTACTGCCTCTTCTTTCGAAGGTAGGAGAATCCCCTTCGTTTAGAACTACCAGATCCAACTCTGCGCTCCAATTTTCTAGATATTCCCCCTTTGCATCGCCAAAAGGAGATCCCCCACTGCGCTGATTTGGCGTTTACGTCACCGATCACAATGCAGTCATCCTCCAGACCCCGAACTTCCTCCATAATTTCGTCAACGCTTTCTTGATATTCTGTCTGTCCTATATTGGGCGAGAGATAGCAGCCTATAATACATACATCCTTCAGGTGCAGACACAGGTATCTGTTTCGAGCCTTAGCCCCCTTAACTTCTAGTCCTGAATTTAAAACTCTTATTGCTACATCTACTCTTTCGTCCTTGAGCCAGTTCTCGTTACAGACAGCATTTTTGTTAGGTTCTCCCATAATTATAATGTATGCACTTTTCACCCTAGCAGTCGCAACAGCTTTGTCAACCGCTGCTCTCGCCCCCATCGCGTTGACCTGTAATACCTTTAGTTGCGTTTTGGTTAGTTCGTCTGGTTATCCTTCGGATACCTCTTTCGCCGTTCCTGCTTCACCAGATTTCTATAATGAGGGCATCTCATTGTATCTGGTCTGTGTCCAGGTCTATCTCACTTCCCACAGTACGCAGGGTTTAAGGCACTTTTCCGGTTTTCCCTTTTCTACAGTGCATTTATCCGTTTTATGGCCAAATTCGAGGCATCTGTAGCACCTGGTTATAATCAACCTTTCCCTAATCTCTTCCTCCGCCCAGATAATTCTTATTCTCCCCTCTTTCAATATTGTGCTTGCCGCATCTTTTGGAATCTCAGCCATCGCCGTTTTGCTTAGGTTTCTATTAGTTACCACGCTTTTAACATCCACAATTTCTTCTTTAATGTTACCCTTTTTAGCTAAGGCCTTCCGTATATCCTCTTTCGTGGCATCACCATCTATGCCCATGATAACCACTCTCACGATGGGCCTTTGCACCGCCACTTCACTTATTTCTGCCTTTTCAGCAATCTCTTTTCTTAATCTTTCTGCCATGCCATCATCCTGCACTGTCAGCATTAGGTCCCCTTTCCTATTTTTCCTAATGTTCTGGATCTTAACGCCTATTTGGTCTATGTCCACTTTCCCTTTTATATTCTTTAAGAGGTCCGCATATGTATTTTCATTTCCTTTAACAAGCACGGTCCTATCTCTTGTTTTAGTTTTGGCTTTCTCTTCAGTTCTTGCTGCTCCTTCCCCTTTCTTTGATTCCTGCTTGTTTAACGTCCTGCCGTCCAAAAGCATCTCTACTCTCGTCGGACTCTTCCTAAAAACAAACTCTGTCACTTTCCTCAGATACCCGATATCCAGTCCATCTGCTGCCAACATTGCTGTGTACTCCTCGTCCATATTCACCATACAGTCCCGTGCGCCCTTTAAGTGCTCGTATACCTCCTTAATATCGTTTACTCCTTTAGGGTCAATTTTAATCGGGAGGATATATACCCTCTTTTCTGTTTCTTCCCCCCCCCCCTCCACGGCTCGTAAACGTCTTGGAGTTGAATTCAGCGTACTCGACTTTGCCCTCCTCCAGTTCTTCATCTAAAAGTCCCTGGATGCCCGGATACCTTTCTACGATTGCCTTGGCCATCCCTCTATCCTTTTTCCCTTCGATATTATGTAGGAACAGAATATTCTGTTCCTTCATAACGTTCGACAGATTACCTTGTCTTGTTTTAACCTTCATCCCATGCCTCGTCCAGCTGTGGCGCGAAGTCCACAAAGGTATCCCCTGTATCGAGCCTTCCCTCTATATCCCAGTTCTTATCGTGCATATTTACTGGGATAGATTTCTCGCCACTTCCTCTGCTGACATGAGTTTGCGTGGCTACCTCGATCATTTGGGTGGACACCTTTTCCGTTTTCTCCATCCGTTTTCGATATTCTTCCTCAGAATACCTGCTATTCATAATTTCTATCGCTCGGTACAATTTGGCCACTTGTTCCTTTACGATTCCTTTTATGTTTGTTAAACCTTTGACCGTTTCCGATAGCTTCTTCGCATATTTGGTGATCTGCATTATCGAAGCCTTAATTTCGTCCTCTTCCCTCATAATCTTTTTAGGTTTCTTCTCCAAGGATGTCGCCGGAGATGTTTCCTCTCTCCCTCTTTTCTTGGATGAATCCGCCTCGTCGTCTATGCAGATTATTTCTTGGGCTTCAAACTTCCCTTGAGTGGGTATCTTTCCCGTGGTCCCTAAACTTTCTTTCCTCTCGATATCCAGGCGTTTTCGGCTCATCATATTCTCCAACCAGTCGCCATATGCTTCTTTCACTTCTTTCTCATCTGGCAATGAATTTGCCCTTCCCCTTGGCGCAGACCGTTTCGTCACTTGACTTCTTTTAAATGCACTGTGTTGCTCTATATCCCCACCTGTCCTAACATCTTGATTGGCATCCGCCTTGCCTTCAGAAGGGGTGGGAGCCCCGATTTTTGTTGTTGTTGCTCTGGCAATTTTGAATAACTATTCCCGTTGCCTGACATTTTATATTTATTAAACATTCAAAAGTAAAATACAGGAAGAAGAAAAACGTGAGACGGTAATGGGAAGGTTCCCATTTTCCCACAACAAAGGGGCAGAATAGGTGCGGTCGCGGCGACCGAGTCCAAGATCTCCGGTGGCCTCGGTGAGGCCCCCCGACGTGCGCTGCAGGTCCCAACCGGTCGCCATCCGGCACTGAAACACACATCGCGATTTTTCGCTGGTTGATAGGGCAGCCAGGGCATGTTGGCTAGACCCCCCGGGCCCCTGTACTATCCAGCGGCCCAAGAGTACACAACCTGGTTTTCTCTCTGTACCCTCCGGCAGACTGGAATATCAGCCCCCGCCCCCGCACCATCGGTCCACGGTAGGTCCACAGACACAGAACACTTCGCCGCGCCATCTCTCGCTGCGCTCAGGGAAGCTTTTAAAGAGAACCCTGAGAAGCTCTTGACCCCTAACACAGACGTGCGTGCGATCCCCGTTCCCAGACCACGTCTGAGGCTACGGTATGATGGTTTGATTTCGGGGTTTACGTCCCCTAGCATTTGACGACCCAACGCCATACCATGCAAGGCAACATGGGAGGTGCCTATTTAGTGGCGGCACCGACTCGCCACGTCCCAGTCGCTTCACTGAGCTTGTGGCATTTAGTGCAATAACCGGCCCCACCACAGGGCCGCTCTACCACGCTCTCCGCTCCTGCCGTCCATTGTCCGCGGCTGCTTATTTGCCGACGCTTATTCGCAGCTAACCCCCATATCTGAGGACCGTTCCACTATCCGCAAGCCGGTGGACGCGCTTGGTAGCCTGAACCGGGCCCCAGGATACAAACCTAATATAACCTAACCTAACCTAACCATAAATATAGAAAAGAAATGAATATGATATTTGTAAATACATAAGTGAAAATGACCTATTTGTTAATATTTTAGCGTATTGTAATTAAACATATTTAAATAAATGTAAAATGATGTAATATTTTGTTTTTTTTAATTTATACAATCCTAATATAACCTAACCTAACCTAACCTAACCGTAAGTATAGAAAAAAAATGAATATGATATTTGTAAATACATATGCGAAAATGTTTTTTAAAATTTATCCTAACCTAACCTAACCTAACCATAAATATAGAAAAGATATGAATATGATTTTTGTAAATACATAAGCGAAACTCTTTGCTAATATTTTAGCGTATTGTAATTAAAAATATTTGAATAAACGTACAAGGATGTAATATTTAGTTTTATAAATTTTATACAAACCTAATATAACCTAACCTAACCTAACCGTAAATATAAAAAAAAAATGAATATGATATTTGTAAATACATAAGTGAAAATGACTTATTTGTTAATATTTAAGCGTATTGTAATTAAACATATTTAAATAAATGTAAAATGATTTAATATTGTGTTTCTTTAAATTTATACAATTCTAATATAACCTAACTTAACCTAACCTAACCTAACCTAACCTAACCGTAAGTATAGAAAAAAATGAATATGATACTTGTAAATACATATATGAAAATGACCTATTTGTTAATATTTTAGTGTATGTTTTTTAAAATATATCCTAATCTAACCTAACATAACCATAAATATAGAAAAGAAATGAATCTTTTTTTTGTAAATACATCATCGAGAATGACCTATTTGTTAATATTTTAGCGTATCGTAATTAAAAATATTTGAATAAACGTAAAGGGATGTAATATTTTGTTTTTTAAAATTTTTGCCAACCTAATATAACCTAACCTAACCTTACCTAACTTTAAATATGGAAAAAAGTGAATATGATATTTGTAAATACATAAGTGAAGATGATCTATTTGTTAATATTTTAGCGTATTGTAATTAAATATATTTGAATAAACGTAAAAGGAAGTAATATTTGGTTGTTTTTTAGAAGTTATGCAAACCTAACCTAACCTATCCTAACCTAACTTAACCTAACAATAAATATATAAAACAAATGAATATGATATTTGTAAATACACAGGCGAAAATGACCTATTTGTTAATATTTTAGCGTATCGTAATTAAAAATATTTGAATAAACGTAAAGCGATGTAATATTTTGTTTTTTAAAATTTTTGCCAACCTAATATAACCTAACCTAACCTTACCTAACTTTAAATATGGAAAAAAATGAATATGATATTTGTAAATACATAAGCGAAGATGATCTATTTGTTAATATTTTAGCGTATTGTAATTAAATATATTTGAATAAACGTAAAAGGAAGTAATATTTGGTTGTTTTTTAGAAGTTATGCAAACCTAACCTAACCTATCCTAACCTAACTTAACCTAACAATAAATATATAAAACAAATGAATATGATATTTGTAAATACACAGGCGAAAAAGACCTATTTGTTAATATTTTAGCGCATGTTTTTTAAAATTTATCCTAACCTAAACTAACCTAACCATAAATGTAGAAAAGAAATGAATATGATTTTTGTATATATATATATATATAAGCGAAAATGACATATTGGTTAATATTTTAGCGTACTGTAATTAAAAATATTTGAATAAACGTAAAAGGATGTAATATTTTGTTTTTTAAAATTTATACAAACCTAACCTAACCTAACCATAAATATAGAAAAGAAATGAATATGATATTCGTAAATACATAAGTGAAAATGACCTATTTGTTAATATTTTAGCGTATTGTAATTAAACATATTTAAATAAATGTAAAATGATGTAATATTTTGTTTTTTAAAATTTATACACACCTAATATAACCTAACCTAACCTAACCTAACCGTAAGTATAGAAAAAAACTGAATATGATATTTGTAAATACATAAGCGAAAATGACCTATTTGTTAATAACTTAGCGTATTATAATTAAAAATATTTGAATAAACGTAAAAGGATGTAATATTTTGTTTTTTTTTTTTTTTTTGTTTTTTTTAGAATTTATACAAACTTACCCTAACCTAACCTAATCTAACCTAACAATAAATATAGAAAACAAATGAATATGTTTTTTGTAAATACATAAGCGAAAATGAGCTATTTGTTAATATTTTAGCGTATGTTATTTAAAATTTATCGTAACCTAACCTAACCTAACCATAAATATAGAAGAGAAATGATTATGATTTTTGTAAATACATAAGCGAAAATGACCTATTTGTTAATATTTTAACGTATTGTAATTAAAATTATTTGAATAAACGTAACAGGATGTAATATTTTGTTTTTTAAAATTTATACAAATCTAACCTAACCTAACCTAACCTAACCATAAATATAGAAAAGAGATGAATATGATATTTTTAAATACATTAGCGAAAATGACCTATTTGTTAATATTTAAGCGTATTGTAATTAAAAATATTTGAATAAACGTAAAAGGATGTAATATTTTGTTTTTTAAAATTTATACAAACCTAATGTAACCTAACCTAACCTAACCTAACCTAACAGTAAATATAGAAAAAAAATGAATATGATATTTGTAAATACATAAGCGAAAATGACCTATTTGTTAATATTTTAGCGTATGTTTTTTAAAATTTATCCTAACCTAACCTAACCTAACCATAAATATAGAAAATAAATGAATATGATTTTTGAAAATACATAAGCGAAAATTACCTTTTTCTTAATATTTTAGCGTATTGTAATTAAAAATATTTGAATAAACGTAAAAGGATGTAATATTTTGTTTTTTAAAATTTATACAAACCTAACCTAACCTAACCTAACCATAAATATAGAAAAGTAATGAATATGATATTTGTAAATACATAAGCGAAAATGACCTATTTGTTAATATTTTAGCGTATGTTTTTTAAAATTTATCCTAACCTAACCTAACCTAACCATTAATATAGAAAAGAAATGAATATGATTTTGTTAAATATATAAGCGAAAATGGCCTATTAATTAATATTTTAGCGTATGTTTTTTTTTTTTTAAGATTTATTCCAACGTAACCTAGCCTAACCTAATGATATATTATTATTGTTTAACAATCGCTAATACTAATTTAACCTCTTAACTAGTCTACCTATTATATGATAAAACCCTTAAAAGTATTATTAGAAATACTTTTAAGGGCTTTTTAAATAAATAAATTTTTAAAAAAATATATATAAATATATATATATATATATATATATATATATATATATATATATAATATACATATATATATATATATATATATATATATATATATATATATATATATATATATATATATTCCAAATAAAAAGTATAACATTGAAAATAATGTTTTATTAAATATTATTTACCCTGTATTCACTAAAAAATAACATATTAAGAAATACAAAGTCTTATTGTTTTATTATTTTAAACATTTAAGTTTTCTGAATATAAAGAATATATTGGATTGATAATTAATAGGATATATTAGACTTGGAAGGTATCTTTAGAGATAACTATGAAATAAAAAAAAAGCTTTTAAGTACAGTAATAAAATATATTTATTAATAAATCAAATTAGATTTATACAATATCAATAAAATTTACCTTATTATTACTAAATGAGACAAACTGAACGTGGAAGGTATATTTAAATGTAGCTGTGAAATAAAAAAACCCTGTCAGTGTAGTAATAATATATATATATATATATATATATATATATATATATATATATATATATATATATATATATATATATATATATATATATATATATATATATATTATTACTACACTGAAAGGGTTTTTTTTTATTTAAAATATATATATATATATATATATATATATATATATATATATATATATATATATATATATATATATATATATATATATATATATATATATTTTATTACTACACTGAAAGGGTTTTTTTATTTCACAGCTACATTTAAATATACCTTCCACGTTCAGTTTGTCTCATTTAGTAATAATAAGGTAAATTTTATTGATATTGTATAAAACTAATTTGATTTATTAATAAATATATTTTATTACTGTACTTAAAAGCTTTTTTTTTATTTCATAGTTATCTCTAAAGATACCTTCCAAGTCTAATATATCCTATTAATTATCAATCCAATATATTCTTTATATTCAGAAAACTTAAATGTTTAAAATAATAAAACAATAATACTTTGTATTTCTTAATATGTTATTTTTTAGTGAATACAGGGTAAATAATATTTAATAAAACATTATTTTCAATGTTATACTTTTTATTTGGAATATATATATATATATATATATATATATATATATATATATATATATATATATATATATATATATTTATATATACATTATAAAAAAAAATTTGTATCAATTACAGTTAACGTAAAAGCCTATATAAACGAACGCGATTCAATTCGCCACGGGAACTGATTCTAGTGTCGTCTGCTGGTTAAAAATAAAAGCTATCAATGACAAGTTGTATTTATACATGGCCTGTGACAGTTGTTTATTTTGATTTGTAATGATGAGTGAAATAAATAAAAAGAATTTACTTAAATTATGTAATGTACCACAATGTAAAAAAAGACTTCATAAATTTCCCAGTGATGAAAAATTAAATAAAAAATGGTTAAAAGCATTAAAAATGCAGTATGCTATCAAGAATGCGAATCTGTCATCGACACTTTTTAAATCTGATTTGTTTCCTACTAGTAATTATTTTTATAGATTTAAATGTACTCGAAAAGAAAATTTACCTTTCTATGTATACAATATTTTATTCTATATTTGTATTAATTATAATAAAGGAAGTACGTTGGATTAACATTTTGGAGTAAAGTTTACGTTCATCGTCATCTAAATCTTTACAACTTTCATCATTATTGTCCTGAAAATGACACATTTCAGTAAGAGGGATACCAGCAGCATTTTCATCACATTTATTTTTTTTATATTTCCCCCATTTTCTAACTCAGTCATATCATTGCTAGAAATAAATTTTAAGAGAAAAGTAAGAAATGTAGGATTAAGTTCAGTTTAGAAAGAATTTCATAATAACAATTAAGAAATTTGTATCATTATGGAGAAAAATTTTATCATTATTTAGCAGAGAAAAAGGAAACGAAAAATTAGTTTATGTAAGTACATATAAACAGAAAAAAAGAGAACCAACCGATAAAGAAAAACTAATGCTGCAAAAATGTGTTTGCATTTTCCACCTGCAACCGCAATACAAGAAAAATTTGCACATATATTTATCTCATTACTGATAAGTTCTAGCTTCATTTCAATTTGATGCACTTGTTGCACCTGAGACGATGATTAGCAAAGAGCAGCTATTTATATGCATTCCGAGCATCTTGTTTCTTTCAAACCACATGCAATAATGTGGTTTGCTTTATAAACCTGTTCTCCTTCAACTAAAGGTCTTTTAGAATTACCCAAATACTTAATAATATCATTGATATTTATTTCAAATTATTTATTATCAATTATGTTTAAAAAAGTTGATTATGTTTGTACTTTCCTATTTCTTTTTAAAATTGACTTGTCCTAGAGAGATTTTATTTTTAACCACCAGATGACACTAGAATCAGTTCCCGGTGCGAATACTTGAACAGTTTTTATACTTAGCGGTTTCTTTCAGAAATAACGTAATTAATATATAAAACATCAAAACTGTTCGAGTATTGAATAGCGTTCGTGTATAGGGGCTTTTACCCTATTACAATATTTAAAAAAAAATTTATCATTTATAAATAATTTTTTGACACATTTATATGGAAATATTTTCACAATTAATACATATATATGTATCATCAGCATTAGACATGTCCCTGCTGCAAAGGTCTCACAAAATATCATAAGAAAAAATGTTCATTTTATAAGATTATATGATTTGCTGGTATATTTATGAGCATGAAAATATTTTTCCTCGAATATTTTATGATATTTTATCAGTACATTAGTACCTTATAGATTCTGATAAAAATATTTTTTATCTTTTTTATAAGATTTTATGAGAAAAGTTATTAATTTCAATTGTCTATGAGATTTTATGAGAGTTTGCGAATTAATTCACAGTAAGTATTTCTATGAGATTTCATAATAAAAGCTGAAGTAGAATAAGCTTATAAGAAATCATTAGTAATTTATGAGAAACGATGGGCAGTACTGTAACTGAATTTTTATGAGAATTAGGTGGTAATCCCTTGGACAAATACACATCCATAATCTGATAGAAGATCATCATACTTTTATGTGGTTATCAATATTAATGTGTAAAAGTGATAATAAAATGTTTATAATTTTATCAATAAATTGTATGTATGTACAAATAAATGTAATTGTGAAAAATCAATCTACACAGAAGTATATGGTAAGGAATTTTTGAGTTATTTATATTACTATAATAATAATAATTTGTTTATTTTGTTTGGAATATGAATACCATATTTCTTTCTCTGTTTTACACATTTTTTATATTCTGTGAAATAGAGAAGGAAATATAGTGTTCATATTCCAAACAAAATAACCAAACTATACACGTGTATATACTTACTACTTATGTATGGATCCACAGGATCTGTGTACTGTGTATCTATGTCTTTCTCACGGTTTTTCTACATTACGCATCCAAGTTTTGAACTAGTAATATGTCGAAAGGAAAGTTTATACGTATTAAGTTTCTATGTAATTTTTTAACTGAATTATGTGTAACTTAATTTCGGATCGGTTGGTGTTTACACATGCTGTGTATAATACTTATTTTTATGATGATGACCAACAACATCTTTAAATTGTTAATTTGATGATTTGATTTCCATATTGAGGTTTCGGACATAATAACAGTTTATTTCTACATACAGTGTTTCGAAATTTTATAAGCACTCGTTCTTCAAATAAACTTTAAGGTGTTTTCTATCCACGTTAATACTTTGAAAAACTTTCAAAATTATAAAAATTTTGAAATTGCTTCATTTTTAATAAATTGTTTTTGATTAAGTAATTGGTTATAAGCATGTCCACCGACTTAACCGAAAAATAGACAAAATTTTATTTTACTTATTTACTTGAACACTAAACCTGGCGCAGGCAGAATAAAGGTGTTAAGTCCATTTTTTATTTTTTATTTTATTTCATAATAAGGACCAATAGAGTCTATCTCATATATTGCCAAATGACAAAAGTCAATTCCACCCCTAACATCATTTTTCATGCACTTACTATAAGTAGACCATAAAAAAATTATTTTCAGAAAGCAACAAAAGAAGTCTTAAAATTCTTAATAAAATAATAAATAAATAATTGAATTGAATTGAAAATGTAATTTTATTGTAGAACAACTACCCGCTTTTAAAATGTTAAGTCCACAAACGGTCTTAATAGTAAAATTTATTGTTGTTCTTTATAAGTTAAATTGTAAAACGTGGCTATGCACTGATATTAACAAAAAATTCAGTTTATTGAAGAATTATCAGTGTTTTAATGTTCACGCAATAAAGGAGAAACAGAAAGGTCGACCAAGTGGAGGATTAGTATTACTGGTGGATAATTATTTAAAAGTTGAACACATTGACTCTTCTGAATTGTGGATTGCAGTAAATTTAAAATTTCCAGGTCGTAACATAGTTATAATTGTAGTATATTTTAAACCTAATTATGATATAAATATAGTATTAGATATGCTTAATGACTTGTTAATATTAATACAATTTAAATATAGTCAGGTCTCAATATTTATAGCAGGAGATATGAATTGCAGGATAGGCCTTCTAGGCCAAGAATGTGACGAAGTTTTTGAATATACCAACCTAAATAAAGTAAGAAAATCATTAGATTTAATTTGCAATAGAAAGGGAAAGCTGTTAACAGAATACTTTGAAAATTTGGGTTTTTATGTTTTAAACGGTAGAAGCGAGTCCGACGATGTGGGACAGTTCGCTTTTTAAATAAAAACGGCAGTAGTACTATAGATTTCGTATGGGGAAATGATCTGGCATTGGGGGAAGTTATAGATCTTAAAATTTCAGATGAAGTATTGTCGTCAGATCATCTCCCCTGTGAATTAGTAATTGACCGTACCATAAAACAAAGAAAAATAAAAAATAAACTGAAATATCGTAAAATTCAAATACTAAAGTGGAAGGATGAAAAGACTTCGGCATATTCTGATTACCTTGAAAAACTTGAGTGGCCAGCAGATGCTAATTCTCAGTCTGTAACTAATTTGTACGAAACAATAGTCGAAAATATAAAAACTGCAGCTTTAGACCTTAACTTATATCAAAATAAAACAGTTATAATAAATGAAGATAATGACACAATTAATAAGAAAGATAAGCCTTGGTTTGACATGGAATGTAGGCAACAAAAATTAGCTCTTAAAGATAATTTCAAAATAGCAAAGAAAAGTAACTTTAACACTACTGAAACTCAAATATATACTGAAAATAAAAAAATTTACAAAAATCTTATAGAGACAAAAAAACAAGAATACTTTCTAAACATTAGGAACAAACTTAGTAATGTAAGAGACTGTAAAGAATTCTGGAATACAGTGAAAAAATTTCGTTCAAATAATAATTCTAGCGCATTATGCACTATAGGTATTGATATTTGGAGACGTTAATTTCAAGAATTATATCCGCCCAAAGTAATACATGAGGAGCTATTTTTTGATGTTTTGCATCCATGTCTAGATAAAGTAATTAGTAATGAGGAGCTACAAAATGTTTTGAGTCAAATAAAAACGGAAAAAGCTCCAGGTCCAGACAATATAACCAACGAATTCACAAAAAAATTACCTCAGCCAGCCCAAGACTGCTTACTAAAGATGTTAAATTTAGCTTTTGAATCCGAAAAATGTGCCCCCCAATGGTCGAAATCTAGATTAAAGTTATTATATAAAAAAGGAGATATAGAAAATCCCGATAATTATAGAGGAATTTCACTTTTAAATTCAATAACAAAATTGTATACCAAAATTATTAGTAACAGATTGCTGTTGTGGGCAGAAGAATCCAACATATTATCGGAAGACCAAGCCGGTTTTAGGAAAGGAAGGGGATGCCAGGATAATGTTTTCATATTAACTAATCTCGTGCAATCTCATATTAGGTTAAATAAAAGGAAAATATTTACCTGCTTTATAGATTTGAAAAAAGCCTTTGATAAAATCGACCATAAGCTTCTTTGGTACAAGCTTCACAATAACGGTGTAAGTAGAATAATAATTTCAGTTATAAAAAATTTATACCAAGATGCTCAAATGATAATAGAATTTAAAAACCTAGATTCTTTAAATATACATACTACGCAAGGATTGATGCAAGGTGACTCCTTGAGTCCTCTTCTATTCATTTTATTTATGACAGATCTGACTAAATATTTTGAGAGAAATGATGCTAAAGGAGTTAGTCTTAATTCTCATACAGACATAAAGCATCTGCTATATGCAGACGATTGCACAATTATTGCAGATTCACCTCAAAACTTACAATCAAATCTGAATATATTTGAAAAATACTGCGAGAATAATAAATTAGAAATTAATATTCAGAAAACTAAAGTTATGATATTTAGAAAAGGAGGAAAAATTAAAACAAATCTAAGTAAATTTTATATAAAGAATGAGGAAGTTGAAGTAGTGAATAAATTTGTGTACCTGGGCATTCCCTTCACAAGCTCAAGTTTATTTCTTGAAACGTTGAATAATTCAATTAAAAAAGCTAATGCAGCTACTAGTTCTGTAAGAGAAGCACTGGTAAAAGCAAGGTCGGACTCTTGGAACACAAAACTGGCGTTATTAGATAGTATCGTAGTGACTAATTTATTGTACTGTGCTGAAATCTGGTCCTTACGATATCTTGAAGAACTGGACAAAGTACAATCCGGCTTTTTTAAATCAGTCTTGTGTCTGCCACGTAATACTCCACATTATTTTATAAGAGCAGAAACAAACAGACCACATTTAGGAACACTGGCTCTCAAACTGATTATAAATTGCTGGATTAAGCTACTAAAACAACCAGATGACAGTTAAGTTACTTAAGAATGCTTCAGTTGGACGAATCCCCTAGCAATATACCTAAACTTAATTGGGTCACTCAAGTTAAAAACCTTTTAATTGAATTAGGATATGAACACATCTGGAGGCAACAAAATGCGTCAGTAGTTCATGAATTCCGGGAGCAAATCGTGGAAAGTTATAATAATAAAATCAGAATAAGAGACCAGTCTAAAATACTAGAAACTTCTTATAATATCCACTATAAATATTTTGACCCTAATCCTGATGTTAATTATTTAACTTTTGAACATTTAGGCATAAACAAAACCAGAGTCATTTGCCAATTGCGATTTATGAACAAAAAATACATAAGAATATATATTAATAGCATCTATTATAAATGGAACGCCAATGAGATATGTTTATTGTGTAATCTAAATGAAAATGAAACTTTAGATCATTTTCTATGTAGATGTCCGATATTGTCTTCTCTTAGAACGAATTATTTAAGGAAATACATCCCTGAGCAAACACCGATTAATATCACTGCAGTATTATTAGATGATCTATGCGAATCTAAAATAAATGATATTTATTATTATATATCAGGGGCACTAAAACTAAGAAGTTTTGCTCTGTGTGAATAAATATTGAAAAGTGTAAATACACCTGTCTCATTAGTCATTATATACATATTTTTAACTATATTATTATTATTATTATTGTCTATTTACAAAATAGACAATACATTGATTTATTTACAAAATAAAAAATTTAAAAAAAATATATATATACCTCATTTCAGATACAATTGATCATGAGTTTTCGTTAAAAAATTAAATAATTCTTATATTCGAAAAAAATCAATCTTCTATTCTTTTCTAAAAATAAACTGCAAATTTAAATTTTACATAAATGCAATAATAAAAGACATAAAGCCAAGAAAACGGAAATTATTTAAATTCAAAGTGACGAAGCATGGTTAAATTTCACTGAAATGAACTATATTCATAAATTCATAATATATTTAAAAGCCCCTTACGTAATTTATTGTTATTCTTCTACTAAAAATTGTATTACATATTTCTCTCTTTCTTTTGCTTTTGCTCACAAATTATATTTTTATTATTTATGTATGCATGCTAATTATTTATTTTGGTTAAAATTTGAATTGTATTAAGGTGAGAATTTTGTCATATTTTATATTATTTATTATTTAAGTATCATATTGTACATATGTACCAATCTTCCTGTAATAACTATTCAGTTTAAATACATTATTATTATTATTATTATAGACTTTTACGCCAACCTGGCGCTCACTACTCAGTAGGACAGTACTGGGTAACATTCACCTATACCGGCATTATGCAAGGTATTAGGCTCTGTGGGAGGGTAATGTGCCAAACCAATCCGTAAAAGTACCGTAGTACATTCACGGACGGGTTTGTCACATCACTCCTTATATTGTTGTTGTTGTTGCTTGAAACGAGGTGTTATGCGTCTATTTTGGTGTACACTGGTTCGTACGACGAGACTTTTGTGGGAGCGTAGATGTTGGCTCAATGACAGACGGCTGTGAATGCCTAGTTCGTTTTCGTGTCCTCAGAGAATAGGTAGGATTAGGGACAGAGGGAAGGGAAAGGACTGTTTGTGTTTGTGTGTGTGTTCGTGTATGTGTGTGGATGTGTCGTTCTATTTTTCGTTTCTTGGTGTAAATGTGTTCTGGTTCATCAAATTGCTCATTAAGATCGGGTATTCCTGGAATTGCGCGTTTAGATGGTACAGAGGTTGACGGACCTTGTGTGTTATTGAGTTGGGGTGGATTGTGCACCAGAGCGGTAACAGTTACAGTGCGGCAGTTGGTCGATTCTCCCTCTCCATCAGACGAATCTGGATCTGTATGTGTGTTAGGTGTTTGCGGTTCTGTGTTAGCGTATTGTGTGTTTATGTATGTGTGTTGTGTGTCTGTAAGATGAGTGTCAGTGTGTTGTTCACTCACTGTAGATGGCTCAGATGGAGTACAAGCAGATCTTGTGCTTTCACATATCGCAGTCGGATTCGTATTACTGAGGAACTTCCGTACTATACGACATGTGTTTATGATCACTGCCTTTTGCATAGTGACATATGTGTATTTTGGGAGACCCAAGAGGCTCAAGCTATTGTGTAGTGTGTGTGGAATGACCCCGGTGGCACTGAGTACTATTGGAACAATGTGGACATGTTCCATTCGCCATTGTTGTTTTATTTCGGCTGCGAGGTCAGTGTATTTCTCCAATTTAACTGCGTGTGTTTTTTGTAAGTTATGTGTATTCGGAACCGCAATGTCGATCAGATAGGTGGTCTTAGTTTGTTTCATTACGAAGGTGATATCTGGTCGATTATGATTTATGGTCTTATCTGTAATAATCGACCGATCCCAGTAAAGTCTACAGGAGTCATTCTCCGCTACTACTTTTGGTGTGAGCTTGTAGTAAGGGGTTTTATCGGTTATAAGGTGGTGCTAAACCGCTAGTTTCTGATATATAATTTTGCCAACCTGGTCGTGACGGTGTTTATATTCGGACTGAGCTAGCTGAGTACAGGCAGCTGTGATGTGTTGGATCGTTTCGGGTTTGGAATGGCATCTCCGGCATGAGTCAGATGTTATTGACGAGTCACGAAGTATGTATTTTGAGTAATTCTTTGTATGAATTACTTGATCTTGTATAGCCAGCATGAATCCTTCAGTCTCCGGGAAAAGACTTCCTTGACTCAACCAGGCGTGCGACGCTGCTTTGTCGACGTTACTCTGGTTAAGGTCATGTGGATGTCTCCCATGTAGAGGCTTGCGCATCCATTGCTGGATTTTGTCCTCCTTCGTGACCAATGGGCAAAAACTATCTGGCATTTCTGTGTGTGAGAGGTTTAATGGTGTGTATGCCTTGTCGGCTTGGATTACTGCATTGTGTAAGTGTGATGTGTGTGTTTTGGTGTAAAAGTATTCTCGCAAGTTATGAACCTGTTTATTATGCGTGTTCCTTATGTCTATAAGACCCCGACCCCCTTCGGCTCTTGGCAGCGTCAATCGTTCTATCGCTGCTTTGGGATGATGAATTCGGTATTTGGTCATAAGGACGCGGGTCTTGATCTCGATGTTTGTCAAGTCCGTAGGCGTCCATTTGATTACCCCAAATGAGTACGTTAGCACCGGAACTGCGTAGGTGTTAATTGCTTTGATGGTTTTTTTTCCATCAAGGTGGGTGTTCAGTAATCTCCGTACACGCGTTAGGTATTGCTGCATCAGGTGTTGTTTTACAGCGCTGTGATCTATACGTTCGTCCTGATTGAATCCGAGATACCGGTACGACTCTCCCTCGTCCATGGGCTGCATAACAGACTCTGGTTCGAGTTCGAATGCGACCGCATCTCGTTTTCCTCCAGAACGACATTGTGTTCGACATTTATCGATTCCGAACTCCATACAGAGGTCTCGCGAAACCTCGTTGGAAAGTCCCAGCAGCTGCTGTAATTGATGTTTAGTAGCTGCATAGATCTTAATATCATCCATATACATCAGATGTGAGATGGTATGGCGCGAATTCGTTTGCGTACCTACATTGTAACCGTATTTGGTTTCATTTAACAGGCGAGAAAGTGGATTCATTGCGAGACAAAACCATAATGGACTCAATGAGTCGCCTTGGAATATGCCTCGTCTTACTTGAATAAGGTCGCTTGCTGTTTTTTCATTACCAATACTCAAATGTAAGGTCGTTCGCCAATCGGACATGATCGTTCCAAGAAAGTTCACGATACTTGGGTGTATTTTGTACAGCTCCAATACTCTCCGTAACCAGGAGTGCGGGACCGAATCAAATGCCTTTTTGTAATCAATAAACGCTGTGTACAGGTTACGTTGTCTCCCTTTCGCTTGTTCCAGTACTACGGAGTCAATCAGAAGCTGCTCTTTGCAGCCTTGTGACCTCTTTCGACATCCCTTTTGTTCTTCTGTCAGTATGGTGTTAATCTGACAATGCTCATTGATTTTTTCTGCCAGACAGGACGTCAAAATCTTATACACTGTAGGGAAGCAGGTGATAGGCCTATAATTCGCAGGATTTTTTGTATCACTGTTTTTAGATTTCATGTATGTGATACCCTGCGTTAGAAACTTCGGTGTCAGGTTTGGTGTTCTTATAAATAATGTGAATTGTTTAGCGAGGTACTTGTGTGTTGATGTAAAGTGTTTGAGCCAGTAGTTTTGTATGTTATCGATGCCAGGTGCCTTCCAGTTATGCGATCTCTGTAAAGCTCTGGAGACGTCCTCTGTAGTAATGTCCGTATAGGGCATCTCCGGAAGATGTTCATTATTCCTGCACTCTGTATCGATCCAGCTGGCTTTGTCATTATGGTCAATGGTGTTGGACCATATATTCGCCCAGAAACTATGGAGTGCGTTCTTCTCCGGTAGACCATTACTGTCAGTTACCGTGTTCGTTAGAGACTGATAAAACCGTCTCTCGTTTCTGCTGAACGCTTGGTTTTGTCGTCTGCGTTCAGTACTGGTCTTATATCTTCGTAAGCGCTTCGCTAGTGCTGTTAATTTTTGGTGAAGCGTATCTCTGATCTCTGTGAGTGTTTTATTGGGTTTCGTATTGTGTGTGTACTGTGTGTTTGTGTAATATGTCGTGTATATATTTGTTGAGCCGTTTGGACCTCGTACCCTGTTGGTATTGGGTGATCCTGCCGAGGTTGCATCGGATGGTGCTGACGCGTTTATTCAATCGTGTTTCCCAGGCAGGGGTTTTGTGTTCCTTCGAGTTGTGCGCTACAGGTGGTGTTACATCGGATCCGTTACAACGTATTGCTGCAACGGCTCCACAGTAGATAGCTGTGTGTAACTCGATAAAATTGTCACAAGTTTGCAAGTGTTGAGGGAGTATTATGTTATTTAATATCTCAACGATCTCAGCCAATCTACGTGAGGTGTGTTGTTTAGGCAACGAGTACCGATGTGTGGGGTCCGTCCCTTCGAATTCAGTAAGCGCTGTGTTAAATTCCAGTTCGATCTCTTGCAGTAGGGTGTCATTTACTGCTGTTTCATGGTAGTTAGGCTCATTCTCGACAAGTTGTTGAGTGTCGTTTTGTGTGGGGCTCCCCATTTCTGGTGGGCCGTCGTCGGCCTGACTTTCTTCATTTTGAGCAAATTGATGTGCGACTTGTGTTTTAATAGTGTTTATGAGGGAAGAAGGTATAAGGTTATTGGTGAAAATGACACGCTTTTGGTCTGCCAGTCTCTGTTCAGTGACGCGATTTAGGTGAGGATAGGTGCGCGCGAACTCTTGATGTAATTTCGTACGGTAACCAGTTTTGTCCGTTTCAAGTTTAGTAACTTGGAAGTATGTGCGTACGATGAATTCATTCAGTTCATCTGTCCATTGCATACGCACACGCTTCTTACCAGCTTTAGTGGTCCCCAAAGGGTGCTCCGAGGAAACACTTAAAGTCGGCTGAGCCAAAGGTGTTGGTGGCTCTGTAAGTAGGGCAGTAGTATTTTGGCTGAAGGTGTTATTACAGCTGACAGGTGGCTGCCTAGAACCCAGCCTGTCGTCACCGCGATCTAAACTGTCACATTCAGTGGTGACCCTGATGCGCCCGGTCGCTCCACCGGCAGCGGCATTTTTCCGAGGCTTTTTCTTTTTATTTCTCTCCATCCTAATGGGTTGTCCTTTTAGTCGCCTTTTACGACAAGCAAGACTTACTGTGGGCAAATTCTGCAAAGTGAAGCCCCCACCCACAGGGCGTTTATTATTATTATTATTATTATTATTATTATTATTATTATTATTATTATTATTATTATTATTATTATAAGTTAAATTCATAAAATATTTTTAGTTTAAAAAGTAATTGTAAGTAAATTTTTTAATGATTTCGTTTTTATATATTTATTAAATTTTTTATTTGATGACGTTACATGTTAAAAAAGTAATTGATAAAAAAAATTACACAAAATGTCTTTAAAATTTGAAGATAATTCGAATAAACTGATATTGGATGCATCTCATTTTATTTTTTACTCTTTACTCTAAAGTTGATGTTTTGGACTTAATACGTTTATTCTACCCGCTTTAGAAATTACAACGTATATTAATAGGTTTACATGCATTTTATAAAAATACTTAACAACTTAATATGTACGTGTGTAGGAACCTTTACATTGGCGTTCAAGCAATAAACGCAATAAATAAGTTGAAGCTTAATTAAAAACTCAACAATCAGTATGTTATGGATTATGGACACATACATATTATATATTATGTATAGTCGGAATAGCGATAGCTTGGATGTCGGGTATACATTCTTTGTCGGCTTTTTAGCCCCTTCCTATAAAACTTATTTATCCGCATGCGCAGTTTACTTTCAGTCGGTGCGCGCACCTATTTCGTAACATTAATACGCCAAAAAAAAAAAAAAAAATAGCGCGTGAACACATGGTGAACACGGTGAACTGAACACAGAACATTTGCGTGAAATATCAAAACAAAAAGGTGATTACGTGCTATTAAAGGTAAATATGTGCCATTTCATATACAGTTAATTTTAAAAATAAATTTATATAAAGAAATATGTGAGTTTTTAATTTAATAATGTTTTGTGTATGGCATTTTTTCTATGAAAATGGAATTAACGTTTAGAATTGGAATTGGAAAAAGAAACATAGAATTGGAATTTACATTATATACATTGTCGAGCCACGACTTTCACCTAAATTCTTATAATAATAAAATAATTAAATCATCATTAGGAAAATTCCCTAGGATAGAAAGTCAATGAAAAGACCATATAAATAGACCACGATTTGACCCAATAAATAATTATTAAAATCACTATTATAAGATTAAGTACTATGTAACTTTTAATTGTTATAATAAATATTTAAATTCATTTCTTGTGTTGTTTCTTGAAAAAAGTATTATTCACTTCGACAATAAAAAGTCTATTTTAAGTGTTAGTCTATTTAAAGTGTTAGTAAATTCGACGATAACAAGTCTATTGAAAACATTATTAACTTCGACGATAAAAAGTCTTTTAAAAACATTCGACAATTACAAGTCGGTGTTAAACTTCGCCGTATACGATAACTGTTGGAAAACCGTCAACGACCTTGGTAAATCAAGATTTTACGGAGTTTTGTCTTCAACAAAAACTGCCCTGGTGACAGCGACGCCTTCCAATCCAATTGTGCCGTAGGATTCAGGATACGACATAAAAATTGGTGACAGCGGTGGGATATCGTCAAAAGAATTCTGTGGATCATCGTCCAGTTCAAACCGAACGAAGGGATATTGATTCTACGCCGTCCGTCGATAGTCACCTGAGACGAACCCAAAGCAACTCATATTGTGACTCGGTGTGTGGAAAATAACTGTAAGTACATTTTTGAGTATTCTTCTCTTTGATACTTGCATCCTAGAGCCTTCACAATGCCAAATACTAATACTATTTTACCTGATTCAACACGAGAACCTAATACATCCAATCCAGTACCTCCATCCTTAACACATGGGGATTACGTTGCTGACGACGAAAGCAAAACTAGCGAAACTATACCATTAAACTTTATTGCACAGTTAGTTACACCATTTAACGGAGACCCAAAAGAGCTCCAAAATTTTATTCAAAATGCCAATAGTGCATATAAATTAGCTAATAGATCACAAAAACATGCAGTCGAATTATTAATTTGTTCTAAATTAAGCGCTGAAGTAAAAACAAAAATTAATATTTCAAATGTTCGATCATTTCAAGAGTTAAAAGATAAATTAAAAGCCGTATATCTTCCTATAGAAAGCTACGATTTTCTAATGGAACAATTAGAAACAATGAAACAAAAATCAAACGAGACAATACGCGAATATTACGTTAGGTTAGATACTATCGCAAACAAATGCCTTCTAGCTACAAAAAAAGAAGCAATACATTAGAATCTGAACAACGGGTTATCCAACGAATAACTTTACGTAGATTCATTTTCCATTCAAATTCTGAAATATCTAGAATGCTAAGGCATAAAACTTTCAGTACTTTGAATGAAGCTTTTTTTCACTCGCTTGTGAAGAAGAAGCCTATCTATTAAATCATGGGCAACTAAAATATAATTCTCATTTATCTAATAACAATAATAAATATTGTAAATTTTGCAACCCGAAAACGCATCACACACGCGATTGTAGAAATAAAAAATCGAATTATAATAATAATAATAATAATAATAATAATAATAATAATAATAATAATAATAATAATAATAATAATAATAATAATAATAATAATAATAATAATAATAATAATAATAATAATAATAATAATAATAATGGTGGTGAGGACACCTATAGCAGCTGCCCTTGGCACCCGTGAGGGATATTTATCCCCCATTGGTGTCAAGGAGGCTAAGGGTTCCAGGGGTAGTTTATGCGCAATACAGTAATCTTCGGATTCCATTAGCCTCTGACTATCCAAGATCGGCACCGTTCCTTCTCGAGGTACCACCGTTTTCACAAAAGATGCCGGATCTAGAGGAGAAATCCTCGATCGTTCATTTTTTTAACCTATCTTTTTATTTCTTTTCGTTTTTATTGTTTTTTGTTTTCGTTACTTTTATTTCCTTTTGTTTCAGATTTTCTTTTATCTTTCGTTTCTTTTTTGTTTTTGGTTTTGTTTTGTTTTCGTTCTTCTTTGTTGTCCCAACTTCAAGTCATCTTCGGGACCCACACTAGCTCGTGTGTGGCTTAGCGGCGTTGCCTGGAAAAGGGGATCCTGGTGACTGAGGGAAGCCGTTACTTGCGAGTACGGCGGAACAACACGTCACTTCGGCCCTGGCTTCAGGCACAGACCGTGGCTGCGGTTATGCACCGGCCGCAGTAACTTCGAGCGCCCCGGGGTCGTGCGTGTCACTGGGGCAATGGGCTTGTCCCTAGGGCCCCTCATTTCCGTATCCCTGGCGTGGGAGTCCCACGTCCCTTATGAGGCTCCGTGGAGGGTGGGGAGCGGAGTGGGGGTTTTTATGTTTAAAATTTTATGGGTGATAAAAATAACGTTTCTTTGGGCGAGTCCGGGCCCATAAAACCGGACGCGAACCTAGCTCCACCGCCGTCAACTGGTGTGAGCACTGGTAGTGAGGCTGGTCCCACTACTTCAACCAGTGTGGCCGCATCGCAAGTTAGCGGAACGGCCACACAACACAAAAAGGGTAACCCTCCCTCCAAAAAAGGGAAAGGTCGTGGGCGTACAACTCAGTTGGACGCCCCAAGATTGGAAGCCAGTTATATAAAGTTCATCGTTTTGAAACCAACGGAAGGAGACTTCAGTAAAATGAGTCCCTTCCAGTTGGCTAAATTAGTTAACGATAATATTGGGCATGTGAAGAATGCTAAACTGTCGGGCAAAGGGTTGCTCGTGGAGGCATTCTCAGCGGCACAATCACAGAGAATAATGAGTCTGAAAAACCTAGGGCAATACGTTGTGGAGGTGTCACCCCATGGAGTTTTGAACTACTCCCGGGGAGTTATCATGCACCCTTCACTAGCGTATTGCTCCCTTGAAGAGATAGTGTCGGAGATGTCTCCACAAGGGGTTATTGAAGCAAAGAGGCTTAAATTAAATAGAGGGGATAAATATCCTAATTCCCCACTCATATTATTAACATTTAACAGGACCGTACTACCAAGAGAAGTGGTCCTGGGCCTCTTTGAAAAAATCGACGTTTGTCCATATATTCCGGCACCAATGCGCTGTTACAGGTGCCAGAAATATGGACACGTATCTCAAAAATGTAGCGTCGAGCAGCAGATTTGCGTTTGCGGAAGGCCGTTACACGAGGGAAGACCGTGTGACGAGCCAATAAAGTGCGTCAACTGCGGGGGCAATCACTCGGCTAAGTCGAGGAATTGCCCCATATTTAAACAAGAGTCAGCCATCCAGGAGCTGAGAGCCATGGAACGACTTACTTACCCGGAGGCACGTCGTAAACTTTTGGGTAACCTGCCTCGTCGTTCCGCTCTGGATGGCTACGCACGCGCTGCTGCGGCCCCCGCCCCTCCAGCGGCTACCAAAAATGAAATGCAAGAATTAAGACAATCGATGAAAAATATGCAAGAAACAATGCAAAAGTTGCAAGAGAGCTTATTACGCTCAGTGGGTGTACCTGTTGTACCTACACCCACAGTAGCCGCTGTCGTGCCAGCCGAGGTCCCTGAGGCCAAAAGGGTGATTACAACCACCCCTCAGGGACCAGTAATTAGAACTGTGACGCCTTCGACACAGAAGAAAAGCTCACCGAAGAAATCACCACCTCGAAGACGTCGCAGTGAGGGGGAGAAGGATGTGGCTCACCAACGGTCCCCGAAAAAGGGACAAACCACATCCACCTCGGAGGCAGAATCAATGCTGCCTCCACCAACGACGGCTCCGCTGCCCCAGCGGCAAAAGGCGCCGTCCCGACCGAGCACACCCGAACGCCCGGTCACCCCCCTCCCGAGTCGCTCAGTACCAACACCAGCGAGCGACTCGGAAATGTCGACCGCGTCGGTGCGGACGGGCGTTAAGCGCCCTACGTCCGACGCGTATACCAACACCTCGGCAACCGATTCGGATCATTCCGACGCCGAGGTGCAAATAGTAAAAAGGAAAAAAGGCTGGCCAAAGGGGAAACCTAGGAAGTAGCCACACTTCCTAGGAAGCAACCCTTAGTAGTAACAAAAATGGCTATCGTACAGTGGAACTGTAATGGTGTTAAGCACCATTACTGTGAATTGCAGATGCTTCTGGCTGAGCACACGCCTATGTGCGTGTGCTTACAAGAAACACATTTAAAGCCGGCGGAACAATTTTCAACAAAAAATTACCATATCCGCCGGCACAACGTACAGCCAGACATCAGGGCGAGGGGGGGTGTTGCCATCATTATAAAAGATGGCGTCCCCTTCCGGGACCACCCATTAAACACCCCCCTACAAGCTATTGCAGTACAATTTTTAAAACCGCCCCAGTTCACAGTATGCTCGGTCTACCTACCAGATTTCGACTGGAACGTCGAAGATTTGACCGAGCTTACATTACAGTTACCACGTCCATTTTTGTTACTAGGAGATTTTAATGCTCACAGCCCCATGTGGGGCTGTAGCACAAGAGACGCCCGTGGAAGACTCATAGAACGGTTTCTAGATGAGTCTGAAGCGGTCTTGTTGAATACCGGTCAAGGTACTTTCATTAACGCAAGAACCGGTGAGCTGTCGGCTATCGACTTATCACTCGGCTCACCGGTCATGGCACACCGTTATGAATGGACGCTGGCGTCTGATTCATACGGCAGTGACCATATTCCAATCATATTGAACAGTACCACGCCGATGACTCCACATTCATCTTCGCCGAGATGGCGTCTCCGTCAAGCTGACTGGGAGATGTACGCTGATTCATTCCGTACACCCGAGCTGACTGGAGACGTAGAAGATGATGTGGAGCAAATGTCCTCCAGTGTCATTGAAGCAGCATATCAGAGTATACCGAAGTCGTCCAACATTCCACCCAAACGTCGCGTACCATGGTGGAATGAAGTCGTGAGTGTAGCAGTTGCAGAGAAAAAGCGGGCGTACAACGAACTCAGACGTCGCCCCACGCAGGAAAATGTGATAGTCTACAAGCGTGCTCAAGCACGCTGTAAACGCACAATTAAAGAACAAAAGAGGCTATCATGGGAGCAATATGTTTCGGCCATAAATACCTCCACGACCACCTCAGAGGTATGGAGAAGAGTGAGGGCCATTACTGGGAAATATTCCCGTTCACCTATGCCCTCCCTTCTCGTCGTCGACGGTCGGAACATCACTGAACGCGCGGAAATAGCTAATTGCTTAGCTAAGCACTTTGAGCGCGTCAGTGGTTCCCAGAATTATGACCCGGACTTCCTGCGGATCAAGATCGAACACGAACAAAACGATCTTGATTTTTTCTCAGATGAATCCCTCCAGTATAACCAACTGTTTTCTATGCAAGAATTACTGGAGGCGCTTCGGGGATCTGGGGACACCACCCCTGGACCTGATGAGATCCCCTACGCCATGATCCGGAATCTGCCTTATCCTGGTAAGTGTAGGTTACTGGACCTATACAATGAAATTTTTAGGCAAGGCGTTTACCCTCCACAGTGGCGAGAAGCTACCATCATTCCGCTGCTAAAAGAGGGTAAAGATTCATCGCAACTAACTAGCTACCGTCCAATATCCTTGACTTGCTGTTTCAGCAAGGTATTGGAAAAAATGGTGAACAACCGTCTCGTCTGGTGGCTGGAATCCCACAATCTCATTCCTAAACATCAATGTGGGTTCCGCCGATACCATTCGACTACGGACCATCTTGTTCGCCTCGAGAATGCCATTCAAGACGCCTTTCTCCAACGAAAACACCTTGTGGCTGTGTTTTTCGATTTGGAGAAAGCTTATGATATGACCTGGAGGTATGGCATTCTCAAGAAGCTGCACGACTGGGGTTTAAGAGGTAACCTCCCTCAGTTCGTAAAAAGTTTTCTGACTGACCGTTCTTTTCGTGTCCGGGTAGGTGACACTGAGTCTGAGGCCCACTCCCAGGAGAATGGTGTTCCTCAAGGCTCCACCATAAGTGTCACTTTGTTTTCCATCGCAGTCAGTCATATTGCAGCTTCAGCCCCAATTCGTCGTTGCTTGTACGTTGATGACCTCACAATTTTCTATGCAGCCGATTCCATTGAGGATATTCAACAACGGCTGCAACAAGGCATCAACGAAGTGGTGACTTCTGCAGAAGCTCTTGGGTTTCGCTTCTCTCCACAAAAAACATCGGTGGTTCACTTCTGCAGAAAGCGCAACGCACATCCGGATCCTGTTCTCACATTAAAAGGATCCAACCTTCAGTGCGTTGATAGCGTCAGGTTTCTAGGACTCATATTTGATAAACAACTTACGTGGCGTCCACACCTCCAAGCCTTAGCTGCGAGTTGTCGCAGGACAATAAACATGCTTAAGTGCTTGGCTGGTGCATCGTGGGGTGCGGGCCGGGAGTCGTTGCTTCGCCTGTATCAATCGCTAGTTCTGACTAGGATTGATTACGGCAGCATTGCTTACTCCTCCGCCCGGGCGTCTGCGCTTCTACTCCTAGATCCTGTTCACCATGCAGGCATACGACTGGCTACGGGAGCATTTCGAACGAGCCCTTCTATGAGCCTCTGCGTAGAGTCGGGTCTTCCTCCGCTGCGACTGAGACGTGAACGTCTCTTGCTCAATTATGCAGCGGGGATATATGCAACACCTTCACATATAAACCACCCGACTCTGTTCAGATACCGTTTACTGGGGCTCTATGGTCGACGGCCCACCATAAGTCGACCAGTGGCCGTTCGAACGCAGGAATTATTAGAGAGTCTGCACTTACAGTTCGCCAAAGTACTTCCCAAACGTTCTATGGAAGTACCTCCTTGGCTGATCCCTAAAGTAAGGTGTCGTTTCGACCTGACTGGTCTCAACAAGGAGGAGACCAGTTCATTCGAATATCGATCCCGCTTTTATGAGATCATTAGCGAACTTGACTCTCTCTGCATATACACAGATGGTTCCAAAACAGCTACGGGTGTTGGAAGTGCCATCGTCATTCGTGACGATCCTCACGCTTGGTCACTTCCTCCCCAGGCCACTGTGTATACTGCGGAGTTATTTGCGATTTTGCAAGCCCTGCGATTCTGTCGAACATCCGAAGACAGCGCATTCCTCATTTGTTCCGACTCGTTGAGCGCGTTGCAAGCGATCTGCCACCCTCATACCATCGATCCACTGGTGCAGAACATCTTGACGTGTCTCTACATGCTCCGCCAAAAGTCTATTACCTTCTTTTGGATTCCCGCCCAGAGGATCTGAGAGTGTGCATTAGATCCGCGATCGAACATAAATGGCAACGTGAGTGGAACAACCTCACGGCGAAGCTCAAACAGGTGAAACCTGAGGTCCGAAGAACTCCGGCACCTGTAAATCTGAGCCGGCGATAGAGTGTGGCCCTGACACGTTTACGCTTGGGCCACACGGCGTTAACACATTGTCATCTTCTCGCCGGTGAGGATCAGCCAAGATGCGCCGCCTGCGGGACGGCGCTGACCGTGAGGCATATAGTTGAGGAATGTGTAACCTTTGAGCCATTGCGCCAGAGGTTGCAGCTCCCGAATAATGTAGCCGACGCATTAAGTTATGATGCTGTCTCTGAAAGAAAGATGCTTGAATTTCTCCGAAATTCGCATCTTCTTCAGAGACTTTAGGGGCTTTACATCTCTAAATTTTAGAAAGTCGTCTCTGTTTATCTCCCCCGACAGTACATATTTTATTTTCAGCGTTTTTTAATTTATGTGTTTTTGAAGATTTTGTGTTTGTCTTAATTTATTAACAATACCCTGTCCCAGCTGGTCTGGCAGGGTACTTTTAGTCTTATCGTTATGCCACTAAGGGCCTTTTACACCCTTAGTGGTACTGTTGTTATTTATACATGTTTTCCGTTTTGTTATTGTTTTTTAACGATGTACCACCGAAGGCCTTTTACACCCGAGGTGGTACATCATTTGTTTTTACTACCTGTGATATTTTGTTATGCCGCTGTAGGCCTGTTGTTATGGCTCTACAGCGGTATTGTTTTAACTCCTTATTGCGTCACTAGTCGGCCTCTGGCCTCCCAGTGACGCAATAAGTTTTATCTGTGATACCTTTAGTGAGTTTTTTTCTAGTCATTTGTGTGTTTCTAGTCTGGTTCCTCCACCCCGGTGCTATTTACAGCCCGGGGGGAGTCGCAGCGATGGTCTTCAGACCTTGGTGACCGGACGCTTTGTCTGGTACTTATCATACCGTCACCAAGGACTGTCCGCTCCTGTTAAGCCCTGGGATGGCAGGGCCCATCGTTGGTTTTTATTTGTGTATGTTTGTCCGTTGTCTATTGCATTTATGTGTTCCTGTCTGTTTTGTGTATGTTTTTATCTTTATCGTCTATGGCGGCGCATGCCCTTAGTAGGCGATGCCGCCGGGTGCTGCTGACCGCGCCATCCACCGGCAGCAGTTCCCCAATTTTAATTAAAAAAAAAAAAAAAAAAAAAATAATAATAATAATAATAATAACGCCGGGCATAAATCCAACCCCTCGTCCTCGTCGTGTTCGGCGGTAACTGCTAGCTGGCTAGCAGGCTAACGGGGCTCTGGTTAGTTAATAAATTAGGACAACACGGAATCATTTTAAACACGTTCCCGATTGTTATTGTTTTTTCGTCCCTTTTGTGTTTTTTTTTTTCTGCCACTGGAGGTCCATGGGGCCTCCAACGGTGTTGTTGTAATCCCCACTGTACCACTGGACGGCTCTAGGCCCCCGGGAATACAGTGGGTACGCTGTGATATATTTACTGTGATTTTTCAGCCTGTGATATTTTGTTGTTATTTTATTGTTATTTTTCTATTTTGTTGAATTTTTGTTTAGTTCCCTTCTAATGGAGATTCTTTGAATCTCCATTAGCGTTCTTATAATCCCCATCGCACCACTGGGTGGCTCCAGCCCCCCCCCCCCCCACTAGTGCGATGGGTTACTGTGATAATTCTTGTTTCGCTATTTTTTTGATGTTCCTTATCTGTGATATTTTGTTATGCCGCTGTAGCCCTGTTGTTATGGCTCTACAGCGGTATTGTTTTAACTCCGTATTGCGTCACTGGTCGGCCAGTGGTTACCCAGCGACGCAATAAGTTCTTCTGTGATACCTTGTTGTGATACTGCTCTGTGATATTTATTTCCTTTTTTTTGAGTTTGTCTAGTCAGGTTCCTCCACCCCGAGGCCCTTTACACCTCGGGGGAGTTTCATCGTTGGTTTTCAGTTCTTGGTGCCCGGACGTTCTGGCTAGTACTTAGCGTAGCGCCACCAAGGACTGTCCTCTCTTTGTGAAACCCTGGGATGGCAGGGCTCATCGGTGAATTTTATTATGTGTATGTTTGTCCATTGTCTAGTGCATTTATGTGTCCCTGTCTTTATGTGTTGTTTTTATTTATATCGTATTTGGCGGCGCATGCCCTCAGTTGGCGATGCTGCCGGGTGCTGCTGACCGCGCCATCCACCGGCAGCAGTATCCCAATCTTAATCAAAAAAAAAAAAAAAAAAAAAAAAAAAAAAATAATAATAACAATAATCGCTGGGGTGGTGAGGACACCTATAGCAGCTGCCCTTGGCACCCGTGAGGGAAATATTATTCACCCACTGGTGTCAAGGAGGCTAAGGGTTCCAGGGGTAGTTTATGCGCAATACAGTAATCTTCGGATTCCATTAGCCTCTGACTACCCAAGATCGGCACCTTTCCTTCTCGAGGTACCACTGTTTTCACAAAAGATGCCGGATCAAAATTTTCGACGAGGACGAACGTCGTATGACCGACAGAGATATCCACCGTATGAGAGAAACACCACCGTCTGATTGTACGATAGCTTTCGCCCTGATGTCTGGCAACAGGTCGTGTGCGTTTAGTATCCGTATGCGTGTGATTATCAAAGTCGTGATTTGTGTTCCGCCAAGTCGAATGGTGATATTTTTATATTGTGATTTGTGTAGTTTTGTCTGTGATTTCGTGCTGTGATCCTTTTCTTTTATTTGTTTTTAAATCTTATAGTGTCCCCTGGATGGTGCACTCCAGTGGACACAAAAGTGATAAAGTGATTGGCTGTGTTATTGCGTTGATTTTTTGTCCCTGTGACTTCGACGGGTAGGAATGCGGTACTCGACGCACTCGTTCGGGTCATCCAGGCGTATGAGTCGACATCTGCCAGAACAGCTTGAGCGAGCTCGCTTAGTAAGGAGATGTCGTCTTCCCTCATACGGATGCGAGCTTGAGCGTCCTGGGACTGCTTTTGCCCCGTCGGGATCATAGGGACATAAGTCAGATATACTGTGATACTCTGTGGCATTGTCCCGTTCTCTGTAGCCTCGACTCGGACGAACGTGGCCTAGTCATCGTACCGGTCTCCCGTGTAGGTTGACCCCGACATCTGACAGAACGGCACATGTACCCAGTAATCAGTTATCTGACAGAACAGTACATGTTGCTCAGTAATCAGATGTCACTGTCCTTACACGTGTGAGCTCCTAGGTGTTGACGAAGCCATTTCGGAATTGTCGAGACTATGGGGAGCGGAATTGTGTCACAGAGCAAGAAATACTGTGAAACTTGTGATATTGCTGTTTTTATTTTTTAATAAGGTTGTTTTTAATATGTTTTGTTTTAACGATGTATCACTGAGGGCGTTTTCCACCCGAGGTGATACATCATCTTTTATTCTTATCTGTGATATTTTGTTGTGCCGCTGTGGGCTTGTTGTTGTGGCTCTTAAGCGGTACTGTTTTAACTACTTATTGCGGCACTGGTCGGCCTGTAGCTCCCCAGTGACGTAATAAGATTTTCATTTCTATTTTTTTTTAATATTATCTGCGATATTTCTAGTCAGTTTTCTCCACTCCGAGGCCCTTTTCACCTCGGAGTTTCATCGTTGGTTTTCAGACCTTGGTGACCGGAAGCTCTGGCTAGCACTTAGCGTACCACCACCGGGGACTGTCCACTCTTTGTGAAGCCCTGGGATGGCAGGGTCCATCGTTGAATTTTATTATGTGTATGTTTGTCCTTTGTCTATTGCATTTATGTGTTCCTGTCTTTATGTGTTGTTTTTATCGTTTTTTCTCGTTTTGGCGGCGCATGCCCATAGATGGCGATGCCGCCGGGTGCTGCTGACCGCGCCATTCACCGGCAGCAGTACCCCAATTTTTAAGTAAAAAAAAAAAAAAAAAAAAAAATAATCGCTGGGCTAAAATCCAACCTGCACGTCCCCGTTCGTGCCCGGCGGGCAACTGTTAGCTTCGGCTAGCAGGCTGACGAGGCTCTGGTACCGTGTTTCGACAAGGATGATCGTGTGGAGGGGACGATGTCGTATCCCCCGAATGAGTGTTATGCCTGCGTCAGCTTGTTTTTGGTTTAATTGGTACCTTCACCGGAATTCAATGCGTCGTCAGTGCTGTCTACTCTCATGGGCGTGATCTTCAGAGTCCGACGAGACCGTTCAGACGAGTTGAAATATGTGATATTGCATTTGTGATTTTGTTTGACTGATCTGTGATATTTTTATACCTGTGATAGTTGTTATGCCACCTTGGGTTCTCATGCCTGAGGTGGTATTTTTTAATCTGCTCGTTCTGTGATATTTCCCTGGCCTTGTTCTTGTCATTTCGATGGGTAGGAATGCGGCTCCCGACGCACTCGTTCTCATCGGCCACACGTACGAGTCGACGTCTGCCCGAACAGCTTGAGCGAGCTCGCCCAGTAAGGAGACGTCGTCGTCCCTCGTACGGATGCGTTCGTGGGCGTTGATATGGCGGCTTCCGCCCCGTCGAAGTGATACGAACACAGGTTAGATTTTGGCTTTGTGATACTCTGTGGCATTGTCCCGTTCTCTGTAGCTTCGACTCGGACGAACGTGGCCTAGTCATCGTACCGGTCTCCCGTGTAGGTTGACCCCGACACCTGACAGAACGGCACATGTACCCAGTAATCAGTTATCTGACAGAACAGTACATGTTGCTCAGTAATCAGATGTCACTGTCCCTACACGCGTGAGTTCCTAGGTGTTGACGGAGCCATTTCGGAATTGTCGAGACTATGGGGAGAGGAATCGTGTCACAGAGCAAGAAATTTTGAAAACTGTGATATTGTTGTTTTTGTTTTTTTAATAAGATTGATTTTAATTTGTTTTATTTTAACGATGTACCACTGAGGGCCTTTTCCACCCGAGGTGGTACATCAGTTGTTGTTCTTATCTGTGATATTTTGTCGTGCCGCTGTAGGCTTGCTGTTGTGATCCTTCAGCGGTATCGTTTTTAACTACTTATTGCGGCACCGGTCGGCCTGTGGCTCCCCAGTGACGTAATAAGATTTCGCTTTTCCTGTGATATTTCTAGTCAGTATTTTCCACTCCGAGGCCCTTTACACCTCGGAGATTCATCGTTGGATTTCAGACCTTGGTGACCGGACGCTCTGGCTAGCCCTTAGCGTACCGCCACCAAGGACTGTCCGTACTTTTTAGGCCCTGGGATGGCAGGGCTCATCGTTGAATTTTAATATGTGTATGTTGTCCATTGTCTATTGCATTTATGTGTTCCTGTCTTTATGTGTTGTTTTTATCTTTACTGAGTTTTGGCGGCGCATGCCCTTAGTAGGCGATGCCGCTGGGTGCTGCTGACCGCGTCATCCACCGACAGCAGTACCCCAATTTTAATAAAAAAAAAAAAAAATAACAATAATCAAGTAACTTCACAGAATAGACCATTCAAACAGTGTACTTATTGTAACTTTAGAGGTCATATTGAATCCGAATGTAGAAAAAAGAAATACGCATAACAAACCGCTAATCCCAATCATAGGATTGCTATTACTAATCAAAATAATTCCTACAATTCTTTAAACTCCAATCAATCCCAACCAACGGTCGAGTCTCGGGATTTCAAGAATCAAATGACCGCCAACCAACAATCGAATTCAGACGAGCTCCCATCTTACGAGCTTCAGTAAACGATAAAAAACTAGAATTCGATACAAGCCAGTCGAAAACAGGAAAACTAAAATTCCTTATCGACACAGGCGCAGCTATATCCATTGTGAAATTGGGGGAATTACATAGCTCAATTAAACCAGACGTAACCAAAAAACTGAGTTTATCCGGGATCAATGATACCAATTTAATAACACAAGGGACAGTAGAACTCACTTTAACAAAGCCAAACGATGTGTTTCATTACACATTTCAAGTAACTGACCAGGATTACAACATTCCTTACTCTGGTATCCTCGGGCATGATTTCCTTAATCACTTTAAAGCCACAATCTGTTATAATACTAATCGAATAACATTTTGTACAACAAATAAATTAACGCCAAAAGCTATCAATTACGTGCCAATAAACACATTAGTTAATAGCACTGACCATGAACAGGTGATAGAATATTTAGAAAACGATAAAAAAATTATACCTGGTAATATAGTAATTAACAAAAATACACAAATTTACCCTGTTATCAACAAAACAGATCAGGAATTAAACATTAAATTAAATAAACAAAATACCACAAACGTTTTTAAAATAAATTATGAATTAAATTCAAATACTGATCGTATAAAATTATTGAACGAAAATCTTAGATTAAAACATTTAAATAAGGAAGAAAAAGAATCTATAAAAAATATTTGCCACAATTTTAAAGATATCTTCTTTTTAGAAGGAGATAAATTAACGTTTACTCCTACAATAAAACATGAAATAAACGTTACTAACCCAACACCTATAGCCGTAAAAAACTATAGGTATCCAAAAATTCATGAGGAAGAAGTAAAAAAACAAACAAATAAAATGTTAAAGCAAAATATAATAAAACCCAGTATAAGTCCATATAGCGCTCCCCTTTGGGTAGTACCCAAAAAACGTGATGCAGCGGGTATACAAAAATGGCGAATTGTAACTGATTATAGGAAACTAAATGAAGTTACAATAGCTGACAATTTTCCTCTCCCTAATATAGAAGATATATTAGATAAACTTGGTGAAGCCATTTATTTCACTACCTTAGATTTAGCGAGTGGCTTCCACCAAATTGAAATGAAAGAAGAAGATAAACAGAAAACCGCATTCAGTACCCCCACAGGTCATTTCGAATTCAATAGAATGAATTTTGGTCTCCGAAATGCTCCGTCAACATTTCAAAGACTAATGAATATCGTTCTATCAAATAATTTAGGAAATGACTGTTTCGTCTATCTGGACGATATAGTAATATATGGCAATTATTTGAAAGATCACAATGAAAAATTAGTAAACGTGTCCGAATCACTACAAAAACATAATTTAAAATTGCAGCCAGACAAATGTGAATTTCTTCGTAAGGAAATCGCATATCTTGGCCATACAATTTCCGATATGGGCGTAAGACCCAATCCTTCGAAGATACAAGCTATTGTCGATAGAAAAGAACCACGAAACGAAAAAGAAGTAAAATCATTTTTAGGACTAACGGGCTACTACCGTAAATTTATAAAAAATTACGCGAATATTGCAAAACCCCTTACTAATCTATTAAAACAAAATACAATATTTAATTTCGATGAAAAATGTAGGAAATCCTTTAACACATTAAAACAAATACTTACAAGTGAACCTTTACTTTAATATCCAAATTTTAAAGAAAAGTTCATACTTGCGACCGACGCCAGTAATGATGCAATTGGTGCCGTTTTATCCCAAGGGATAATAGGGGAAGATAAACCCATATTCTATTACTCACTGACTCTCAACTCAGCCGAAAGGAACTATAGCACAACGGAGAAAGAAACGCTTGCTATTGTTAAAGCCGTAAAACATTTTCGTCCATACTTATACGGGCAAAAATTTGTAATCGTAACGGATCATAAACCATTACAATGGTTAATGAACATAGAAGATCCTTCGTCATGACTAGTACGATGGCGCATAAATTATCCGAATACGACTACGAAATTAAATATAAAAAGGTAACCCTTAATTCAAACGCAGACGGACTATCGCGACCTGTATTATATAATTACGAGTTAGACCATTTACGTTTTAACCTCACATACGATAACTTCATACAATGGCATTACAAAAATACTGAAGACCTTAAGATAAATAGAGCAAATTTACCTCTCGAACAAATAAAAATTTTATGTCTACCATACTCATGTGATTTAAGTAAAAATAATAAATTTAGTCATTACATAGAACAACACTATGATCTATTCTCACCAACATAATGTTAAAATAGGAGAAATAAGTAGGTTAGAGAATTATTCAAAAACACAAATTTTATATTTATATTACGTAAATGAAAAGGCAATGGATAGAGTTCAATGCGATCAATTATTCAACACAATAAAAACCTTACTCTTACTAATACAACATAATAATGATGACAATGTTTATATATTTAATATATCTCATATTAGTAATAATATTAAAACAGAAACATTTGAAAATATGATTCAATATTTAATTTAGAAAACAATAAATTTAATATATTAATAGGCGATTTGATTCACCCAAAAAGAGACGAAATCCCTACCATATTAAAAGAATCTCATGACAATGTTCTTGCTGGTCATCCCGGTAGTAAACGAACATGGCAGAATATTAAAAAGGTTTACTTTTGGAAGGGAATGAAACAACAAATTGAAAATTATGTAAAACAATGTAAAGTTTGCCAACAAATTAAAAAGACAAACGAAAAACCACCTACGGTTATTAAGCCCACAGCAAATGAATTCAACGATTCAGTTGCTTTAAACATAATGGGTCCAATCCCGTAACTCCCACAGGAAATAGGTACATCCTTGTACAAGACGAATTTACGCGATATGTACAAGCATATCTAATCGCGGAAGCAAATTCTGAAACTACCGCTGTTTGCATGCTTAAATATTTTTCTATTTTCGGTTTTCCCAAAAGAATCCTGACAGATTTAGGAAGTAGCTTCACCTCTAATTTGATAAAAGAATTAAACAAACTATTAAAAATTAAACATAAATAGACTACACCATACCATCCCCAATCTAATGGAGCACTAGAACGAACCCATAGTTCGATAAAAACATTTATTCGAAGCTACATAAATAAAGATCAAACTAGTTGGGATGAATATGTTTATCTAGCGGCTCATTCATATAACACGCATGAAAATCGATCTACTGGACAAACACCGTACAAATTAGTATTCGGGCGCGATCCAAATATCCCAGATACGATCACTAAACCTCACGACAACCCAACATATAATAATTTAACTGAAGACATCGTAAATAGATTTAAACTAATACGCGAAGTAGCGAAAGAAAATTTAACTAAAAGTAAAGAAAAAACAAAACAATATTATGATAGAAAAACTAAAACAATAAACTATAGGGAACAAGACAAAGTATGGTTATTCGATAAAAACCGTGAATCTCGAAATGATAAAGGACTGAAACCTTGATATTTAGGAATGATACTTAGGTCCATACGAAATTTCAGAACTACACAATAATAGCACAGCCACTTTGAAAATCTCTAACAATAAATATAGAACTTACAATCTATCACAATTGAAACCCTTTGTTTCAGGTGATGGCGATAATAATAATTTTGTTATCGATCCTGGCCCTAGTACAAGCCAACAACATACTATTTTCCGTATCTCCCATTACCCCAAATCCGGGAATATATTTTAATAATATAGGCGAAGCACAAATAGCTTATAATAATATTAAGTTAGTTCACTTTTATAACATTAGTAGTATAGAAAAGATAATTGAAAAATCTAAATTAGCATACTCTAGTAGTTTATCTTATTGTAATATTATAAATTCAGTAGATTCTACATGTAAGCAAACACTGTTACTCATTCATAATCACTTATTAGATTTAGACGTTAGATATAATGATATTAAGGAACAATTTAATATAAACAGCGATAAAAGAAAACGACGTGGATTAATCAACGCTTTTTCCAAACCGATAAAATGGTTATTTGGGATACCTGACTCAGATGATGCAGATTTTTACCAGCATTCGATAGAAAGTTTAATTAACGACCAAAAACAAACGCATATTCTTATGCAATCACAAATTAGGGTTATTACAGACACAATACGTAATTTAAATAAAACAACGGTTGAATTAAATGATATAGAGGCAAAATTAAATTCAAATATTCAATTGTTTAATATAACTGTTTCAAATTACTAAGCGCAAGATCCCAGAAATGTGCGAGATCCTGAATGTTTACGCTAGCACCAACATATGGCAACCTATCAATAATAATCAATGGCTCTTTACGTTAACAGAAGAAACAAGATGTACAATCCTATGCAAACACAATAACGAAGCCACAACTGTATTAAATGGAAAAGAGGACTGCAAAGCATTCACTAATTCAGTAAACCTGGAATCAAAAACGACACTAGTGAATACAACTATTCAACGCGACTACGTACCGAATATCGAGCTAAACAAAGACGACTGCTGTATCCAAAAGAAAATCAACATGTTCCATTTACCCACGATTCAGCTCAAACCAATCCAATTAACGAAATTGAATCTCGACGATCTTCGCTATGCCCAACACAGATTGAACCAGTTCGATGAAGAACTTCAACAACAGTTAAACAAGCCATTCTTCATCCAGCACGAGAACACAATATTGTATTACGCCAAGATAATTGGAATATGCCTCACAACAACGCTAGCACTGTACTACACTTACAAATGGTCACTAATAAGCCGAATATTCAACGCAGTTAGAAGTATTTCAAGAGATGTGACAGCCGTAACGAAATAAATTATATCAGTTGCTGTTTTGGTAACACGAAGCAAGTCCGAAATCAGTACCAAACTACAGCTCCTACAACCGATTCCTTCGTCATGTATCAGCTCAAGCAGGAAGACAACGGAGACAAGCCGATTTCTCCACCAGAATACACCTCGCTAGTAAGAAAAACCAGAAGCGTTACAGCATCCGAAACAAGAAGACTACGATCAAGCAAATTAATTCCCGACGATTGAATTCAACCCATTCAATCTTCTTAATGAGGGAAGAGTGTCGAGCCACGACTTTCACCTAAATTCTTATAATAATAAAATAATTAAATCATCATTAGGAAAATTCCCTAGGATAGAAAGTCAATGAAAAAACCATATAAATAGACCACGATTTGACCCAATAAATAATTATTAAAATCACTATTATAAGATTAAGTACTATGTAACTTTTAATTGTTATAATAGATATTTAAATTCATTTCTTGTGTTGTTTCTTGAAAAAAGTATTATTCACTTCGACAATAAAAAGTCTATTTTAAGTGTTAGTCTATTTAAAGTGTTAGTAAATTCGACGATAACAAGTCTATTGAAAACATTATTAACTTCGACGATAAAAAGTCTTTTAAAAACATTCGACAATTACAAGTCGGTGTTAAACTTCGCCAAATACGATAACTGTTGGAAAACCGTCAACGACCTTGGTAAATCAAGATTTTACGGAGTTTTGTCTTCAACAAAAACTGCCCTGGTGACAGCGACGCCTTCCAATCCAATTGTGCCGTAGGACTCAGGATACAACATATATCTAATATGAACAAATTATGTTTCAATAATTTTATATGGTGTTATGTTGTTTTTCTCCTTTGGTGAAATTATTTTGTGTGACATACTGTATTAATTACTTTGTGCAAAACTTTTATTGTGTTGTGTATTATGTCGATTTTTATAAAATAAAATGCCGATAACGATCAACAATTACAAATCGTGAAATTCAAACTGCAGTGCGTTTATTATTACCGGGCGAGTCAGCAAAATATGCCGTTATCATCATCATCAAATTAATCGCCGATTTTAACATCTTTAAAACGGTTCTCAATATTATGAGAACCCCAAAATACATAATTTGAATAAGAGTATTTAATATTACACAAATTCTTTTTGGTAGTAGTAGTTTTGCTCGATGGCGTGTCGTTTAATAAATGGGTTATTTATTATCGGGAACTTCGGGAACTTCTTTTTTGATCACATGTTTTTTTTCTAGGTTAACCACATGGGACATGGTTGTCAAAATTAAATTCTCGCCCTTACGTAAGAATCTAATGCGCATGCTTGGCGTAGGAATATATACATAAACAACACGCATGCTCGCAAATAAATTTTAAGGGAAGGGGTCAAAAATCGAGTATGCCCGAGACCCAAGCTTTGGCTAATAATACTATATGTGTGTTATATCATTTTTGTGCGTTGCCTTATGTGGTATGGTTTAAACCGTTTAAACATTATTGCTTGTGCGTTCTGTAGTGTATTTATATTGTGGAGAATTCATTAATTATTAATTTTTATTATTCATTTTTTTTGTATTATTCATGCGAAAAATGTTTGTATACGTCAAAATTATAGGAACAAATGAATTAAACATCGTTAATATAACTGATATACAAAAATTCAACGCTGATGCACCACCAACAAAAAAATTTAGTATAAAAATTGATAACAAAATTGAACAGTGCACCATTATTTATAAATATAGGACGGATGAAATAATTTTTCACAGGACCGGCTTAACGATTTCAGTGTACAGCCCAACCAACATAAGGTTGCCGGTCAGATGCGCAAATGAAAGAGTGCGACAACAAGAATTAAACATATAACATATATGCATAAAAGTGTGATAGAAATTGTGTTTGTCTACTGCGCGTACAACCTTGACCGGCAGCCTTATGTTGGTTGAGCTGTAATACTGTTAAGCCGGTTCTACACGATGCTACGAACGTTCCTTCCAACGTTCGATCGAACGTTTGAGGCAATTAAGTTCGATAGTTGGTGCGACCAATGTATCTGCTACACGGTGAATCGAATGTTTGATCCAGTACGAATGATGATGTGTTGGTACAAACGTTTATTCAGTGGACGAGGCTGTTATCTGTCTGATGTTATCTCTAATGTTATACACTGATGTTGTCTCTCTTGTATAATGTGTTGGTACAAACGTTTATTCAGTGGACGAGGATGTCATCTGTCTTATGTGATCTCTAATGTTATACACTGATGTTGTCTCTCTTCACATGAACGAGTCGTGCAGCTGCTGAGTCGAACCAACCAACGCAACCAACATTGACCTTCAAACGTTCGAAGCATCCCTCTGACTCGGTGCAAAAATACCGACATCGAGCGGGACATGGCCAAATGCGAATGTTTGACGCTCGACATTGGACACTCGTAGGTTCGAACAACGGCCACACGATGCGATGAACCATCGAACGTCCAATGTTGGAAGGTGTTCGTAGCATCGTGTAGAACCGGCTTTAGACTGTTTGCATTTATGTATGAGTCTGTTAGAGAAAATAATGTTCCTTTACATACATACATACATAAACTGATTAAATTAAATCGAATTAACATATATTTTAGAAAATATTACTAATATTACTAATTTTTCCTTCAAAAATGTTGATACAAAACTAGTGTATCTTGCCAACAAACTATACACAAATGAAAGTATATTAAGAAAAAAAGATGTAAGCATAATAATGTGTTATCTAATAAAATATTATGTAGGTATTTATTTCTTTTTTACTAACTAATATTTTTTGTATATACTTTTGAGTATTAAATAAATAGAGGGAATACACTTATATACACAATCTATATGAAAATAAAAAGTGACTAAAGTGTTGACGAATATGGATGATTAAACACGAGGGGATTTAAAATTTTTCTAGATTTACTGATGTTATATTTGTTGGTATAAATATTTTTAGAACATTTATTAACAAATACTCTCAAATTACAACAAAAATCACATAAAAATTAAAAAATTTTCATTACCATCGATAGTTTGTAGGTATTCTGTAGTAGATTATAAAAGGTGTTAACCAATATAACGATTTTGCTTTAAAAAAATAATATCTAAAAAACTTTAAAAATTTAAAAATCTATTGTATGGTCCATACAAATATTCTAATATCAATAGTATCTGTGGTTAATACATACAATCATATTTATACGATGTCATCAAAATGATGTTTTGTTTATGCGTTTGAATGAAATGGACAACTAGATTAAATATTGCTTGATGTACATTGCATGTGTATGTACCTATGTAGAAAACTAAAAATTTTAAAAAATTGTAAACAAGGTACATATATTAAATTTTTAAAAGTTAAAAAGAGATAAGGAGTTTGTTTATCAATTGATACTGAAAGACAGCCGTCGGTGACAAGAAGACAATAAATTTTGTTTTATATATACCTGCGAGCTAGTAAGACAAACAAATATTGCAAAACTTTAATTCAATAAAATTTGGGGCCCTTTTTTATTTTTTATATAAATCTCACATAATAAATTTTTTCTAAAAAGTTTTCGCTTCTCTATGTTGAATTTCAATAAATTTTCAGGATTCTGTTGTTTTTGGTTTTGATATGTTCATAAGATCAGTGATTTTACTGATTTTATAATTTTTATGTTTTAATTTTTACTTAATCCGATCTATAAAAAATTATTCTATCCGCCCTATATTTATAAAGCAGGTAAGTTAATAACGTTAATAATATTGATAAATAGTTTATGTAGCTTTTTCTTAAAAATACTATTTTCCAAACTATTTTAATTATAGTTAATTGTATTCAGGAAATTTTATTTTTATTTTTCTATTTTTTGAATTTTTATGAGATGTTATGGTAGGTAGTTTTTATTTTCTCTAAAAATGTTATGAAATTTTATGAAAATTTTATTTTATAAATTCGTTAAGTCCATTATTCATTAAGAATTTTTGAATTCAGTTAAAATAGTTCTTATAACATTTTTTTTTTAATATTCATTGTAAAACAGTAATTTGTTTTACAATTAAGTAGAAACAATACAATACTGACTAGAGATGGCATCGACTCTTTCAACTCGTGAGTTGAAAGTGTATAATATATGTCATACACTCACTCACTCACTTATGAGTGTATGACATATAAGATTCTATTCAATTTTCAATCTCTGTTTCAGTTTACTTATGACAATAGACAGAGCAACAGAGCCTTGTTCCCACAAACATGTGTTTTTTACGACTGTATATATAACATAACGTGTATATATCGTAAATACTAATAATACTATGGTATGGTAGGTATACCTTTTTTTTTAGAACTAGCATTTTAATTTTTTTTTACTTTTTTTTATTTTTTAAAATGCATAAAACAAATTTTAAATCTTTAGTCCAAATGTCTAATAAACTAATAAAATAATCTAAATAAAAAAATATACCCAATTTTATGTACACTATAAGTGCTTTAAGTATGGATATTAAAAAAATTCTATTGTAAGAAAAACTATTTGTATTTTATTTTACAATATTTTCAAATTTTTAAAATAAAATTTGCCCTCTATTGTCAGATTATTACGTCTCTAAAAATTAGTTTTTCTTCAAAACAGCAATGAGTGGATATCTTCCTACATAAAATTATTGTAGATTCTCACAATCAAAATTTTCATTGTTATGTCTTTTCAACCGTGTATTTTTAATGTTGTATTAATTTTTTAATTTGTTGTGTCGGTGGTGTGCATTAAGAGTGTTCAACCAAAAATCTTCAAAAACAACGTTTACTAGAAACAATTTTGAGACTTTATTTTAACTTTTAAAATAAAGTCTCAAAATTGTAAACTTCTAAAAAATTAAAATAAAACATAATTCGATAGAAAAAAGACTGTAATTTTTCGGACGGTCATTGGTTTTTAAAAGTTAAATCATTTTAATTACAAAAAATTGCTCTAAACATCACCATTTTTGAAATAGTAGAAACAAAACTGAAGCTTTAGTATTTACTTAAAAAATTTGATTCTTTTTTTAAAAATTGCGTAAATACCTTCTCTTTTTCGGATGGTCATTTAAAAACCATTTACATTAAAACTGACCTTAAAAAAAATTAAAAACCTTAAAAATTGCCAAAATCGGTTTGAATATTTCAAATTAAGTTTAGTTTTAAGAGATGGCAGTGAGTTCGTTATAATAATTGTAATTTTTACAATGGGGACATATTTACAATTTTTATGAAAAAATGAATTTGTGTTCATTTTTGCTGGGATTCTCAACATAAATATAATTGATTAAAATATATACATGGGTTACTACACGTCCAAGGAAGGTTTTAAAATTATTATTATGTTTGACTTGATTACAAAAATCACAATTATTATTATCAGGTGATGGGGCAGTTGGAAATAACTGAAAGAATTTTGAAAAGATTTTTGTTCATTTGTGCTATAGATCACAAACCACAAAAGGTCTCTTATTTGAAATTTGGAAGGATCAAAATTTTTGGAAAAATAAAATGGAAGAAAAACTTATTGAATTTTATGACTCTAAATTATTACCCGAAATATTAGACCCACGACATACACAAAACTTAAAATTTGTGACTAATTTTTATTTTTTATTTTTCTTGTAAGGAAAATTGTATTTTCATATAATAACACCCACCCAAATTTATTCAATTTTATTGTAAATACTATAATATTTTTTATAATATATATAAAAGAAATGCGGCTCTCTAGACCCAACAGTTGACGCTGAAAACGTTTTGGAGTTAAGTTTAAAGTTAACATTTTGTGTGTAAGTTTCTTTATTATTTCTCATTCTTTATTAAAATTATATAAGAAGGACACAATTAATGAAAATATTTTAGCAAAAGATTCTTCAAAAGTCTTTCAGGTCAAGATCAATACTCAGACCAAATTTCTAGTTTCTAGCACTAGTAGAAGTTCTCTAACAAAATAACTCAAAATAACCATTTATTTGGAAATATAAAATAATATTTGTTTTTTTAAAAAAAATCAACAAATCTTTTTTCATTCATTTGTGTTACTATAGTATTAACTGGTATTAATAATAATACATACACGCATACATATACAGGCTGGAAACAGATTTATCGAACATAGGGCAAGTATAGTAAGAAATTTTTCTCAGGATCAATGTGATCTCTGACACTTTTTGATCAATAATATATATTTCATTTTTAAATCGTGCTACCATGGATCTGAAATATTTTTGTGTTTGTCAGATTAAAAATCGAAATTTATTGCGAATTTATCTCTTGCAAGAAAAAGAAGAAAGCTAGAATGACAAATTATGGTTCATTATGCTACCGAAAAAAAATTCAGCTTGTTTCATGATGTTTGGCGGGCAATAGTTATCGTGAAACACGTGAATTATTTAGTGTGTTTTACGAAAATAGACAAGTCCCCAGTATAAATACTATAAAACACATTGTAGATCAATTTCGTATCACGAGTTGTGTAAATAGTGCTTGTTTAAGACCACAAAATGATCCAAGAAACATTAATGAAGATTTGGAGATGGAAGTTTTAGCTGATTTTGATCTAAATCCCAATACAAGCATCAGAACAGTTGCTAAAGAGAAAAATATTAGCTATACTAATGTACATAGAATTTTGAAAAAAGCAAATTTACTCTGCATCCAAATATAACATTTGCATGAATTTTTTCCTGAAGATTCGGATGTGAGAAACGAATTTCGCAAAATAATGATGAACAAATCAAATCTAGATCCTGATTTTTTGAAATTTTTGTATTTTACCAATGAATGTACACTTACTGTACAACAATATCCCAGTTTCCAAAACTGCAGGTATTGGGCAACCGAAAACTCACATGTTTATGTAGATTGTCACACGCAGTATCGACAACAGCTGAATGTATGGACAGGAATTTTGGAAGGCAATATTATAGGATCATCTTTTATGAATGGAGCACTTACGGGCGGTAAATACCTTCAGTTAATAAACGGCATTGATCCAACAATCGAAGCTGTGGTAAATGGTGAAAACAATATAGTCTGGTTTAAATTCGATGGAGCACTTGGACATTATTATAGATCAGTGCGTGATTTTTTAAATCAGCATTTTCAAATTGCTTAAAGTGGACGTGGGAGCGCAATTAAGTGGTTCCACATTCTCTCGATTTACCGCTAAATAATTTATTTCTTTGAGATCACTTAAAAAGCAAAAATTTACACATGAAGGTCCCACCCAAATACGCAGTCTCTGCAAGGTATTATTGTAGCAGCCTATTTTAATAATACTACCAACAAAAACACTAAATATTCTCAATAAATTTTACTATAAATTGGGATATTTTTTAGCGGTTAATGGAGAAAAGTTTGAATATTTAATTTAATAAAAGTAATAAAAGTATTTATTTATAACAAGTATTTATTTATAATATTTACTTTTAATTTTTAATTTTATTTCAATAAACCATAAAAAAATATATCTATGTCATTTTATTCCAATAAACGGCGTAATAGAAGTACACAGTTATAATGTTTTTTAACACTAGCATATTACATTAATGATCCATACAAAATCATCCATTTTATTTGCCCTATGTTGAATAAATCTGTTTCCACTTTGTATATATTTGCACAAAACATAGGCATTTTTATAATATTGCATAAAATGGATACAAATTATCAAATATTAATCAAAAATATTAATAAAAAACATTAATCAAGTTCTTTTAGGTCAAAACCTACATTTATATACTAAATTTTAAATTTTTATTACTAGTAGAAATACCCTAACAATACGATTACATTTGAAATTTGAAATAAGTCCCCATAAACGTTTTCAATGTTAAAAATAATTTTTTATGTAAAATCAAAATTATTATATATGTAATTTCTGTTGTTCTTACGGTTTTTGAGAATCCTACCACACATTTATATGAAAGTTAACAATAAAAATACCTAATAAAAAAAGATGAACATATTACTAACTACTAAATTATATTAAACTACCCTTATTTGAAGTATTGTTGTTAAGTTTCTTTTGACAGATAATGGGGATATATAAAATAAAAAAAAAGAGGTAAAATACATTTTAAATTGTAAACATATATTTCGACTCTTGTTAGCGCATTTGTTTCTTAACTAAATGGTTAAATATTAACAATTTTCAAAATTTTACCTCCGCCTGCTCGCCCCAAAACAAGTTGCCCGGAAACAAATACGCTCGTATAGCCTTAAGAATAATCCACAAAGTTATCAATATAAGATGGGTGATTTGCCATCAGTTAGAACTGAAGTAGTTCGACCATTTACTAATACAGGAATAGATTTTTGTGGACCATTCTTTATAAAAGAAAATAAATACAGAAATCAGAAACAATTAAAAGTTTATATCGCTATTTTTATTTGCCTTTCAAGCAAAGCTGTTCACATTGAGGTAGTGTCTGATTTAACTACACAAGCATTTCTTGTTGCATTGAAGAGATTTTTTGCTCGTCGAGGCATGGCATGTCATTTATATTCAGATAATGCAACAACCTTTGTTGCTGCAGATAAAGAGTTAAAAGAATTATTCAAGAGAATAAGTGTACCACAAGAAATCACAAAAGAATATCTTAATGAAAATGGCATAACATGGCATTTTATTCCTCCTCGTGCGCCAAATTTTGGAGGAATTTGGGAGGCAGCAGTACGTTCATTTAAACACCATTTTAAACGTGTTGCTGGAAACAGACTATTAACATTTGAAGAATTCAATTCATTATCAATTGAAATTGAGGGAATTCTCAATTCGCGACCATTAACCCCATTATCTTCAGATCTAAATGATCTGTCCGCATTAACACCTGCACATTTTTTAATAGGTGGCTCACTAAAACAAATACCAGAAACTGATTTGATAGATTCAAACACAAATAAATTAACAAACTGGCAACATATTGTCCAGCTCAAACAACACTTCTGGAAACGTTGGCATAAGGAGTACTTGAATCAGTTGCAACCAAGAACTAAATGGAAGCAAGCCGGTCCGTCCGGGTTCAAAGTGGGTACAATGGTATTGGTCAAAACAGACAATTCACTACCAGCAAAATGGCCACTTGCACGAGTTACCGAGTTATTCCCAGGTGATGATGGTCAAGTTCGTGTGGTATCAGTCAGAACCATGGAAGGAAATTTCAAGCGTCTAACTTCCAAGTTATGTATCCTGCCAATTCAATAGTTTTCAACCAGAGTAGTGTTGAAAGTGTCCTTTCAAGGGTGGGGGTATGTACATTCTTAAAGTGATACATAATATATATTATAAATGGACTCTCATTTGTTTGGGTTGAAATAAGTTTTTATTTATATATTAAAAATATTAGTCATCAGCTGATATTTGTAAAACAAATAACAGTAACAATTGATATGTGATTTAATATTGTAGTGAATGTAAAAGGAAAATAAAATTTGAATTTTTTTTGTGTACTAATCCTTTCATTCTACAGTCCATTGAAGATATTCACAAGAAACAAAATAACACTATTTTGAATAGTTCAAAAATACACATTACATAGTTCGTTGTAAGAATAATCACGTCGACGATCTTTTTTTTAACGGATTACAAAAATTGTTTAAGGACTGTGGTATGTAAGAAATAATAATATCACTCACATAATATTAAAATATTTTATTAAATAATTAAGTTTGGTATACAGCTGTTGGAAAAGTTACACTATTGGTTTAGTTTGCAACTCATAAAATGTTAAGAGTTTATTTTAAAGCCTCCTATAGGGTTGTAAGTATAACCCTTTACCCGCAATTTTTTCATCACCATCGTCGGCGATACACCAAATGACACTAAATTACACCAAAAATACACCAAATGACACTAAAGATACACCAAATTATACCAAATGACACCAAAAATACACTAAATGACATCAAAGATACACCAAATTACATCAAATGACACCAAAAATATACCAAATTACACCAAATTACACCAAAAATACACCAAATGACACCAAAAATACACCAAATGATACCAAAGATACACCAAATTACATCAAATAACACCAAAGAGTCACCCCCAAAGAGTCACTCCCAAAGAGTTACTCCCAAAGAGTTCACATTTTCAGAATGGAGTTCAGCTATTACAGCCACTTTCATGACGGGACTATGGCAGAAACTTGTTTTGAGGTCCCTAAAACCGAAAATAATATTCACTAAAATTTATATATATACATACATATATGGACATACATATATATGTATATATATATATACATATATATATATATATATATATATATATATATATATATATATATATATATATATATATATATATATATATATATATATGTGTGTGTCCGCGCGATAACTCTCGAACGAAGTATCCAATTTTTATGAAACTTGGTGAAAACATTGGAAGTACCAAACCCTTGGATGAGTTCGTCAGCCAGACACGTCGGATACCAGGAACATGGGTTTTGTTCTTGCAAAAAATTAGTTTTTGCCAACATTTCCACTTATTCAAAAATTTTTGCGAAATTTTTTTGCACCATTTAAAAGAGGAGAAAAAATACATAAAAAGGTCTTAAAACTATTCTTCTATGTCAACTAGTTTCTGAGAAAAACAAATTTTTATAAACGTTAGTTTTTCTTGGAAACGTTTAGACTGTGATCGTTTTCTCGTATAAAGTGTGAAGTTAGTCACAGTCTAAGTACATATACGACACTATATATATATATATATATATATATATATATATATATATATATATATATATATATATATATATATATATATATATACAGGTGTCCCAAAACTCCGGGGGCATATACCTACCACGTATTCTAGAGGTCAAAAAACGACGATTGGACCCAACTTACCTATGCTATGTACCAAAATGACCGTTTACGCGTGAGAGGAGTTCAAAGTTTACTTAAAAAATCAAATTTTTGTACGCTGTTCAGAAATGCGTGAACCAATTTTGATGAAATTTGTACCTGCGCATTTAGTAACTATTACTTAAACGAATTATTCAATAATGCGTGAATAATTAAATGTAAAAATTATTTATAAATACTTACGAGGTTAGGTAATTTTTGCATATGATAGAATTTGCATATGATAGATACCTTAGTAAGTTTTATAGCTTCCGGAATATCAGCTAAAGTTTCCACCCTTTTGGCAATGTCAGAAAATTTTATACAATACTAGTATGTAGTTTGTTAAAAATAGCTGTCACTAAAAAAAAGAAAATTATAGGCGTCATAAGTCAAGAAATTTTAATTTTTTTTTAACACAGTGTGGTATGGTAAAGTTAGATTTAATAAGTAAAGATAGAGGGTTTTATGGTATTTAATATCTAGGCCTCTAGGGTAAAGAAACAGTTTTACTGTCGTGCTTGCTTTTATTTCCGAGGTGCATAGTCTCGGTAGTAAAACTTTTTTTCTTTATGTTTTGTTAAATAAAACGCAATTATTCCATTCATCGTTTACAAAAATAAAATTGATTACAAGAATTTATTTTTACATTAGTTCACAGCGTGTTGATGCAGTTTAGATTTTTCTTTTTTTTCTTTCTATGGATTCTAATACCTATCCTTTTGGTCCCATTTCTGCTGGTCAGTTTATTAATAATATTTAACTAATTACGCAATACACGTTAGTGAAACAATGTAAATCTAATAAAGAGTAAATTTCAAGGCTTTACGAAGAAAAAAACGAATTTATTAATTTTAGATATATTTTTAAAAATTTTAACGTAAAAATAATTTGTGATAGAAATTTCGCTAAAAACTAATTAATTCAACTAAACATTTTAGAACTATTATACTTTAAAATTAACAATCAAAAACTAGCAATAATAATTAAAGAAGTTAAAAACTTATTTTTTGAGTTTCTAAGTAATTTTTAAAAGTGATTAGGAATCATTTATTAAAATTATTCTAGGATAGGTTTAAAAATTTATTTTATATATTCAGCGTAATTATTAAACCGATATATTTATTATAATGCCATTATGTTTGCGAAAACTTATATTAGATGTCAACTACCCGTAAAGTTTATTGCATAGATTTCCCAAATACCTACATTTTTCCTATGCTTAAGTTTTACCTACATTTGAACCATTGATCCAACAATGTAGGTTGACGTAAAAGTCACGAGGTATTGTAGTGGGGGTAAGTGTGACGTAATGCGTCGTTCAAAGGGAAAATAGAACGACACAGGTTTAGAGAAGTTTTTTCAGTTGCCTAGTAAAATACTTTTTTAAATATGTTTAAATGGTTAATGTTTAAATAATATTAAATAAAAATAATTACGAATAAATGTCGGCATTTTTGAATGATAATTTTTGAATAAATTCCATTATTAATTTCTATGTATTTTGAAAATAGATGTTATTTAATTTTAAATTAAAACAGTTGTGGCCTTATATATTGTGAAAAAGGCTGTGCAGTTGTTGTATCTTATTTGATCGATTTCAAAAACTTGAAAAAAATACTACAATTTTAAACTAAACAAAAATGGAGAAAATTATTTGTTTGTGTATTTGTGTCATGTACATGTTCACATTTTTAGTTATTCCAGGTAAGATAATGTTGGGTGATATATGTATTTCTCATTTCTGAAACCTTATACAGTTAGATATGTTTGAATGGATCAATAACTTAGCGATTACTAGTCGTTTCGACTGCAGTAGCAAACAGTAACAGATTATATAATTTGTTTTTTCTTTTTTTTTCTTTTTAGAAAATTTAAATTACAGTTTCAGTTCTTTATTTTTTTTTATTTTTAATTAATATCAAACATAAATAATTTATTGTTCGATTTTTTCTTGTTAATTATTTTTTTTTATTTTTTATTTTTAAAAAACCTTCATAAAACTGAATTATTTTATACTTTTGATGACATTTCTGATTTTTTGATTTTCAGTTAAGTGATATATGCAGAAAGCGGTTGATTTTTCTTTAAATTTCATATCTATTCATTTTTGTTTTGCGATTATCTATATTTTGTAAAAGTTTTCTGCCGGGAAAAGAGATTAGTTAATATTCAAAATAACGAATTCCGTTTAGTGTTTCCGTACAGTTAGGTCAAGGACTAATTTTAAATAATGATTAATTTTTTTACCAATATACTATGCGAGCTTTTCAAACTATATAGGATTATATAAATTGTACCAATTTAGGTCAACAAGCTAATAAGTTGATTTCATAAGATATTTTTAAAAATAATATCATATTTCACTGGATATGCTTACTTATAAATACATAATCTGTTGGTTATGTAATAGTACCTACAAAAAAACGCTTTTTGAATTTTATTATTAATAAAAACAATTTTTGAAGTGAATATATACGATTTTGAAACAGGTCTGAGCGTATTTTTTTAAAATAATAATTATTTTGCTTATAATTGTCCACATTTCAAAAACATGGTGGAGGTACTGAAATATTATATACAGATATAGTAGGTATACTTATTACGGTGTGTAAATGATTTTCTTATTGGTTTCTTCTTGTTAAATTAGTTCATTAAACAAATTTTAGTAGAAACAATTTCGAAAAAACAGCAGTACAATAAAGTTTCTATCTCTAACAAAGTTTATTGTTGGTGGATTTTCATGGAACTTTTTATTGAGTTTTTAAAAGTAAACAATAAAAAGTTATAAACTGAACAATTACTGCTAATGGTTTTTAGAATTTCGAAGAAAAAATCTCGAAACTCGCTTTTATAATTTTTTAACCGTGAGTTCAGAATTATTGAAAAATATATAGATATTAATACTTGATAAGGAGATTCAATTAAAATTATTTCCATTAAGCTGGGTCGATCACATTCGGAAATAGAGACAATCAAATTTTCACCAGTCAAATAAAGAAAAATAAAGTGACAAAATGATCCCGGTAGATGAAATTTTGCATGGAAGTTTGTTTTGGTATTAAAAAAATTAATTTTTGGAAGGGGCAGAGGAAAAGGCAGAATGGTAAATGCTTTTGGTTGATAAAGCAGTGCCGTTTTAGAATCAACTTAAAATTTTGTTATAAATATATTGACTGTTGGATACTCAGAAATTATTACAGTAGAACCTCTATTAACCGGATTGTAGGGTCACGGAAACATTTGTCCGGCTAACAGAAGTGTCTGCTTAACAGGGGCAGAGTAAATAATAGCATTAAATAATATAGTATCCATAACTAATTTTTAATTCAAATTTTTTTTTTTAATTTTTTAATTCAAATCAATTTTTATGAACGAATTTAGGTACTTATACAAAATATAACGTTTACAAATGCATCGTCACATTAGAACCATTGTTAACAAGTTAAAACGTGAACAATTATACTTAAACCACATAGGTATACATACCATTAGACGTATTCACGTTCGGTTAGTGGAGATAATAATGTACTAAATAATAATGTGTTCGTTAAAAAATATTGTGTCGGCGTCCGGTTAACAGAGGGTTGAGAGAAGGTTGAAGGTTTAAGAGAGTGCTGAATGCATTGGTTTTAGTATAGCACGCCACCGTCATAAGAAATTTGTCCAGCTATAGGAGGGGTCCGGTTAAAAGAGGTGTCCGGAATCAGAGGTTCTACTGTATATTGTTAATTGGTAATTGTATGTTTATTGATTGCTGTTGGTGATAAAAAATATAAACAGTGATCTATAAAAAAATTTTGTACAAGATGTTTTGGTAAGATAATGCCTGAATCATTAAGAGCAATCTAGGAAATGCATACAGTTTTCATCTTGAATTGTAATAAAGTTCATTTCATATGTTTATAGTTCATATTTCATCTAGTATTTAAGTGTAATAGTCGAAAATTAGGATTCTCATAGTTTTCGGTATTATTGATTAGGTATACATTTATTCTCAGATATTAAAATTTAATGACTGATTACAAAATGAAAAGACATGAAAATGTTGTAACAATTATAATAAAAAGATAATCTTTTTTTATTCGTTGCCTTCATCCACGATTTCATTTATCGGTATCGCTGCGGGTTTATTTAAGCCGCTATAGTCATTGCATTGCAAATAAGCTGAAGACCATTGTAAGCAATTTTTCCTACATCTGTAAGTAGATTCACATCTAGTTTTACACGAACAAAATATCATTTTAGCCAATTTGCAAATGGAAAATTCAGCTAATATATAAAAGAGGAGCCAAATTTGAGATATTTTATTCAAAAGCCGAAAAAGTTCATTTATTCATATTGAAATAATTTTTTTTACATTAAAGTAACAAAATACTTATTGAATAATAACAAACAAAAAGAAAAACAAACTTAAAAATTTTTTTTAGAGTTGGACAAAAATGAAGATAGTACCCCACATTAAGACACCCATGGTCCCTAATTTGAAATAGGATCATAGAATGAGACACTATACAAAAATTGTTATTCTTCGCACATTGAACCCAAAAAAAGGCCAGTATTTAACTTTCCACAATCTTCATGTGTCTTAATATAGAATTACGTAGACACACGAAGATTGCAGAGAATTAAATTCTAGGCGTTTGATATTTCGGGACCTTAATAAATTAACCTATAATCTTTCTTCCATCACAAGAAAATATTTAAAAGTCGATTTTTCAAATTTTAAGTAAGAGCTGTTTTTGTTCAACATAACTTTTGGGCACTCGAGATTTTTTAGAGTTCCTTTAGCACAGAGGCCCGTACCTAGGTCTTTAGGGGCCCCGGGGCAGAAAGTACACTCGGGGCCCCTATATTTTTAATCTTTGAACATACTTCTGTGGTTGTGTGTTATTGTGTATGTATTGTGTATCATCGGCAGTTAGAGATGAAAGGAAAAGCTATCACTATAGTCCGGAATGGATAGTGTAAGTCATAAATTATCCTGTCAAAATTAAATTATCTTCAGGAGCGTAAAAACAGGTATGGGGGACCAAAAATGATAGTAAATTGTAACTTCAAAATTTATAGTAATTTAAATTATTTAAATTATTATTAGGTTTACACAAGATAAACGGTTCACTTTCAGTGAAGTGTAGCAGGCTCTTTTGACATAATAATACAAACAGATGCTGTATCCTACAAATTTTTATACAATTTTACAACAATCGGAAATTGTTAATTAAGAAGTTCACAATTAGTATTTTTAAGTTTAAAAAAAATTGGATACTATTTGCAATCTGTTTTCGATCGAAAGATTTTGATAACGAAAAGTAAGTAGAATAGCAGATGTTATATATTTGAAAGAATACTTCCTTTCCTTATATCATCCATTTTGGAAATATCGTTATTTTCGATATCGATAATTTTCGATAACGAAAAGTAGGTTTTAATAGTCGCAATATGTTCGAAATACCCACAACTTGCTTCGCTTAAGCCTTCAAAAATTTCGTTATTTTTGAGCTACGACGCACCGTTTAGGAGATATTTACGATTAAAGTTTTCGATAGCGAAAGTTAACGAAAAGTAGTTTTTTTTTAAAAATTGTTCTGTTACTGACCAAATCAATGGGACTAACAGAGTCTAAATTAACTAGTTATAACCAATTTATGACAAGTTACGCGGTATCGATAATTTTCGATAACGAAAAGTAGGTTTTGATAGTCGCAATATGTCTGGAATACCCACAACTTGTTTCGCTTAAGCTTTCAAAAATTTCGTTATTTTTGAGCTACGACGCACCGTTTACGAGATATTTACGATTAAAGTTTACGATTGCGAAAAGTAACGATTTGTCATTTTTTTAAAAATACACTATCGTTAACCAAATCAATAGGTCTAATGGAGCCTACATTCATCAATTATAACTAGTTTATGATAAATAATTCGTTATCTTTGCTAGTTCTCGAACAGAACATTCTAAAACTTTTTCTAAATATATTTATTTAGCTTTTATTTCAATAATTCTTCTAATAGTGAGATTGGTTTTTCGACATCTATTAATTTTCGAATAGAAATTTTTGTCAAATCTTTTCACCTGTATTTAATTTGTTTTTCGATGACTAAACAAATGGTGAAGTAAAATTTTCGTAATCTTTGCTGATTTCCAGATAGAACATTCTCGAACTTTCGTTAAATTTCGCTATATGGATCATTTTTAACTAACTAATTCGATGGTGAAATCAAGTTTTGGTTATCTTATCTGATTTTCACATAGAATATTCTAGAACTTTTACCGAATTTCATTTTTTGGTTACTTTTTTGATAAACAATCTGATGGTGATGCCAAATTTTCAATAATTTTTCTGATTTCCAAAAAGAATATTCTAGAACTTTTGACGAATTCTGCTATTTGGACACTTTTTGGATGTCCAAACCAATGGTGAAGTTGGTTTTTGGATATATTTTCTATTTTCAGAATAGAATATTCTCGAATTTCTGCCGAATTCCGTTAATTGATCGCTTTTCGATGAAAAATTTGGTGGTGAAATCAGATATTCGATATTTTTTCTAATTTCCAAAAAGAATATTCTAGAACTTATTCTAAATATCAGTACTTGGTTATTTTTTCGTTGGTCAATCCATTGATTAAGGATTTTTATATCTTTTCTGATTATTGAAAGAATATTCTAGAACTTTTGCCAGATTTCGCTATTCAAGCATCTTTTCGGTGACCAACTCAGCGGTGAAATCGAATTATGTAATAGTTTTAATTTATCTTTATCTTTATACAAGAAATATTTCCTCATAAAAATTTACAAGAGTACGCTCCTCTCAGATATGCTTTTTCAACAATTCAATTTTTTGACAGGATGATTTATAGTTTCAGTGTATGGAAAAAAATTTTTTCTTCAGGTAGTTGTTTACGTATCTCACATGCAGTTGATCAAATTAAACTGTGTTCGTTCGTCGCGCGAGCGATGTTACAAACTTAAATTGAGCGAGTATGTTGTTTATATGAAATTTAATTGTTTTCAAAACAAAATATATTTTGTAGAGTACCTCTTTAGTTCGTGTCACACAAATTATAGAGCGCGTTTAGAAAAAATTTATAAATGTATTTATGAAAAATAGATAGAGTATGTGCCGCTTCTAACGAATGGTGATACGTTTTTTCGGCAATTTTGACAGGATAATTTATGACCTACACTATAAATTCCGGACTAAAGCTATTACAATAATGAACTGTAACTTAATATGTGGTTTAGTTCATGAACACACAAGAAATTCTAAATTAAGTCTAAATTAAATGACTAATTAATAGGTGTAGTAGTTGAATACAACTAACCTTGCCATTATAATTGTTTTCTTCTTAACTTGATACTGGAAAAAACATCAGTAACTCCAATGAAATCAATTCACTGTGCTTCTAATGATAGAGCACAGGAAGCTTCCTAGATAATTTTTGATAGACAGTGAGGTACATAAAGCAAGCGGTAAGTACATCTGGGTAGCTTGAAGCTAAGGAACACTTTTCTATCAGCAGGAGATTCGCAAATTCTTTTACATCTGTGAATGCCTTTTACTTTGATCTAAAAGCACTTCTGATTGATAAAATTTGAGCTTTGAACAACGGCGTTACATCATCATAAAATATATTAACAAATTTACCAACTCAATTTATTGGAAAATTTTAATTTATCGGATTCGTTTTAACCTCGAGAAATGATACAGGAGACATGAAATATCAATAAATTCAATATAGCGACTGTAGCGGCTGTAAAACAACATAATATTTAATTTTCGACAAAAAAAAAAAAAAATATAGACTCGGCCCAATATGAACTGAGAGATGCGCAGAAACGAATTTTAAAATGGATTAGTCTAATTAATTTTGAAGGTAAGGTCGATATCTGTCAAATACAGGTGTCTTATGAACCATAAGCCAGTGACTTGATTTATTTTACCCACTCCACCTTTGCAAACGAAGGAAGGCCTCTTATTTCAAAATCGTTTGGCTGTAATGAAAATCTATTAAGAGGGGTATCAGAGTGAGGGTTTTAAAAAGACATATTAAAAAATACCCCTGTCGCAGCATCTGCATAACATGGCGAATTTCCAAATATTGCGCACTGGCGAATCTCACCTAAGACCTGTACCTATATAAAATAGTTTAGCTTTCTAACAGTGAAAAGATTTTCAAAATCAGTTGAGTAGTTAATTTTTGGTGCTTTTGGGTCGTCAGGAACCTAGCGGATCTCAGATAGTGTAACTTATATCCATTTAAAATAGTTTAACTCTTTGATAGTAAAATATTTTCAAAATCAATTGGGTAGTTCATTTTTATGCCCATCTAAAATAGTTTAGCTTTCTAAGAGTAAAAGAATTTTTAAAATCGGCTGGGTAATTTATTTTTGGTATTTTTGGACCCTAGAACCTGAACGGACTTTGTACAGCATAGTTGCTGTCCATCTAAAATAATTTAGTTCTCTAGCAGTGAGAAAATTTTTAGAATTTGTTCGGTAGCTTATTTATGGCGTTTCTGGATCTACAAGATCCTAGTGGACCTCATTAAAAAATCAGATCGACTGTATATTCTGGGCGCACCTTATGTAATATAACATATATATCCATCTAGAATATTTTAAATAAGTAATAAAAATAATTTTAAAACTATTTATTCCAAAAGTGGTCTTATTAATGGCCTGGGAATATAATTAAGTATATTACGGGTAGCATGGATATGATGCTATACAAATTACCAAAGACATGGATAATTTAAAATTAAATCAGAATAATGCGATATTCCAACTAAATAAACAAGTAAAAATTAATAATCAGATGATCGACAGATTCAGTAATATTACTAATCATATTAATAAACAACAGAAAATAATAAATTAATAAATATTTAAAAACTATTAGTTCCGACTTTTAAAATCAAATTTTAAGATACGAGAATGAAATTCAGTATTTACAATATCTATCTCAACTAGCATACAATATTGATCTATTAAATAAGATATCATACAGTCAATAAACCTAGCTAAATAAAACATAATCTCCAGAAATATTCTTTTACCTGAAGAATTAGAAAATATTCCTATAATTTCTATAGAACAAATATAGGAATTATTACCATTTCAAACATCCACACCCATACAAATATTATTTTCAACATTCAAATAGGTACTACAGTTTTATCCCATACTCTTTAATTCCTGGAACCACTGCTTACGAAACAACGTAAAGTACTCAAAATAAATAATTCATGTTCTATTTAATGAGCATTACATGTATATTATGGGAAAACAATGCCCTAAGTTGGAGAATATTTTTCTGTGTCAAGACGAAAATATTAAATTAATCATAACTTTCGATTCATGTTTTGGAAAAATACTTGGTGGAGATACTGGCAACTGTACCTATCAAGAATATGAAAACGGAATCGAAATCAGAAAATTAAGAAACCAATACATCATCTTGAAAAACATACGATCCACCCCTGTAACTAGTACCTGTGGTATCAGACAACGTGTATTAAATGGAACAATTCTAATACATACATTTCAAAAATTGTTCCGTCACCGGCAATAATTTAACATACGCGAACTTTGTATTTTGGACTAAGGACTGAATAAATTCCATTTTTTGGGAAGGTGTGAATATCGAATCTTATATATATATATATATATATATATATATATATATATATATATATATATTATATATATATATATATATATATATATATATATATATATATATATATATATATATAGTAGTATTTTAACTAAAAGCAAGTTTTTTAAGGGGAATTCTAAGGTAAGGGGAATACAAATATTTTAAATGTTAACCAAGGCAACACTGACAAATAAATGAAAGAGAGATAATTATATATCTTTTATATTCAATAAAAAGAGATAAATTGTAACTAAGAGGAATTTATGCTCTTTCTTTTAGTTAAAATTCTACTGTATATATATAGAGTATATATATATATATATATATATATATATATATATATATATATATATATATATATATATATATATATATATATATAGAGTATATATATATATATATATATATATATATATATATATTATATATATATATATATATATATATATATATATATATATATATATATATATATATATATATATATATATGGTGTCATTCACGAAGGTGGCAACATATGGAAAACTTTTCTAAACTAAGTTTCTCAGAAAATTTTATTCTTACTAAAAGTTGGTTGGTACTAAAGAAGATAAAAATTCAGAAGAAAAGAAACAACCTTCAACATCAAATTCAATAAATGGAGAAGCTAAACGTCTGAAGTATGATGAAAACGCTAACCTTTATAATGATCATTCGAACCCTGTTGATGAAGAAGAATATTTTGATGATCCGAACCATTTGGTCGATGAACTAAGAAGTTTAGCAGCTCAAACGCAAATTGGAGAAGAAATGGTTAATACTATGTGCAATTTAAAGGAAAGGCATCATATTGTAAATCCCAGCTTTGCGGATTATATCGAAAATGAGAAAAAACGAAGCCATTTTAATAATTTAAAGAAAAGTGACATTGGGAGGCAAATTATCTCGATAACTCGGAAATTGGAAAAGCATGATATTATTGAGCCTGTGTTAAAGTATGTTCAAATGATGGCGGAGACAGCGATGAAAAAACATCTGCTAGCGACAACGAAGATACTGCGAGCGAAGGAGAATCTGATGATGACGAGAATACAGTCGCCGACGATGGTGATAAAAAAAAAAAATTGCGGGTAAAGGGTTATATTTACGACCCTATAGGAGGCTTTAAAATATCTTAACATTTTATGAGTTGTAAACTAAACCAATAGTGTAACTTTTCCAATAGCTGTATACCAAAGTTAATTATTTAATAAAATATTTTAAAAATTATGTGAGTGTTATTATTTCTTACATACCATAGTTCTTAAACAATTCCTTAAAAAAGATCACCGAAATGATTGTTCTTACAATGAACTATCCAATGTATATTTTCAGAGCTATTAAAATAGGTAATGTTTTTACTTGCTCCTGAATATAGCAATTAAATTGCATTGTCCTATTAACATTCTGGTGCGATAGAGCATATGTGTAAACTATGTAATTCTTACAAATAAGTATTTACCCATATTATTAATGATTTGTTAATTTGAAGTATCGTTTGAACAGTAATGATGTAAAACTGTCAAACAGGAAAGGGTTAATTAATTGAATTCAGCTTAATCCCGAAAAAATATTCCTATGGTTTTAGTGTCTACAGGAGGCTTTGAGTCGCTTTTTAAAAACAATGAGAGTTATTTACTTTCCACTCTGTATACATATTTATTCTTAAAGTATTAGTTTACATTTTCAATTCGTTACTTACAATTAGAAATATTTTATATATAATTTTTTATTATTTACGTCTTGTAACTGCTATTGTCTTTTAATGACTTCTGAATATTATTTTGACGCAATATTATTTAAAATTTTGCTAAATATTTAATAATAATAAAACACATAATAGTATAGAGTAGGTACCTACATATTGAAGAATGTGAAAAATGCTGATTCTTGTTTTAAGATATTTTAGATAAGTATAAAAAAATTGTTAATCTTATTACAGCTGTTTACAAAAACTAGAGGTCATTTAATACCTATATTTAACTAATTGTTAATAATTAAACTAACAAGTAATAAATTTAGCAAAAACAGATACATTGTTTAAGTAAATACAAAATATTAAAAGGAAAATTTTCTTAAAATATTGGGAATATGTGCTATTAATTTAAGACTAAAAAAATATTATGAGGAGAAATTAATGTTTCAAAACTGTTTTAAATTCTTGATATTACATATTCAGTTTTAAAAATATTAAGAAATATGATTTTTTTACAATATATTGATATTGTAAAAAATATGTTTTTTAACGGTGTAGAAATCCGTACTTTTAACAGAGTACTGTATATATGCAAAATATTATATTACTATATATATTTTAAAAAAATTCGTTTTTATTTAATTGTTGATGATCAAATATTTTTACATTAAATGAGTAAATTCTTATGTATTTTATAACACGATATCGCGTGATTAGAGATATAGTAAAGTAATCATGGGTATTTATAAGGTACATATTTAACACTCTACAAAAATACACCCTTAGATATTTATAACGTAAGTATGTAACAATTTTTAGCTAATTAATATATATTCTGATATTAAATAACATCAAAGAATGTGCACACAGATTTAAAAAATGTACAGAGTGATACATTTTTGTAAAATTTACGAGTATATATGGCGTACCATAATTGTAAATGGAATTTTTTATAACATTTAATAATAGTTTTCAAACTTATTACTTTTTGCTAGCAAAAATCGGCATATGAATAAAAACTAACATTTCTACTCATAGCCATATATTTAAATTATACAATGCTAATAATATCAAATAGTTATACATAAATTTATGAGGAATTTTTATATTCGAATCAAGTTTTAGGGTATGATATTAAAAATTAATTTAAATGTTTTAATGACGTCAGTAAACATACATACATACGACATATCTAAGCAAGCTCGCACCTATAAAAACCAATTTTATTTTAAAGAAAACATTAGTTACTGAATTCTAAGCCCAACAGTTTCGCTCTAGACAACGCACAATGAAGACCGACGCAGCAATTGTTGACTTCCAAGGATTTCCAAATTCAACAAATGGGAAATTCTACATAAAGGAATTGGCTGTGTTGAAATTCGATTCTTCGGACGAAAATTGTGGTGAAGATTATATACTACAACACTATATTTTCAAATCACCAATACCGTTTTGCGGATTAAGTGAAAAAGATCAGCGCACAGCTCGCTGGTTACGGAAAAATCATCATGGGTTCGCCTGGATGGATGGATATATTGAATACGAGGAACTACAATACATTTTAATAAACAATCTACACGGAACTCGAATCATTTATACGAAAGGAGAAGAAAAAGTGCGGTATTTGAAACGACTACTACCGTCAGCGCCCATTATGAACTTTGAAGAAATAACAATTTGTCCCAAGTTGAGAATCATAACATCAACATACACTAGTCCTCGATGCGGCCATCATTCCGGAGCAACTTGCGCCATGGAAAATGTCATATCCATATACAAATATTATTGTAATAACATTTAAATATTTTTATTGTAAAATATTTCTTTTTAAATAAATTTATTAAAATAAAAAAATGTGTTTTTATTTAAAGAAAAACCTGTATAAACCTGTTTTCAGATAAAAATATTATAAAATTATGGAAGCAACACCATCTTTTCATGGAATTTCGAATCTAGGTACAGAGTCCCCGGAGGTCCAGACTAGCAACGACATCTTTTCATGGAATTTTGAATCTAGGTACAGAATTCGCGGCGGTTCAGACTAGCAACGCCATCTTTTAATGGCTAGTTTAACTATCAAAAAGGTTTTCGATGCCATCTATTGACAATTTTTCAAACTTACACACAGGGATCACTATTATCCAGACTACGAGAGCCATCTAGTAGCGAATTTACAGGAAGGTGGCTGCGCCATCTGTTACGGAATTTTTGAATTTTTAGGTTAGAAAAAATTTTGTTCGGTTAGGTTAGGTTAAAAAAAAATTGTTGGGTTCTGTTAGGTGAGATCATGTTCCGTTGGGTTCACTTAGGTTGGACAAAATTTTCGTTCACATTACTCCACCCACCGCCGGAGGCTTCTAGAACCGCATCGGTAGTTTTACCACCTGCCGAGGTCACTCAAAAAGTCGGCAGGTGGGAAGGTGGGCTTCGTTCTGTCCAAAAACTACTACTACTAAGTTCAATTCATTTAGTGATTAGAATCGTTTTCTCTGACAACTGTACTTAATGAGTTTTACCTTTGAACTGACGATATATAATTTAAAAAAAAAAAGTATTATTGCAAGGCCAATATTTTCTCAATGTTGCGGTGAAATCTTCCTTCAATCTTGCTAGCAATATAACAGGGCGATTATAGGAATATTGCTGGAATACTGCAGGAATATTGCCTGCAATATTTCAAAATTTCCAAATAATATTGCTGAAATATTGCAGCAATATTTCGTGCTCTATGGGACAGTACATATTACTAATAAGTAAAGATCCCAAGGACGGACCTATTGATTTTGATGAAATTTGAATAAGTTGTTGAACACTAAAAAATAAGCGACACGTATTTTTTTAATCTGCGGAAAAATGGTTTGAAGGAGTGAAATCGCTCCTCAAAAATTGGGGTAAAAATTATATTTTTCAAATATCTCGAAAACGGTAAGAGATAGAAGAGATAGAGAAAAAGTTTAAATTGACGATATTGCTCTTTCTTAAAGAGCTATCTATTGATATGCAATTTATACCAATTGTACCAACAGGGGTAGTTGGGGGTTAAAATTAGGGGTTTAATTTTGCAAAAAGGGGGTAAAAAATAAAAGAGGTACATTAAAATTTTTTTTGCAGATTTCAAATATACGTAAAATATTCTAATCGACCTGTTTTTGTTCAATTTTCTAATATTAAGTCTAGGAGTAGTTAACCAGAGGATGACTGTGTCGACGTAATCATACTGTTTATTGAGTTATTTAAAACTTCTTTTTCATGGGAAACAGTTTAAAACAATTAAAATAATGTAAGAATGCAATTTTCGAATTCAACCTTACGATCAACATACCATTTGGTACTCAAATAGTACGATTGTGTCGACACAGTCACCCCCTAGTTAACTACTCCTAGATTTAATATTAGAAAATTGAACAAAAACAGGTCGATTAGATTTTTTTACGTATATTTGAAATCTGCAAACAAAATTTTAATATATTTAATTTTTAACCACCTTTCTGAAAACTAGCTCCCTAATTTTAACCCCCAACTACCAACATGGGTAGTTGGGGGTTAAAAAATTGCTTGATCCCCTTCTTTATTAACCAAAATGTCGCCCTTTCAAAAATAAGAAATAAAGACAGCACAAATCTATTAAACACTGAGATACCGTTACAAAGTGAAAAAGATGAATTTCAGATGCATAAACAAAAATTGATTCTACAGTTAATGGGTAGCGAAAATCCTTCGTCAGCATTGGTGAAACATTTGTAATTAAAATAAAATTCTAACTGAATAGTGTTAATTTAAAACGTTGCTTTCATTTTGTTTAATTATCTTAATTTTAGATGTGGTAAGCACGAGCCTAAAGTCAGTGCCGGATTAAGACTACTTGATGCTCTAAGCAATCCGCGCCTGTGGGCCCCCTATCCATAAGTAAATTAGTATCGATCTTTAAAAAAAAATTACACAGTCCTACAACGAATTTCCTTCTTTAAGTTCGAGAAGTGTTTTAGACCGGGCGCCGACGTAAAAAAATCGTCGTCATCGAGTTTCGAGTTGAATTGATTATGTTGATTTGTTTCATATTTAATACTTCTACGAAGTAATTGTCGGCCGCGGCACATCCTGTCGGGTAATACGTGAGAATCGAATTCCGGTGGCTTCCGGAACTGTACTATTACGTGATAGAGTTACAGTTTTTTTTCTTTTTAATTTTGTAGAGCTCAATGAGTATAAATGAAATCAATTTGTCGGCCATATGATTTATTGTCAGATAACTGAGGCCGACCAAATTAATGGGCAAACTATGAGTTGACTATTACGTCATCGAGTTTCGGGCTATATTATACACCAAGTTAAAGCTGAAAGTACGTAGATTCCTAATATTTTTGTCGGCCAGCTTGCAGCCTGTCGGTCTTCGCAGTCCGACTAAATTTATCATTAGAAAAAGTATGTCTTTTACCACCATGATAAATATACATGTTTTAGGAATTAACCATTGTGTATATGTACTTTTTGATTTTTTACACTAAAATAACGTTCTATTTCTTCTACAATTTTAATAAATTTATTGTTATCAATAAATTACATATATATATATATATATATATATATATATATATATATATATATACATATATATATATATATATATATATATATATATATATATATATATATATATATATATATATATATATATATATAAAATATGTAATATGTTTAGTAATATTAACTTTCAATAAAATTAACTTACAATAAATTATTACATTTTGTTACAAATCTTAAAAAGTTTTGAATGAGTATTTAATAATTTAAAATGCGTAAGATTTTTTTTTCAAAATAAGTAATAAAATAAATTGCCTGCTGTAAAAAAGGGTTACTGTTTTACGACGTTTGTTATGGTCATGGACCTAAAATTTATTACCCAGTAACCAATTTCTCTTACAATAGTAGAAAATATGAATTATTAATTATGATTTTATTATTATTATTATTATTAATACTGGTATTATACATATTACCTAAGTATAAAAATACAGTAACTTAAATAATATTTATATTAATTATTTTACTTTTAATTTCAAATGTTATCGAGTGCCTGTGAAACATTATTAGTGTATGGCGGATTTTTATCCGTATTTTTAAACATACACCAATATTCATATGTCCTCTCAATGTCCAGCTTTGGCTGATACTTGAACACTCGATGTACTTTGGCAAATGGCCAATTCATTATGTTAATTAAAATTGACATAGTGTTTGAAAAATTACCAAACTGGATCGGCTGGGACTCGAACCCGGATCTCTTGGTTACCAGCCAAGCGCCTTACCAACTAGGCCACCGATCACTTGTTCGAGTGCCACTCCAATTCAGTAATCAATCAAACACAACCTCTCTCTAATGCGAGACGCAGTTTTATACTTTTAATTTCAAATGTTATCGAGTGCCTGTGAAACATTATTAGTGTATGGCGGATTTTTATCCGTATTTTTAACATCTGTATCGATAACATTTGAAATTAAAAGTATAAAACTGCGTCTCGCATTAGAGAGAGGTTGTGTTTGATTGATTACTGAATTGGAGTGGCACTCGAACAAGTGATCGGTGGCCTAGTTGGTAAGGCGCTTGGCTGGTAACCAAGAGATCCGGGTTCGAGTCCCAGCCGATCCAGTTTGGTAATTTTTCAAACACTATGTCAATTTTAATTATTAATTATTTTATTATTCATCATCGTCTGATGACCATGTATATTTAATACTGTCTTCATTACTTAATGATGTTGATTCTTCTGGTGATTTTTCTGGTAATATTACATCTTCTGCATAAACAGGTGTAGAATCACCTTCAAACCAATTTAGCTAGTACCCAAAATCAGGACTTATTAACCAGCCACAGTCCCCAGGATTTAATTGTTGGGAATCAAATTTAGTAGCCAAAAAATTTGACTTATCCTAACAAATTCGTCAGATATTAAATTGTTTGACAATTATTGCAAATATTTTTTTCTTTCTTTTGTTTTTTTAAGAAAAAAACAAAAAACAGACAATTCGATTTTCGGAATGTACCGAATTTTCGGAATTTATTGATTGTAAGTTAATTTTTACTTACTTTTATTTACTTCATTAATGATAATTTTCAGTTAGTTACTTATATATATATATATATATATATATATATATATATATATATATATATATATATATATATATATATGTAATTTACTGATAACAATAAATTTATTAAAATTGTAGAAGAAATATAACGTTATTTTAGTGTAAAAAATCAAAAAATATATATACACAATGGTTAATTCCTAAAACATGTATATTTATCATGGTGGTAAAAGACATACTTTTTCTAATGATAAATTTAGTCGGACTGCGAAGACCGACAGGCTGCAAGCTGGCCGACAAAAATATTAGGAATCTACGTACTTTCAGCTTTAATTTGGTGTATAATATAGCCCGAAACTCGATGACGTAATAGTCAACTCATAGTTTGCCCATTAATTTGGTCGGCCTCAGTTATCTGACAATAAATCATATGGCCGACAAATTGATTTCATTTATACTCATTGAGCTCTACAAAATTAAAAAGAAAAAAAAACTGTATCTCTATCACGTAATAGTACAGTTCCGGAAGCCACCGGAATTCGATTCTCACGTATTACCCGACAGGATTTGCCGCGGCCGACAATTACTTCGTAGAAGTACTAAATATGAAACAAATCAACATAATCAATTCAACTCGAAACTCGATGACGACGATTTTTTTACGTCGGCGCCCGGTCTATTTCTGCTAGATTTTTATGTGCTAATTACAGGAAAAAAGTCAAAAAATTCCATCACGTCAAAATTTTGAGTCCAGAAGTAAAAATATAGTTCGACAGAATTTAGTCCCACATGAGAAAATCCTACTACTTCCTTTGCACATAAAGCTAGGTCTTATGAAAAAATTTGTAAAGGTTTAGATTCAAGTATGGCGATGAGCGTATTAAGGTGATGGATTCAGGTGTTTCTAAACAGTATTCATCTTTGTCTGAAGTTAAACTGAAGGTATTTTTGTTGGACCCGAGATACGAAAACTAACTAAAAATGAAAACTTCGATGGAAAACGGACTCCTATAGAATTGGCAGCATGGGTATCGATAAAAAAACTTTTAAGGACTTCTTAGGAAATCATAAAAGCTTCAATTATGAAAATATTATAAATAACATGCTTCAAAATTTTCAAAAATTAGATTGCCTCATGAGTCTCTTAGTTCATTTCCTTCATTCGCGTTTGAACTACTTTCCTGAAAACTTAGGAACAGTTAGTAATGAATAAGAAGAAAGATTTCACTAGGATATAAAGGAAATGGAGCGAAGGTGCCGAGGGAAGTGGAATATTAACATGATAAAATCGGGCTTATAAAAGAAAATCACTCAACAAAAGTTTTGTAGAAAAAAAGGAAAGGTTCCACAAGTTTCTGTAGTATTTTAAAACGTTCATCTTGACATAAACTATTCGGTAAATAAAAGCAATACTAGCTACTTAATTACTTTTTTACTTCTGATTTTTTGTCTTGAATACCTTAGTTTTTACATGATTTTTATAAGTACGTATTGTGAAAAACTCTGATGTGATAGAAACAAACCGATTTCCGATTCGTCATTAGGAGGTCCCAAAACCCAATAAAACAGCACTGAAGTCAAAAAAGGAAAAAAAAATTTAAATTTGTAGGTCTGTGTTATTTATTTCAAATATTACATACGTATTTCATATAGCATTACGTACCTTAGAATATGTATAAATTTTTTTTTACCTGGAGTAGGTATTAAATACAATAGAAACCAAACGTGTGGATTTCCAAACAGCCTTACCTTTCATGTGCTAACAAATATTTTTTGTGCTGATTGTGGTGCCCCCCAGCACGTGATGCCCTAAGCAATTGCTTAGTTTGCTTATAGGCTAATCCGGCACTGCCTAAAGTAGAACGTAACAGTAATTCTATTAGTATTTCTTTTGATAAGGTTGCTGCTGTTTTCAATAATCAACCGTCTTCGACATTTCTTCACGAATTACATGAATTAAAAATTAAGCCTCTTCAAAAATGTAAAAAAATATTTGAACAATTAAAGGACGTTTATAGTATTTACATTGATAGCACACAGCTGTATTCAGTGTGTAAAAAAGAAAGACAATTTAGAATAACCGACAGTGTTGCGTATCCATTATTTACTTAGAAAAAATAAAAATCCATGTTAAAGGCGGGGGTCGTACTTTTATTCCCCGCTGCTACCATTTGTAAACGGCGAGGATAGTTTTTTGCCACCGTTGCCGCCATTTGTTAACGACGGGAGTACTAAGTCTTTTCTGTAGTGATTAAGTTAGATGTTATCGGTAACGGTGAAAACCCTACAGAAAGGCCGGGGTTCGAACTCCAGATTATTACAGTTGAGTTGCGGGAATTTAAGGGTGTACACTGTTAGGGTAAGTGTCCATTTGACAGTAACTAGCAGAAGTAACTATCCAGAAAGTTGATAGTTCATTGTCCACTTGAGAGTACTTTCAATAACTTTCACTCTCCAGAAAACTGTCTGATAGCAAACTCTCCGATAGTGCTCTCAAAACCGTGTCGACATACAACAGTTGACAGCTAATGTCAAATTTTGATTAAGAAACATTAATGTGATTTTTATTTGCTATAATCGTTAAAAAAAAGTTATGAGGATAGAAAAATTTGCTTCACTTTATAGTCAAATTTACATTTTAAAAAAAGAAATAAATGTTTAAAAAAATTTCTGGTGATTTTTCAAATTATTCAGTTTACGTTGGATTTATTGTACAATATTTTTTTTTATTTTTATAATCATAGTTTTTATAATTTTTATATTTTCCATTTTAAAAAAAATGTTAAGTTTGACAAATATTTAATTAATTTTGTATCTTCTTCTGTAACTTCTTCGCTACTGATTTTTAAAAGTTTTTAAACGTCAATGAGTATACTTTTGTTCAGCGTACTGGACAAAGATTTAAACAAGCGTTTATCTTAATTAAAATTTTTAATTTTACGTCTTTAAATAAGCGTAATTTAGTAATTTTAAATAATATTAAGAGGTTTTTAATTATTTCTCAATTAAAAAATCATGTTAACATAACCTAAATTTGATGTACAATGTATTGTGCATCGGTAGCGACGAGGTTAATTCACTCCTTCCTATCCATTTTCAAATTAATTTCAATAATTAACTCTCATATCTTAATTTTTTTAATATTCAATTTAACATTTTTTTTATTGAACAAATAAAAAGTATAAAGGCATAATTCCTACATTCCGCGTACAACAAAATACGACAAATTAGTACAAATAGAAACAACGTACAAAATCAATATAATATAGCTGAGAGTGCTGTCACAATACGAACATGTTTCGAATTTTGAGAGTAACTGTCGGAGAGATGAATTTATGCTTGTCCATTTGAGAGAACTAGAAATTTATCTACTCTCCGAGAGTTTTTGCGTGAACTGTCGGATAGTACTATCAGTCCTATGTCCACTTCTAATTACGACAATCGATAGCAGCTCTCGACAGTTTTTCTCTCAGATGGACAAGTACCCTTAGGCTAATTTTAGGATTTAAATACAAGGGACTCTAGTGACACTCGGTGTTGCAGCCTCCTTAGTGGGATTAAAAAAGCAAGCGTGTGCGATTAAGGCTCATTGCCACTAGGGATTGTAAATTTACCGATTTTTTCATTTATCGGTAATTCGGTAAATTATTTTAGCAAAACCGGTTTACCGATAATTTACCGGTATTTTTTAAAACATGGTAAATATAAGAATAAGTATTAAAAAAAATAATAAATAAAAAAATAAAAACGTAAAGTTATTTTATTAAGGTCATTATACACAGTAACGTAAAAGCCCCTATACTCGAACGCGATTCAATACTCGAACAGTTTTGATATTTATCGGTTTCTTCCAGAAATAACTTCATTAATATGTAAAATATCAAAACTGTTCGAGTATTGAATCACGTTCGAGTATAGGAGCTTTTACCCTCTACAAAATAAGATAAAAATTAGGTAAAAATGATAATCTGTTTGATTTTACGACTTTGTAGGTATCTACAGCTTCGTTCATAGAAATATACCGCCCATTGTTATTGTTTATTGAAAAAATAATTTAAAATTTTCTTAAATAATTATAAAATATGAATCAATTATATATATATATATATATATATATATATATATATATATATATATATATATATATATATATATATATATATATATATATATATATATATATATATATATATCTGTATAAAAAATTTACTTAGATACCGCTTCTTACAATGTAATAATTTAATGTAATGTTTAATTATTTTGGAAAAAGTACAGCTGATTTAAATAATATGTAAGTAAATACAAAAAGAACGTTTTATTCCCTATAGGTATATGCATTTTAAAACTGACCATTGCATTGTGCGATTTTATTGTATCATAGAATAGTTTATTATGGATACACAGTAAGGGGTAATGTGATTGTGTACATTTACGATTTTACGTTTAATAAACTTGATCATTCTTCTATGAAATAAAATGAACTTCCAAAAATTTCCCAATATATTATTTTCAATTTATCGAATTACCGGTAAAAAATCAGCGATTTACCGGTAAAAATTTTAAGATATTTTTAGTAATTTATCGGTAAACCGGTAAACCGGTTTACCGGTATTACAATCCCTAATTCCCAGTGTTTTCATCAGTATGGAAAGGCCTTACAAAATATCATAAATCAAAAAACATGGCTTCCGTCACAAAAAGATAAACTGAAAAGTTAAATACAAGTTATCCTTGAATTTAACATGCTTCTTATGGTTCCTTACCCCCAACTTGGGAAAATAAATTTGAAATGAAATAAAAGATTCTTTAAGTTTTGTCGAACTTAGCATATTGTTAACAGAAAGGGCGATATACGGCAATGAACATAGGTTACTTTCTACCCCGGGAAAATATCTAAATCGTGTGGGAAGTCTTATTCCCGTGGAAAAATATATTTAAAACGATATAAAAAAAGAATCATTGACTTCATTCGAACTTGGCATATTGTTAAAAGAATGTTATAGTCACTTTTTACCCGGGGAAAAGATTTTATTTCTGTGGGAAAATTCTCAATAGCTATTGAGTAACAGTTCTCAATAGCGACGCGATGATAGTACGCTTTATACATTTTAACTAGATATCATCTAAATTTTAAAAATCATGCGAGCAAAGCCGCGGGTAAATGCTAGTAGCATAATAATTTAAATGGAAAAAGTTAACGTCATTTCTAAACTAAAAAAATATACTGTAACAAAACAAATTTTTATTGATTGAAATTTCCAAAATTGACACATAAAGTACAGTTGAGTTGACACCCAGTTTATGTTTCATGAAGTTGGTATAGACTGTTTATTTTGGATAGCATCATAGATAGCATATTTGGATAGCATATGACATCATAATCCCCGTATATTTTTATTATCTACGACATACGTTTAAGTAATTACTTTGTAGTTAGTTGAAAAGAGATATCTAATATTTTTAATGAAGTAGCTAAGAAAAGTATTTATTAAAGTGAACGCCTAGTGTTTGTCTTAATATACTATTAATGACACGCCCTTAAATAAATTCTAAAAAATTCAAATATCTCATTAACAAATACCCGTGTTGCAGCATCCTGCATAACATAGCGAATTTCCGTATATAAAAATTAGTTTTTCTTGGAAACTAGTTGACATAGAATAATAGTCTAAGACCTTTTTTATGTAATTTTTTGCCCTCTTTTAAATGGTGTAAAAAAATTTCGCAAAATTTTTGAATAAGTGGAAATTTTGGCAAAAAACTAATTTTTTGCAAGAACATAAAACCATGTTCCTGGCATCCGATGTGTCTGGCTGAAGAATTCATCCAAAGGTTTGGGAGTTGCAACATTTTCACCAAATTTCGTAAACCTAGGGCACTTCATTCGAGAGTTATCATGCGGACACGCGTATTTGGAAAATATACCCGTATTCAGAGCTTAATGTATCTGAACTCGGGTATACATTCAATGTTTAATAAGCATAGTTCGATACTTGAAAATATACCCATTAAAAGCGCTGAGCTCGGGTATATTTTCAAACTCAATATTTAATAAGAATAGTATGAAAAACATACCCAGTTTCAATTTATTGGTAAACAAATGGTTCAATCAAGTAGTTAAGGAAAAACAGCACTGTGACGCCGCAAAAAAATTGACAGATTTTAGCGAATTTTTTTTGCAAATGTGAGTGAATATATGAGGGTCGAATTAAAAAGACTTTAATGAGTATCCATTTGTTCATATAAAATTGTATAGAATAATATTAAATATTTGCAAACTTAATAATGCAAATGCACCTAAGAAAAATGCAAATTATACCAACGATATTGCAATGATGAATCATTTCAAATTAAAAGAAGAAAAATAATTATTAAAGCACATAATTGTAGCTATCGTTATGCATAGGTTTTTTTTTTTTTACATTTTTTTTATAAAATAGCAATGGATTCAAAAATGTTTCGTTTTATTTTGTTTTGTTTTCGTTAAATTTTGGTCTAAAATTTTCACAGTATATTCTCAATATGTTGTACTTTCGAATTAAACAAAAAAAATTTTCGATTTTTTCAATCCAAGTTACCAAACTACTACCTTAATTGCACCAAAAATTTCTCAGCGGATTCAAATTCAAATAATATTCTCCATATTCACACGCTTTTGTAAAAAACCCTTCTAAATCTGTTTTATTAATCATTATTTAATTTTAAACAAATTTTGCACGTTTAACACACACGCTAACAATTAAGAATTAAGATAAGAAGAAGCTAAAAATTATTTCAAAAAATTGTAACGGTCTTTTTTATTTGCAACAAAAGTCTTGTTTTAAATCATATGTGCATATTTTTTTTTATGAAGATCGAGTATAAATTACAGTTGAAATAAGTTTGAAAATATTAGTCCAAGCAAATTACTGATTAAAACCTTGTTTTTCGACAAAATTAGTACCTGAAAGGGAAGATATGGAAAAGATAGGAAAAATTCCGTAGAATTCGATGAACTATTTTTAAACACCTGAATCATTTGGGAAATTCCTCAAAATGGCGGCCAAAGATGGCCAAAAACAGTTTTTTCGGTTTTAAAAAAAAACCAGACTTTGCACAAAAAAAAGTTTCAAACAGAAGTTGTAGAACAATTAAATACCAGTAGAATGAGACCAATTTAATGCAAATTGGTGTATAAATAAATTAGTTATCGCAAGAAAACTGCCAAAAATCGATATTTTTTCAATTGCTGATATCTTGAAGGAAAAAAATATCTTTTTTATAAAACTTGGTGAAAGTGTAGTTCTTTGCAAGTGGAAAAGGAACGTTTTAAAAAAATCGTAAAATATTGGGTAACTTCTCCAAAATTCAATTTTTTCGAAAAAAATACGTTTCCGTAAAATTCGATTTAACCAGGTTCTCGGTCACCTACAGGCACGTTTATGGGCTTAAAATGTTCCTAAAAGGTTATACTAACGTATGCAATATGTGCGCTGGTCGTTAAATAATTAGAAATACATAAAAAAACAAGCGAAAGATTAATAAATTTTTTGGAATCCAGAAAACTTTGATTTTTTTTATAATTGAACATTTTATCAAAATAGCATTACTAAGCGTCGTAAAAAGAACACTTTAGTGTGTTGGAACCGGTTATAGGGGGAAAGAAGACTGCAACTCGACGGTTAGACTTGACACACCACAGTAATGAACACCATGAACGTTTAAGAAGATACAGTATCACCTGAAAATAGTTAATATATTTTTCGCCTTTTTATAAACGGTTGCTCCTCTTCATTATTGTCATTTAATAATCTTTCTGCAGTGTCATCACTATCATCACCATCATCACCGATAGTTTCATCATGGTCTTCTGTCTCATATTCTGCAGTATTTGGGTCATCCATATCATCGTTGATTTCCGGAATCACAGTCTTATTTTCTTCAATATTTGAACAACTATTATTATTACAATGTAAACACATATCAGAACATTTCAATCCATGCTTTTTACAGCCACAACTGATAGTTTTGCAACCACTTTCGCATCTACACGCTATTTTTTTGACGATATCTTCAGGAATCAGTACTTCAGAGCTATAAATAGGTTGTAAAGTATTGTTAATGATTTTCCACCCCCATTTTTCGGGATCAAGCGCATTTCCAAGCCAGGTTTGCAATTGCAAATAAGTTCGATAACAATGTTGAGCTGCAGCACTTTCCGTTGGGGGGAGGTTTCCTAAATGAAAAGATGACTTCAATGTTGATCTTTGAAATTGTTTGAATCTCAGTTCATTCAGACGACCAGTTACCTTTTTAGGCGAATACAAAGTTGCAATTATGTCACAACCAATTTTTTCAATATGTTTGTGTTGTACTTTCGTTTCGTAAAAAATATCCAACTTCTGTAGAGTACCTTTTTGTTCGTTAAAAATTTTTAATATTTTATTTTTGCCTTTTTTGAAAAAGCATGATGTTGTGTCACATCCTGTTATTATGTAAAATAATCCAACGTATTTCTTTAAATCGGGATACTTAAAACTGTTACAATTGTACACTTTCTCGCTTTCTTGTCCCTTTCCAGGTTTACAGAAATATATATTTTTATTTGATGGTGCTAATTGCGTCAATAATACTAGAAGATCTGTGTCTTCACCAATTACTTTCACAATTAGATGTTCTTTTTGTAATTCAATAGCAGTAGAAATTATCAGTCTATCAGCGTCTTCATCAGCAATTATTATATTAAAGCCGATTTTCTGTAATTCTATTGACAACATAGAAATAATTTTTTTTTTTATTCCTTTCGTTAGAAAGAAAATTTTCTTTCGGGTACAAAATTTTTGTATTGTAATCAAACATGATTTCTCTAGCAACATTTTTAATTTGCCTACGAAGGCGTTCGATAGATTTCGTACTTGAAGTTGTATTTTCCGGATAACCATCAAAAACGATAAATGAGTTTTCCGCGTAATGCTGTTGTGCGTATTGTACATACAGTTTCAAAATTTCTTGCACAGTTTTATTAGGCGCCCAAACAACTCGGTGTATAAAAAAACCACCGTCCACTACATTAATACTGTTTTGAAAATTCGGAGGATATTCTATGTTTTCGAAATTGTCATAAAATAATGATTTTTGTGTTTTTCGCATTCCTGACTCATCAAACATAGAGAGAGGGATGGGAGCTAATTCGTATATTAAGTATTGTTTCATATCATCTTTCGCTTTTATATTTAAGGTAATCCTTTGAAAAATGAGTAGAGGATTTATGGCCACTCTCTCGTCATTTATCTTCACATATGAATGTACAGAACGAAGCGTTTGCACTTGATTTTTCTTTACTGCTTTGAGTGAAGCAAACGATTTGCTAACAGTATTTTCCATCAACTTTGTCCCAACTTCCAAAGCTTTGTGACAATTTATCGAGTCGTTTCCGACAATACCTGAGTATATTGATGAAATAACGTCTGAATTAGGAAATGGATGGTATGTCGAAAAAAAAGATACAATTTTTTTTAAATCTAACATATCTCGCTTAATTCTGGAGACACTTGTATCTACATGCTGCTCTGATGTCGTATAACAAACGTTACAGAACTTTTCCATTTCATTAACGACATCCGTTAAAATTATGCTGGAATGTATCCACTTAGATATAACGTTTTCAGTTACGCCCCGACCACGAGTGAACCCGCCATCACTTTTTATGGCTTTCATTAGAGCTTGTTCAATAGCCATGTCTGACCAAACACCGGCCCAGAAATTATTAGTACGACGAATTGTAAAATATCCGCATTTAGAGAACTTGTCAAATTCAGATACGTTCAATCTTTTTTCCAATTTCGTAGCATCTTGCAAATATAATTGGCTTGATTTTCCATAAAGATAATGGCCAGAGGCATGGAAGTATGGAATCATTTCCCGAACACACTGTAAATGCAACTCCCAGTTGCCAGAACGCTCAGCTTCGATAAAACGCTTAACAATATTTACTAATGTAAAGTATTGAACCCACAGTTGAGCAGTAGGACCAAACATTTTTATTTTTTCTAACATAAGTAAAAATTTGTTTGCTATTTGAGAACTTATACAATTTTTAAATATTTCGTCCTCAAAATTTGGATTTTCTATGTCTTGTATTATATTATTTAATTCTGCTATTTCATTATCATCAAAATCAATGTATGAAAAAATAATATTGGTGAGGGCAGCTTGAACAAGAATGTGACCACGAACAGCTCTCGAAAAAGCATGGCCAGTTAGCGCCTTATCAGCAGATTTTTGGGCAAAAATAGTTGCAAATGCTTCTTTCAGGCCGCTACATTCCATTATTGAACCAATTGATCCTAAAAAGCTCATAAGCATGTGAAAGCCACCAAGCCTCACAAAAATAGGACGTAAATTGTAGGGATCATTTTTTGGATCAACAGACGTTATAATCTCTTTAGCCTTGTAATATAATGGTTGATCAAACGTGACTACACAAATTTCTGGACCCAGTGCGGTCGTTCTGCAACTTGCTTCGATTAATACTGTAAAGATCGTGTTATAGTCACTAGGAGGTGCATTTACAAACGGGAGTGGAATTATTTTCGATGTTGAGAAATTATCGGACTTTTTTATTTTTTTCATGTATCCGTTCCAACCAGGAGTTACTTCAGGATTATTATTTTTACAGTATAACCATAAAATGTCAGCATACGTCACATCTAAACCTTGATAACCATCGCTATCAATATTTTCAACAAAGACAGTATTTAATCCATTAGAGCTTTTTTTCTCAAACTGTTTCGTGTCTATAAAACCGAATTTACCGATTTCTAAAGCTGATGGCATCTTTTTTAGTCGCTGTACTGTTTTATCTGAATGGAAAGATTCTGAAGGAGTAACACACATGATGCCACCCATCGCGTGAAATGTATTGTGACCATCTAGTGTATTTATATTATGATCTGCATTATCAAAGATAAATTGTACGAATGAGTCACTAGTGATTTTGAATTTTTCAGGATCATTGACAATGGACGATTCAAATAGAACTGTTTCATTGTATGATGCGATAAGGCCAAGATGAGATAAACAATCGATTAAGTTTCGCGAGGCATGTTTTTTATGAATCATTGAAGATAAGCCTAATAAAATCGAAGACAAAAAGGTTCGCGGTCGAATACAAGATATTAGAATATGAGCGATTGTTGTTACGCGGTTATTCCATTTTGTCGGTTCATTCGAACTTTTATGAGTTTTAATTAAAATATCTAAAAATGTTTTCAGCGTTTCGGGTACCTCTGTCTCTACGTCCTCAAAAAAACAACTAGGCGCTTTGTATACGGATGTTTCATACTTTCGTGCTCGTACATCCTGTTATATGATATGTGCTGCCTGTTTAACAATTTGCAGACGTTCTTCTTCTTTACTTTTAAATTTTGTTTTGTTCCAATCATCCTCTAAAATTTTGTCTTGAGAGTCACGAAAACAGATTATAATGTCATTTTTTATGGGATAAAAAATAATTTCATCTCCAAAATGATCCTCTAATTTTTCTTTAATTCTTGAAATAAGCGGTATTTCTCCCTCATAATTTTCTAATATGCCTTTTAAAGATAATTGCGAATCTTCTGCGTTTTCTAAAATATAATTAATTACAAATTTCAAACATCCAGACATTTTTTCCGATACTGGGCGGCCCGCATTATTTATTGGGTTGTTTTTATAAAAAAGGCTTAGACAGCTAGCGTGATAACGAGCTTCTTTTTCATGTAGATTTACAACTGGCTCTAATCGCTTTCATATATTATTATAAAATTCATCCCGCGGTTGTGATTTGATATTTTCCAAAATATTTATTCTCATTTTATCATTTAAAACCCGCTTAACATGATTCTTAGGGTATTTAGTACTCGCAGTTTTTCCACAAAAGAAACAGTAAATTGAAAAGTCAAAAGATTCAGCTGCAATGCTGTCTTTTTTTTGTTTCTCTTTTGTATCTATTACGTTCTTTTCAGTTGATTTTATAGAACTTTCTCGATTGTATTGTACCTGGCAGTTCCTATGCACGAGAAGTGATATATGTTCTCGCAAACGGTAGTACTTTTTGTCTCTTCGTCTCTTACTAGACTCAATAAGTTTTCCAATTGCTCTTGCGCCAACAGAGCATGCTGTTTCTTTGGTAATAGGTTGATCACATAAAATGCATTCAGCTTCCACATCAACCATTCTCTCAATAAAGAATCTATGAATTTCAAAACATATTATATAGGTGAATATGCTATGTTTTATGTAAGTTATTTAGTGCGCAAAACAATATTAATGTTATATAAATGTAGAAAAATACTTCCTACATTTGTGATCTTTTAAATTCTTCCCCCAATAAAGGAAATAAAAATAGGAAAAAGATTCTTTATTAATTATGCACGTTTACTTGTCAGTTAATTAGCTATTTGAATTTCAATACATTTTATATTTTACAGAATATTCAAACATGCTATTCAAATTAATTAATCAATTTTAAAGATTAAAATAATCAAATTATTGAAAACAAATTCATAAAATAGAAAGACTGTACCTGTATTTCTTTGATGTACAAAAAATAGGTTGTCACTTTTACTTCCTACGAAGCTAATATATGTATTGATAATAGCACTTAAAATAGCGTTAATATAAGTTTCTTTTTATAGCGCCCACTAAGATTTAGTTTACAGAAAAAAAACGCGGTCAATGATTGTAAGCAATAAATTTTTATATTGAACTGTAAGTCGTTAATTAGAATGATAAAAATTTAACCCTTAATATAAAAAAGTAAAAGATGAGCAGTTTTTGAAAAAAAAAAACTAATTTAAGCTCCAAGGAGTTATATATACCTAAAAGTTATAAAAGATAAATTATAAAAAAAAATCAAAGTTTTCTGGATTCCAAAAAATTTATTAATCTTTCGCTTGTTTTTTTATGTATTTCTAATTATTTAACGATCAGCGCACATATTGCATACGTTAGTATAACCTTTTAGGAACATTTTAAGCCCATAAACGTGCCTGTAGGTGACCGAGAACCTGGTTAAATCGAATTTTACGGAAACGTATTTTTTTCGAAAAAATTGAATTTTAGAGAAGTTACCCAATATTTTACGATTTTTTAAAAACGTTCCTATTCCACTTGCAAAGAACTACACTTTCACCAAGTTTTATAAAAAAGATATTTTTTTCCTTCAAGATATCAGCAATTGAAAAAATATCGATTTTTGGCAGTTTTCTTGCGATAACTAATTTATTTATACACCAATTTGCATTAAATTGGTCTCATTCTACTGGTATTTAATTGTTCTACAACTTCTGTTTGAAACTTTTTTTTGTGCAAAGTCTGGTTTTTTTTTAAAACCGAAAAAACTGTTTTTGGCCATCTTTGGTCGCCATTTTGAGGAATTTCCCAAATGATTCAGCTGTTTAAAAATAGTTCATCGAATTCTACGGAATTTTTCCTATCTTTTCCATATCTTCCCTTTCAGGTACTAATTTTGTCACGTAAAAATTTAATTTGCTTGGACTATATACCTTATTAGTAACTGTATAAGATTACACTAATTTGTTGTCGGGTATATATTCAAATTCTCATAGTAGTATTCTTGTACTTGAAAATATACCCGATTTTGGCTCTGAAATGAGGTATATTTTAAAGAGTCATTTTGTTAGTTTCTGTTTTGTAAATTATACCCGATCCTAGATCGGTCAGTGACGTCACAAGCTCTGACTTCGGGTATATTTTCAAAATACGCTGCGGACACATATATACATATATATATATATATATATATATATATATATATATATATATATATATATATATATATATATATATATATATACAGGGTGTAAAGTAAATAAGTTTCATAATTTGCAGGAGAGAAAGGTCTCAGTCTACTAATTAAGTATTGCTAGTTAAATTTTACCGATCAAGTTTCATTTCAGAAATTTTCGATTGTCAAAAACGTGTTAAAAAATGGCCCCTAGAAAAAAAAACTTAATCAGGCTCTGATTACTTATCATTTTTTTCCTTTGCTTTTTTGAATGTAAATTTTTTTGTCAACAAAATATTTTTACCTGCTTGTTTACGGAATCTTTTGAAAATAGTTATACAGTAGTGTCCATAAAAATTTAAACATAATTTTTAATGAGACAATTTACGTCACATATCAAATAGATCGATTTCGTCAAATCTCATTAAATTATTTGGAAATTTAACAAAGTTCACTAGATATTTATTTTCTCCAATACCAATAATACGAGCCCTTACCGAAAAAAAAATTGACCACCCCAATTTTGAGAAAAACGATTTCAAAGTTTTGTAATTTTAACACGGGTTCTTATGGGAAAATTCTATTTTTTTTAGAATAAAATGAAAACGTGTCAAAGGAATTTGATAAAAATTGAATGTTATTTAATACAAAGTTACAAACCATATTTAATAAGAAATAAAAATTATTGACCACGCCGATTTTGAAATATAATTTAAAAACATCATTTTACTACGTTTTTACATTTTTTCAACAATTCTTTTAAATTGCTACAACATAAGTGCGCGGAAATACAAAAAACAAGTGGTATACAAATATAATAACTGAAGAATATCAATACATTATTTAATTTTTGATAAAATAAAGTTTTTTTGCTGAGATAAACTTTTGTACCTGACTATCTCAGAGCAAGTACGTTAAGTTGAAGTATTTTTATGACACAACAATTAAATTTTAAAACATTTCTAAAATATACAATTGGTTTATTATTCACGCACATACACATACTTTTAATTTTAATACTTTGATTTAAAAAAATTATAAATCGCTAATTTATTTTCACACAGTTAATTCATGCAACAATCACATTGTTCCATCTTTATTCTGGATCACATATTCACATAATCACACATACACATTCAACTACAAATGCATATACATACTTATAAAAAATAAATAGGTTACTGGTGTTTCCAAAACACATAAATATATTCAGTTTGACAGGTAATAAAATATCATGTTTATGTATGTCTTTAAAAAATAATTTTCAAAAATTAGGGTTCCGAAGAACTCTGGAAGTTCTTATAATTTTTTGATTGTAACATTTTCAGAATTTCCACGCTTTTGCATGTATGAAAACGAAATTTTGTAAATACAATACATGCTACAGATAGATATCTCAATTAACCGTCAGTAAAACAATTTCTTTCTTAATTTCTTATGGTACCCATCTTCCGTATTTAAAGCTGGGCATAAACACTTTTAGTACACTCAGTAAGTGAAATTTTACGTCAAAGTATATTCTGATATTAGATAACATTTCCAAAAATTCAAATCAAAATTATTAAGAGAAATTTAGAAGAGAAGAGAACTTACGAAAATTTTTTTTCGTAAGTTCCTTCAAAAATAATTGTTTGCAGCATATCATTAAAAAAATCTTTTAAAATCAAGTTAAGGTTCTTTTAACAACTTCTAATCTTTACACCTTGTTTCAGAAATATTGTATGTCGAAGTCCATGTGGTTTGTAAGGAATCCAATTACCACTTAATTGACCCTTAAGTAACACAAGTACAAATATATTTATTTATTTTCACAGTAAACCGTAAAAAAATATGCTATGCGATGTATTTTATCTCCAAAAATACAAAAACGCAAATAACTCAGGAACTCGGCTTAATGTGTGTTAAATACGCACTTGGCCAACTCCTTGATTATCAATGGTTGATGTGATGATATCAATATCATCAATTCATCATGATTGTCTGTGAATCCCCAAGTACATATGTATGTGAGCATGTCTGTAATTGTTTATTTAAAAAAAAATGTTTTGACGATTTTGACACACTGGGAAATGAAAAGGAATATTTATCAATTTGAATGAATCAATAGATAAGGTAAATGACCCAAAATCAGACAGTGTCTTAAAATCAAATGTTTATATTATTTTAAAGAATTTAAAAAAATTCTGCTTTTAAAACGTTCGTTTTGTATATTTCGATTTATTTTTAACAAATATTGTACTAAAATTAATGATCAATTAGTTATTTTGCGAAATATACAACAAAACAGTATTAATTTTCATATTAGCAGAAATTGGAAAAGTACATTATTAACTAATATGTACGTGTAATAAATAAAGCAATTTTTCAATAAATTATACTTAAATGCATCTTTATCATTTTTTTTTTCTTTTTTATTTGAGCTAAAGCGTTTATAGTCAAAATTATGGACACTGTTGAATTTAAAAACACGAAAATAAGTTCACAAAGGTATTGAATTTAGAGCTAAGTTCTTATGGTAGATGTCGAAATTATGTGCCATTGCAGTAGTACAAAAATTCTTATTTTTTGTATTTTATCTTTCTATTTTTCTTAAGTGATAATTTATCTAAAGTAAAAATTTTGGTCTGGTTGTTGACAAAAGACTTTTAGCCTTTCTAACGAATTTTAAATTATTTTAGGAAAATATGTTTGGTTCTTCCTTAAAGTGTCGGAATTTGGGACATTTACCTTACTGTATATTTGCTTACACAATAGACGGACTACTATGTATGTTTATAGTACGTAAATTTTTAAATGTGTTTTGTATCAGCTTGTTGGTATAATAGAACAAATTTGGTAAAATAATTGTACAATAATGATAATTAATGCCGAAGTTTGGAATTCTCTGTTACAGTTTTCCGCTAAAGTTACTCACTTATGAATAAAAATTCACTTTTTAATCTGTGTTGTGTACCAACAATATTAACAACAATGTTTTATGACAGTTAAAGGAAAGTGTTTATTTTGGTTTGTTTAAAAATTCAAGTGTAATTTTTAATGTAATTTTTAATTAAATTAATACTTGTAATTAAAGTAATGCAACTAAATATTTGTAATTAAAGAAATGCAACAATACCAGAGTTACGGTTCTTGCAATATTCATAACGTCCTGTGAAATAAAAACATACAAAAATATTTCAAACATATTTTAACCAAAATTTATGAAAAGCAGTGTTCGGTTTTTTTTTTACTATACAGTACCTATCAATTCAAAAGTCGGCAGATGTTTACATATTGTCGTAAAATAAAAAAAAAATTTATTTTTATTTTTAAAAAATTTTTATTATACAGGCTGCGAATAATTTTAGTTTGGTCAGAGGCGTATTCAGAGAAATTCATATTAAACGATGAGCTGGCTGGGATGCGATTTTCTCAGATAGCGAATTCCGAAAAAATTTTTATGTCTTCGGCAATTTTACACCGAGATAAACCATCTCTCAAAAGGATGAAACTTATTTACTTTACACCCTGTATATATATATATATATATATATATATATATATATATATATATATATATATATATACATATATAATGGCCATACATAGAGATACATAGAGAGACAACTTAAAAAATCGTTTTTTAAAAGTTAAATAGTCATTAAAGAAGAAGATGACAGCAGTCATTTGTTTTTGTATACTATATTTTATCTTTATCTAATTAATGGCAAAACATATTTGTTAAAGGAATGATAACTTTGAGTCAGGAATAAACAAAGATACACTAAACCTTTAATGTCTTGTTGTCACATTCTTAGCAATTGTTTATCAATTTTTAAGTTTTAATTTTCAAAACTCGTGGCCAAGTTTATTTAATCGAACGCAAAAAATACGGATAATTTGCAATTTACATTCAAAACACCCAAAATAACTAGTGATGGTATGTTCGCATTAAGTTGTTACAACAAGACAAAATTTATTAATTAAATACATTAATTATCAAAATAATTTGTAGTTTTTCCTGAAATAGTAAACTTAATATTTAATAAACAGGTTATTAAATTACAACTGCAGTTGTAATATTTAATATTACACCATATCAAAGAAGTCAAAATTAGTTACGTGTGAAACTGGTATTATCTATTTCCAAAACTAAATGATGGCGGACATAGATTAGGCACAGATGCCGTTTGTCAAATTATTAAACGATTTTTTTTTTTTTAAAAAAGTAAAATAATTGTCCAAAAAATATTTTAATACAACATTTTTTGAGATTGCCGTATATATTTTAACAATATGTCTCTAAGACATGTATTTTAAACAAATACTTATATAACCTTAATTTCTTTACCAGTAAGAACGCTTTTAGTGAAGGTTGTTCAAAGTTCAAAATAATCGTCGATTTTATTACAATTTTAAAATCTTTAAAACGTGTTCTGGGTTAAAACGGTTCTCCATATTATGAAAACGACAGTATTTAATAAAGTTTTTAATAAAATTATACAAATTTTATTTAATTACAACTACTTCCTAAATAAAATATAATAAATAAATATACTTCAAGTATAATTTTATTAATTCTAATTACTTTAGTGTGTAATCAAATTGCCTAATTGTTTTATTGCTTCCGAGACTACCTACTAAAGCAAATTTTCACCAAAATAAAATTTTTACGCAAATTTTACGTTTTAGAGCTTCCTGAATAATTTTGGTTTGGTGTCTGTCCGTCTGTGTGTCACCAATTTGCACCAAGTGACATAACTTCTGAACTATTCGATTGTTTGTAATGAAATTTTTAGAAATTATGCAGTTTGGTTCCTAGATGGTCCCCTATGAAATTAATCGAAATCGCAGTAACGGTAGCTACGTTGCTACCATGTCATTCCATTAATATACTAAATTGCACCAAGTGGCATAACTTCTGAACTATTTAATTCATTTTTATAAAATTATCAGAAATTATGCGGTCTGCTTCCTAGATGGTCCCCTACAAATTTCATTGCATTCGGAGTAATAGTATCCACGGCACTACCATGAACTCCCATTAAATGTCAATATCTTATTTACTGCTAGCCCCATTTCGCTCAATTTTTTATGAGTCGTTTTGTTTATTTATTTTTATTAATTTATATACCTATATTAAATTACACAAAGATATATTGGGCATTAAATTACCAAGGTGTTTTTACGAGTACGAGAAAGCTTTATGCGACACCCCATTGGCAGCGTACAGTGGACTTTCGGAGATTGTCCAATCGCAAATTGTCCATATTTCAGTGTTAGGGATTTAAACATCGTATGTTTACGTCACACGAACATTGTATTCACAAAAATTGTGTGTTTGCAGTATTCGTGGACGTAAACATGCGATGTTTAAACCCCTATCACTGCAATATTGACAATTTTTGATTGGACAATCTGCGAAAATCAACTGTATTTCAGTATCTTACAAAACTGCGAAATTTTTTTATTTTAGTTTGTAACCAAAGGATTATGGATCATTTTCTTGGTATACTTTATTTGTTGGATGACCACTTGTCATTTTATCGTTAATTATTTCGTTTTGATTATTATTTAAAATTTTTCAGGATATAAAATAAAATACATTTTTCATAGAATAAGATTGTTTATTTTTTCCGGCAAACATCGAAATTACGGTATGTCGATGTGTTCTACAATTTTCCCTCGGTGGCATTGCCGGATTTCATAGATTTTTCAATTTTTCTTCTTTCCTGATAATAAGTTAGTAGATAGGCTGGGAGAGAACGGCGGCAGGAGAGAACGGCGGCACACTCCGCGTCAAAAGTATAGACCCCCATAATGGGTGTCCGAATAATTTTGTGTCGTACTGTACTTGGTTTTATCAGACTTCCGGCGGCTAATTGGTCTGTATAGTTATTATCAGCGTGCGATAAGTCGTTGTTGTTTGTTGAGTCAGTTAATTGGTCTGTGTGTGATAAACCGTTGTTGTTTGATTGAGTTAATTGGTCTGTGTGTGGGTTTTTTATATTCATTAAAGTTAATTGGCTAGTTTTTTGAACGTTGCGCGCTCATTAAAGTTAATTGGCGCTGATAAGACACTCCGGACTTCGCAAATGTGATATCATAAATATTTTTTAGAATCCAATTAAGTTAATTGGCTAGTTTTTTGAACGTTGCGCGCTCATTAAAGTTAATTGGCGCCGATAAGACATTCCGGACTTCGGAATTGTGATATGATAAATATTTTTTTCTGAAACCCCCACCAAATTTCGCGAGTGTATAAAAGCTGTGAGTAAAAATTCGAGAGCACAGCAAGCGTTGAGCAAGCAGTGAGATTTAGTTCAACAATGGAAAAATATCAACAACTTAGAACGAGCTACAAGAGTTTAATTAAAGCTAGTGAGCTTAAAGAGGGTGAAAAATATAAAATTTATGGTTTTCGACGCGTGAAGACCAAGTTTGGTGAGCGGATTGTTGTGGAATTAGAAACGCATTCATTGTTCTTACCAGCCCGATTCAATCGATTAACCGACGACTTAAAGGAAATTCAAGAACAGAAGTTTGCAATCACTAGTCGCGGTAAGATTGGTGTAAATTCTTTTGACATTGATTTGGTTTCCAACGAATAGAGTACTCGCAACAACAATAGTAATGGACTCCCAGCAACAAACACAACAGCAGTCAGATGAGGGTTACATATCTGAAACATGTTATAATCCAACATGTGATGGAGTTAACCATGAATGGATCGATTTCAGTCAGCCAACTTATTCAACTAATTTCTATTGCGACGCACAACCATCAACCGATTTACTTCTAGAGAAATTAAATACGTTGGGTGCTGGAGTTCAGAGGATGAGAAAACCGTTCAGGAACCTATCAACTTTAACGCCAGGTGTACCACTCAAAATTCTAAATGCTAGGAGGATGAAACATGGGTCAGCTATTATCGTTGAATTTGAATCATTTAAAATATATTTACCTAAACGTTTTACTAATAATTTAAATGAGTTAGAAATTAACAAACTCTGTAAATATTATCTAATTTATAAGAATCAGAAATGTATTGAATTTGTAGCGTAAAAAGATATCTATAATAATAAGTGATAAAAAACATACATTGTCTGTGCGTAATTATTTTTATCACCCTCAACAAATTAATATATAAAACATTCCCCACATATTATGATAGCGGCAAAAGTTTGTAAAAAATGTTAATATAGCGAGAGATATCAGTTAGTTTTAAGTAATTATAACATGAAAGGAAAAAAACTGATTAGTTAACCATCGTTAAAAGATAAGCTCTAAAATCATAGATCGCTTGCGATTGTTTATTAAAAATTCATTCATTTATAAAATAGCGTTCTAAAAGAGCAGTTGGAGAATGGAGGCCGCTAATTATAAACAAGTTGGAACTAGTGATGTGCCAAACTGTTCTTTTTAAAGAACAGTTCCGACGAGAACAGTTCTCTAAAAAGAACAGTTCCAAAAGAACAGTTCTAAAAGAACAGTTTCCAAAACAACAGTATTGAAAAGAATCCTTTTCAAAAGAACAGAAATTAGGTATGCATGTATACTCATATCTGTTCAGTGTTCATTAAATGGAAACTGTTCATCGTACAAACAACAATTTGTATGATGAACATATTATTATACCTACATAATTTTGTTGGTTTCACAAATATGTAAATAAAAAATTAATAACTAATTCTCAAGTTGTAAATACGAAATAAATAATAAGCACAAAATTATGAATATTAGTTGTATGTACAGGGTGGGGCAGGGAAACATCCCTACTTTCGAGGTGGCATTGTGAGTAGTGGGGACATGTTGGAGGAGTGGGGGTAGGTTCGAATGACGCTGTGGCCACGGAATTTTCCGATAGTAGCGCTGTCAGTTGTAGACATGGCTTGGTCGAATGAGCAACGCGCTTTTGCTGTCGAGACGTATTTTTCTCAGAATAAGTCTATTGTTGCAGTGCAGCGTGCGCTGCGAACTCGTTATCGGATTCCCCCTCGCAACCCTGTTCCTGACCGCAAATCCATTTTGTTGTGGGTGGAAAACTTCCGTGCATGTGGTAGTGTAGTGAAAAAGAGAGTTGGGGCTCGGAGAACTGTCCGAACTCCAGAAAACATTGACCGTGTCAGAAGATCGATCTTGCAGTCTCCTAAGCGTTCTGCCCGCAAGCATGCATCCGCCCTTGCATTGTCTAATCGCACTGTGCGTCGTATTCTCCACGAAGAACTCCACTTCCATCCATACAAGATGGTCATCGTTCAAGAACTCACACAACGGGACTGGCAACAACGAGTACAGGCATGTGAAACTTTAATTGCTGACTTGCCTCATGATGCACGAGTTTTGTTTAGTGACGAAGCGCACTTCCACATTTCTGGAGTTGTTAATAAGCAGAATATGCGTTATTGGAGTGGTGCAAACCCTAGGGTAGTTCATGAGAGGCCTCTACACAGTGAAAAAGTGACTGTTTGGTGTGACTGGTACTAATCAGTGTGTTGACAATGAGGGACATCACTTGAATGATGTATTGTTTAAAACAAAGTAAGAATTAACTTCCATCTGTACCCTTTTGATGCCACAATAAAGTTTTGTTCTAACACTTTTCGTTTTTTTTTAATTTACCTTCAAAGTTAGGGATACTTCCCTGCCCCACCCTGTATTATTCAAAATTTGCATTATATAAACTATTATTTAAAATATTGGTTTTGAAAATAATTTTTAATTTTATTGTAAATAAACTATATTAGTATTTAAAAATAATATTTCTTCAACATATTTGGATTTCAAACGACTTCTTCTGTCGTTTATTATGGCGCCAGCCTTTGAAAAAATCCGTTCCGATGGAACTGAAGTCGCCAACATGCAACCATTTTTTATCAAAAGTTGGCTTAATTTTGGGTAATTGTGTTTATTTTGACGCCACCATAACAATGGGTTCTCGTTTCTATTGAGATACTCTTCTTCTAAATACCTTTGGACTTCAATCATGGCTGCTGATTCATTTGAGCCTAAAAATTAAATAAAAAAAGCAAGAAAATATTATAACAATTTTAATTAATAACTAATAAGTTAGATAAACATACTAGTTGGTTTTATGCTTGACGCCAGTGCGTCAAAACTCTGCCATATAGAAAATTCATTCTGATTGGGTAAACTGGTTTCGGTTAGATTTGAGGTTGATTTCTTATGATTTTTATCTGCTGTTAGTGCCATTACCATTTCGACAAGTTTCATTTTAATGCTTTCTGCAGCATTAGTGTTATTAAAAAATGGAAGTATTTTAAAACGGGGATCAAGAACAGTACATATACCTATAATTTCATTGTATTCTATATTAGGTAGCCTAACCGACAGACCATTTTCTAATTTATTAATAAATTTTTTAATAATTTCAGAGATATCTTGTTTTTTTAATTTTGAATATACAGCCTTTAAACCGTTAGTAAATACGATTATTTGGCTGGCTGTTATATATTTTTCCCCACTTAACTGCGTAGTTACTTCCTCAAATGGTTTTAATATTTGAACTAACTGTTTACATATTTGCCATTCTTCATCGCTTAGCATCGGCAAATTTTTATTTAATAATGCTACGGAAGTTACAACAGCGTCTTTTAATTCTACCAATCTTTCAATCATATAGTAGGTGGAATTCCATCTAGTTGAAACATCCTGAATAATTTTTTTAGGAGTCGATTGGCAATTATTTTTTTGATAGGAAATTAATTTTTCATTTGCTAACGAACTTCTTTTAAAAAATGTCACAATTGTTTTAATTTTGTCTAATATAATCTTAATTGACCCCAAACTATCTTATACAATTAAATTAATTGTATGTGCATAGCAACCAAACCAATTCCACTTTAAATGTTGTGTTATAGCTCCTTTAATATTAGCTGCGTTGTCAGTAACAACTATCAAAATTTTGTCAGCTAAATTAAATTTATCAACTAGCAGTTTAATTTGCTTCGATAAATTTTCCATAGTATGTGATTCCGGGAAGTGAGTACATCCTAATAACACCGATTTAAATTCGAATTCTTCCGAAATATAATGAGCTGTGACTGCAAGATACGATTCGTTATTTCGAGAAGTCCAACTATCTGCCGTCAAGCAAATAGCTTTTACAGTATTTAAAACATCAGTCACTTTGTTTGTGCATTGTTCATAAAGCGCAGGAAGCATTGTTTGGGTGATAACCTTTCTACTAGGTAATTCATAGTTTTGATTCAATATTTTTACGAAATCAATAAACCCCTTATCTTCCACAATTGAAAAAGGTTGTAAATCAATAACAAATAAATTTAATAATTTCCTATCCATTATTTTCTTTTGCTCACCGGAAATTTTTCTTTTAGTATATTGTGTTACGGGAACTTGGACTTTCTTCGGAGTTACTTTTTGAACAGTTAACACAGATTTGGAACAATCAGCTGTAATGGAAGTAGATGTAGTTACATTTTCTTCGGTAGATGTGCTAATTTCATTTTTCTTCATAGACTGTCCATTTTCAAAATTAACTGTTGGATGTTTCTTTAAAATGTGTCTCTTCAAATTACTTATGGAAGCTTGATAGCTTAATTGTTGATTACAAATATCGCATTTAGCGACTTTAGTTGCTTTTTTTATGTCGGTAAAATGTGACCATACTAGACTAGTTTTATTACTAGTGCTCATTGTAATATATTTATTAAGTATACAATTATTTATAAGAATGTTTACGTTAAACGTTTAATAATTACAATTATTAATATGTATAAATTAAAATTTAAATCATACAATGTAAGTTTATACCTACGTGGTTTATACGTTATATTGTTTAAAATTTTAAATAAACCAATCAACAGAGTTGATTTCAACTAACTAGAGATAGAAGAGACATCTATAATATCAAAGTGGTCACGTATTGTACTACTAAAGAGCAGAGAAGATGTGTACCAACAACATCTAACTGTTCAGATATATGAAGGAAGCATAGAATATTGAAACAGCGGAATAGGTGAACAGGTGAACAGATGAACAGGCTAAATCCAAGAACTGTTCATTTACGGAACTGTTCTACTAAAAGAACAGTTTCAAAAGAACAGTTCTGTTCTTTTTGGCACATCACTAGTTGGAACTTGGTGGAATTGTCCATTTAACACAAGTCACCAAGTTTTAAAAGAGCGCTCGTGGCAACACTATTACAAATGCAGAAAGACCTTTTTAGAGAAGCATCCGGTATGTAAAAATAAAAAATTTATAATTTCTTTACCTTATTGATTTGTGTTTTGTTTTTTTATGTTTAGAATCGAAAGCCACCTGAATACGTGGAGAAATATACAACATATTTCTTAGGTATTCTATATATATATATATATATATATATATATATATATATATATATATATATATATATATATATATATATATATATATAGAATACCTAAGAAATATGTTGTATATTTCTCCACGTATTCAGGTGGCTTTCGATTCTAAACATAAAAAAACAAAACACAAATCAATAAGGTAAAGAAATTATAAATTTTTTATTTTTACATACCGGATGCTTCTCTAAAAAGGTCTTTCTGCATTTGTAATAGTGTTGCCACGAGCGCTCTTTTAAAACTTGGTGACTTGTGTTAAATGGACAATTCCACCAAGTTCCAACTAGTGATGTGCCAAAAAGAACAGAACTGTTCTTTTGAAACTGTATATATATATATATATATATATATATATATATATATATATATATATATATATATATATATATATATATATATATATATATATATATATATATATATATATATAAAATTATTGTATTTTTTATATTAAAATTTTTTTTTGTGTGTGTTTATAGGAGCAAATTGTATACCACAATTTCGACCCGGCTAATTGAATAAAATTTTTATATATGAAAATATTGTTTTTTTTTTCTTTAAACACCCAATACCTAAACAACCATTAAATTTTCAGAAAATATGCTGTGATATCTCACAAAAATTAAAATAAATAGTGATATAAACAATTTTGTGTTTAAAAAAATAAACCAATAAAAGTAAAACCAGTAAAATAAATAATTTTGTGTAAAATTCATATGCAATTAAATAATAATAATAATAATAATAATAATAATAATAATAATAATAATAATAATACAGTGAAACCTGCCAAGTTGGACACCTCTGTATACTGGACACCTGCTCAAGTTGGACACTTTTCAATTGGCCTGGCGAAATTACATTGTTTTAAATGCATATTAATACTTATAAGTTGGACACCTCTATATGTTGGAAACCTGTCTAATTTGGACAGTTTTTTAAAATGATTTTTGATATTTTGACCTGTTTACGTTGGACATTCATGTATTTTACACGTGATCGAAACACGTGTTAGTTATGTTATGACAGTTATAATAATTGAATTTTTACACGTGACCGAAACACGTGTTAGTTATGTCCTAAAAATATAAAAGCTCGGCAGTCACAATGGTTATTAGTCAATAATCAGCAGTGATTTCATGTGTACAGATCTCTTGAATATTTATTAGTTACAAATTTAGCACCATGAGTTCGAAGCGAAAATATTTAGTAGAATTGACCATTGAAAAGAAAAAAAATGTTATAGACTTAGTAGAGAATGGTGTTAGTTTAAGAAAGGCAGCCGACCAATTTGGAATTTCCAAATCAACTGTTGGGAATATTTTGAAGTGTAAAGACGAAATTTTGAAAGCTTACGAAAAGAATTGCAGCGCCGAATGAAAACGAAAAATTCGTAAAACTGGTAATGAAGCAATAAATCAAAAAGTTTATGACTTTTTTGTTAAGTGCCGTTCATCGAATCTTCCAGTATCCGGTCCTCTACTGCAAGAAAAAGCAAAAGCGATAGCCTTAAAATTAGACATTAATTTTCAAGCAAGTAATGGATGGTTAGAAAGTTTTCTAAATCGACATAATATTAAATTTAAAACTTTGTGTGGAGAGTCAGCATCAGCAGACTTAGAAGAGGCGGAAGAGTGGAAAAGAAAACTGGAAAATCTGTTGCAAGATTATGCGCCAGAAGATCGGTTTAATGCAGACGAGACTGGTCTTTTTTGGCATTTATTAGACAAAAAAAGTTATGTTGCACAAGGTGATCCATGCAAAGGTGGTAAATTGTCTAAAGAACGGTTAACTGTTCTATTATGTACGAGTTCGGTCGGAGAAAAGTTAACGCCGTTAGTAATTGGGAAATCAGCACGTCCTCGAGCTTTTAAACAAATGAGATGTAAGGAGCTTCCCGTTATTTGGCGACACAATAAAAGGGCATGGATGACGACTGATATTTTTGAAAGTTGGTTGTCAGATATTGACAGGCAAATGCGTAAGGCTGCTAGAAAAATTGTGATCATACTAGATAATGCTACAAGTCATAAGATTATGAAATCGTTCAAGAATGTTAAACTTGTTTATTTACCGCCAAATCTAACATCGGAAATTCAGCCACTAGATCAAGGCGTGATTCGAACAATGAAAGCTTATTACCGCAAAAGTTTGCTTATGTGTTTAGTTGCTAAATCTGAAATTTCTAACAACCACAAGGAATTTATCAACTCAGTCACGGTTTTGGATGCAATTCGATGGATCAGCGAAGCATGGCAAGCTGTATCTACGGAAACAATTGTTAAGTGTTTTAGACGAGCTGGTTTTAGTATTCCAAAAGCAAATGAAGGGGATCATAATGAAGACCCTGATTCAGAACTTCGCGATGCAATTAAATTATTACCTCCAGAGTTTCAACATCAGTTACAGACTGCTGAAGAAATGATTACCGCCGATGCCTACTTGGAGGTACACGATCATGTCTTCAATACACATCAAGACGTTCTTCAACATGTTTTACAACTAGACGAGGAACAAGAAATCGAAGAATCTAGTGACGAGTGCGAGAAAGTAGCGGAGAAACCAACAACCCCTGAAGAAGCTTTGAACGGTATAAATACCGCCATTAAGTATTTAACTGAAAACCCATGCGAACTGTTAGAAGATTTATTCAAAATTCAAAGCAAATTAGAAAGCAAAATTTTCCTAAAAATTGTATCCAAACAAACTAAGATAAGTGATTTTTTTACGAAAGATAATGTTTAAATATCTATAATATGTATGTATTACGATTGTTATTCGATAGTTTATTTCAATAAATATTGATACGTAGATGTGTGTATATGTATTACTTTAAAAATAATTAATTTTGCATTATATTCTAAATTAGTGTTAACCTTAAAATTACTAAGCGTAGATGATTTTGGTATTTTGCATATGTTGGACACCTGTTTATGTTGGACAGTTTTTGATTGCACCGCGGGTGTCCAACTTAAACAGGTTCTACTGTAATAATAATAATAGTGAAATATCATTTCTCATTTAAAAAATATATAAAGGTAAAAATAAATAAAAAGCTATTTTTAGAAACAAGTCATTTTTTATTAAAATATATAAGTATACATATTTAGTATTCAAGCATTGTTAATATAAAAAATGTGTTTATATATGTATGTAATTATTAATTTTGTGTGATCTAAGGAGATATTTTTTTCCATCACTCCAACCAAGTGAGGCTTGGGTTTATAATCGATAATTCTTCTGTGAAAAAAACAAAAATTATATATTACCAATACTTATAATAAATATATGTATACATACCGTTAATTATGAAAAAATCACCAATTCGTTTTTCACCATTAAAATTCAATGCTAGAATTATTTCGCCAATAGCACAGTATACTGAAATCTATCAGTAGCGTAACTAAGTCATAAAACGACGCCAACACAGATTGTAAATTAACATTATGTAGGTACCTATTTAAAAGGACTTGTTAAGGGGTGTCCATTTCTATAAAACTTAAAAAATAAAGTTGTGAAATGTATTTTTGTGCTATAAAACTGTTCTTTTAAGTATTTAACAAAAAATATTTTAGCCTTATAATAAGTATCCTGTAAATTAAAATCAGACTTTTATTGTGAAAAAGCCCCATTTTGGTTTTTCGCCAAAATCTCAAAAAATAATATTGTTTTTAAGGATATTTTTTTTCATGAATAGCTAGAAAATATGTATATCCTTGGAAATTGGAAAGAGAAATTGTTTTCTTGTGTTTTTTGCAACTTTTTTAAAACTTTGATTTGTATATTTGAGTGCAAAGTAAATTGGTATTCTTACGTACAGACCCTTCAGATATTCTATAGAGAAACTTAGGCGCAGTAGATCAAATTTCATTAAATTTATTTGTTTTAAAATTTCATTACCCACGTTTTCCAGAACATTTTTTCCAAAATTCGAATCAAATATTTTTTCAGTTTCTCAACATACCTTCGTAGTGAATGCCGATGGGCATTATTTATGCCCATATGCTTATTTTCTTGGGTGTTAAAAGCTTTAAAATGTATAAATATATTTTCTAATATAATACCTTCATTTGTTCCTTAATATTTTTTTTAAAATTTGATATTCATGATAATTTAGACATTTTGAAAATAAATACTCACTAATGTAGTCTAGACCATTTTTGACTGATAAATTGAAATTATAGTCAATTTTATCTACTTCGGTTGTCTTCAAAATTGGCATAGTTTCCATATTTTTATCAAATCGAGACTGAATTGGTAGCGCATCACTAGTTTTAGGTAAAAGTTTATATAAATCTTCAGCGCAGTTAGCTTCCTTGGAATGATTAAAAATTTGGTGCATCAACATTTTTTTAAATCCTCATCTAAACTATAGTAGGGTAAGTTCCACCTTGCTGGCGATTGGCGAACCAGTCTTGGCTTAAAATTCTTAGGAAAATAATTTGAAATTATCACTTTTTACATCTGTCTAGAGTTCTAAAATTGCTTTACAACTAATTTGCATAACTTTCATAGATCTTGCGATATCTTTACCCCCATAATTTTGTATAATTTTTAAAATAAATCAATGATTTCAAGTTTCTATTTGATATGACTGCTCAGAAAAAACTTTTTTTTGTATTTATTGTTAGATGTGAGAGTACTTGAACTTATATGTTAAATAGTTTATTCATAACGTCTATAAAATACATAGCGCCGCGTGCTACCTCTGCTACATTTAAAACTTTTCTATTTAAATATTAAAATATTTTTCAAAGCAAATCTTTTTAAAATTATGTATAACAAGTTACAAAGACAATTACAGCTATAAAAGAACCCAAAATTCGTTACCTGAAAACATATCGTATATATGTTTCATTTCATAAGCAAATTGCATTGGTTCTTTTTTTGGACTTTTATTATTATTATTATTATTTTTTTTTTTTTTGATTAAAATTGGGGTACTGCTGCCGGTGGATGGCGCGGTCAGCAGCACTCGGCAGCATCGCCAACTAAGGGCAAGCGCCGCCGAAACGAGAAATATAAATAAAAACAACACGTAAAGACAGGGACACATAAATGCACTAGACAATGGACAAATATACACATAATAAAATTCACCGATGAGCCCTGCCATCCCAGGGTTTCATAACGAGCGGACAGTCCTTGGTGGCGGTACGCTAAGTACTAGCCAGAACGTCCGGTCACCAAGAACTGAAAACCAACGATGAAACTCCGAGGTGTAAAGGGCCTCGGAGTGGAGAATATTGAATAAAATATCACAAGATAAGAACATCACAATAACATCACAAAGAAAAAATAAGAAGAAAATCTTATTACGTCACTGGGGAGCCACAGGCCGACCAGTGCCGCAATAAGTAGTTAAAAACAAAACCGCTGAGGGGCCACAACAGCAAGCCCACAGCGGCACAACAAAATATCACAGATAAGAATAAAAAGATGATGTACCACCTCGGGTGGAAAAAGCCCTCAGTGGTACATCGTTAAGACAAAACAGATTAAAAACGATCTTATTAAAAAATAAAAACAACAATATCACAGATTTTAAAAAATTTCTTGCTCTGTGGCACGATTCCGCTCCCCATAGTCTCAACAATTCCGAAATGGCTTCGTCAACACCTAGGAACTCACAGGTGTAGGGACAGTGACATCTGATTACTGAGCAACATGTACTGTTCTGTCAGATAACTGATTACTGGGTACATGTGCCGTTCTGTCAGATGTCGGGGTCAACCTACACGGGAGACCGGTACGATAACTAGGCCACGTTCGTCCGAGTTGAGGCTACAGAGAACGGGACAATGCCACAGAGTATCACAAAGCTAACATCTGACCTGTGTTCGTATCACTTCGACGGAGCGGAAGCCGCCACATCGACGCCCACGAACGCATCCGTACGAGGGACGACGACGTCTCCTTACTGAGCGAGCTCGCTCAAGCCGTTCGGGCAGACATCGACTCATACGTGTGGCCGATGAGAACGAGTGCGTCGAGAGCCGCATTCCTACCCATCGAAATGACAAGAACAAGGTCAGGGAAATATCACAGACCGAGCAGCTAGACAATACCACGGCAGGCATGAAAACCCCAAGTGGCATAACAAGTATCACAGATATAAAAGTATCACAGATAGGTTAAACAAAATCACAGATGTAACATCACACATTTCAACTCGTCTGAACGGTCTCGTCGGACTCCGAAGATCACGCCCATGGGAGTAGACAGCACTGACGACGCATTGAATTCCGGTCAAGGTACCAATTAAACCAAATCAAACTGACGCAGGCATAACACTCACTCGGGGGATACAACATCGTCCCCTCCACACGATCATTCTTGTCGAAACACAGTACCAGAGCCTCGTCAGCCTGCTAGCCGAAGCTAACAGTTGCCCGCCGGGCACGAACGGGGACGTGAAGGATGGATTTTAGCCCAGCATTATTATTATTATTATTATTATTATTAATTATTATTATTATTATTATTATTATTATTATTATTATTATTATTATTACTATTATTAGATTCCTTAAATATTGTATTTACAAATATCCTCTCTTTTAAAATAATTCTTTGAAAGAAAAACAAAATTTTAATAATTTATATATTTTTTATACACTAAAAACCTATTTTCAACTAGGTATTTAACAATAATAAAGAAACTCTTAAAAAGTTCAACTGGATTTGAAAAATAATTTAAAACGTTTGGAAAAACTAAAGATTTATAAAGAAGAATTAATAAGCAACATGCTTACGTATTTCCTTTTAAAGTCTTCTTTTTCAAATTTTAGCTGCGTCAACATGAACTTAGACATTTCTGGTGTTAGCAGTTTATTGCAAAGTTTAAAATAAGAAAGTTTCCCTCTTTAATTTTTTTCAAGGCCAACTTTAAACTTTTTTTTCAACAAATAATTTTCTTCAATAAGATTCCCTTTTAGTGGGAAAGAAATGAAGACTTGAATATCAGACGAGATGGACGAACTTGAATCAAATAATATTCTACGAACTAAATGGATTTATGCTACTTAATAAATAATTATAATTAATATCTCGATAATGAAAAAAAAATTCTTAAACTTACTATTTAAAAATTAAAGTAAATATATCCACTAATTTAAAAAATAAAGCAAAAGTTAACGACAGCTAGAAAGATATTAAAAATATACTAAAATTAGTTACCCTAAATTACCAAATGGCTAAATAATACTAAATAAAATACATAAAAATTTCGAAAAATCGCTTTCTATACAACCACATTTCGCAACGTCAAGAATCAAAGTAAGTAAATTTTTTTTAAGAAGGATATTTGTACAACCCTTAGAATATAGGTATCGAACGGATTTTACAATCTGTGTGTTGGCGTCGTTTTATGACTTAGTTTCGCTACTGATAGATTTCAGTATACTGTGCCAATAGCTTGATAACCTACACTATGATAAAAGACAATTTTTGTTCACTCGCCCTCATACAAATTTAGTGCCCACAATGGAAGTTTAGAAATGCTAATAATATTACAACAGCAATTATAATCGATAGCGATTGTTGAAGCAAATAATACCTCAACACTCATTTTTCAAAAAGTTAAAAATTTACTCGAGTCGGCACATGTATTTATACAAACAATTAGAATATTTTTTAATTGGAAAGAATTTATAATTATCTCTCGTTTTATATTTTAAAATTAAATATGGTATGAATATAGAATTATTGTTATCACCGGCGTTGGATATATCAGAAGGCATTCTAATTAGATCAACGATATATATTTTTAATTGTATGTTTAAATGCCGCTTTATATAATTAACTCTCACAAAAATTTTATGATGTTTAATCAGCAGCCTTATGAAATATTTTTATCAACAATTTGTTCAATAATTTTTTCTAAGTAATTTTTAATGTTTTCTAAAATTGACATTTTTGGACATGATATATTAAACATAGATAAATCGGGGTTTTTAATTTCAATGATTTTAGCAGAAAATTCGCTATATAAATAAACTCGGTGATTTTTTAGGAAAAAATATAATAAACCATCTGTGTACCGAAATGCAGAACGAATGTTTAGCGGAATTTCAGGAAATTTTTGTGAAATAATGCCATAGTTTTTAGCAACTAAACGGCAATCATCTACTTCAACATAATAAAATTTATTATAAAATATATAGGTTTTACCTGTATATGTATTAAACATTGCGTTAATTATACTTTTTTGAGGTAGATGGAGCAGAGATATTATAGACTTGGGAAATCCAGGAACTAATTGCATATCCGGATACGTTATTAGATAAATTTCATTTTCAACTAAAAGAACAAGTTCATCGCTAGCTTTTTGATAAATTGATGAAATTTTACTAAAGTCTTGCGGTAAAAAAGGTAAAAGTTCTTTTATTAGATTAGGTTTCGTATATTCATTCTCATTGATATCAACTAACCAAACCCAATGGTTATAAAATATATACATCGTTTTATCTACAATAAGTAGCGCATCAAAATCTTTTAAAGTACATAATTGGGGGGCCACCAATCTCTTTTCATTTACACCATACAAATTTTGAATATCGGTTATAACTTCCGAATCTAACTTACGATTCCATTTTGGGTTGTAATAAGGATACATAATAGATTCATTATTATTATCACGGTGGCTTATTCCAACAGAATGGGCAATTTCGTGCGTTAATACAGCAAAAAGGTTTAAGCTCTCAGCTACCTCGTCTTGTTTTAACGACCATCTTTCATCTGCATCAATATGAATTTCGGTGGTTCTGTTAAAGTATGGATAAAATGCATGAGCCAAGACGCCCCCGGCTCCATCAAATACCTCCGAACACCAATTAGGATATTTTTCAAAGGTGTGATTAAGTTTACGGTTGGAAATTATGATATCGGGATTAAGATTATCATACCGAAAAACTAAATTCGAATGATCCTGCAACATTTGAAAGGCGGCTTGCGTTAAATTCAAAATCGTTTGATTAGCTCCAACATAATCCCATCTTAAATGAGTCTTATTCCACTTTCTAGGATTAATGTCTAGATTATCAAAATCATTAAATAAACCACACCTCAATCTGCCGGTGTTGTTGTAATTATTATTTAACTTTTGAATATCATTGTTTTTATTAATTGAATAAGCTAAATAACCAGGTGTTAAGGTTAAAAATATCTTTAAAAGAGACATATTTTGTTTTTTTCTAAACTAACGTTGTTGTTGCTCCAACAAAAGCTCGAGAGAGAGTGATTTATAAAACATGGTGAATCTAATTTTATATCACATTTAAAATTAAATTCATATATATATATATATATATATATATATATATATATATATATATATATATATATATATATATATAGGATGTGTTAAAGGGATAATTTAAATAAAAAAACATCATATATTTTTTTTAAATTCATAATTTTTATTTATGTAAATAATAGATACATACAACATAATATTCTTAAAACTATCTTATTAAAAAACTTTCTAAATAAAAGTTTTTTAAAATTATGCCATTTTCTAAAGCACACATCTTGTCGGCCGCATGAAGTAAACATCGCCTTGAGTTGTACTCATCTCGCAGTTGGGTAAGTTTAGGGATGTCAAAAATTTCCTCCATGTTCACTATCGATGGCTGATCTTCAGTCTCATCAAACAGATCCATAACCCATTCCCATTTTTCACCACCCTTCACGTATACAAACGAGAACTTCTTTAGAATCGGTTTCAGTATGTTGCGAAGTTTGTTGTATGGAATGAAACCACAAGACCAGTTAAGCCCATGATATCGGTGATATAGATGTCGAGCAACGCGTCGATATTTCTCAGGTAATTCATTGAAATCAAATGGCGGCTCGAACAGAAGATGTAACACGTCATTAGATTCATCCACAACAATACCAACTTCTTTAAAGAAAAATTGATTGTTGAGACCTTTGAAACCTTGTACATCAAAAAAACATGATTTATTCGCCATCGTACAAAGACTGGTTTATTTTGCAATCAACTCACGCGTTTTATATATTTTGAAAAAGCTGCATCAGTGGTGGGGGGGGGGGGGGTAATTAAGTATATTTTTTAACTAAATTAGTTAGCGGAATGTAATCAAAAATAACGTCATGAACTAGAATTGCTATTGCTGTGGTATCGGCCGGAATATCCTTGTTACATTTAAATTCCAATCGAACATCAACTGAACCGCTTTTCAATGATTCATTTTGACGTGAACAATCAATCAAAACTATTGGAGCAATATCTCCAAAATTTTCCCACGTTAATGGGTTGTTCACACCTAAGTAAGTAGATTAGTAGATTAGTAGTTAGTAGAACAACTTAGTAACTTAGTAAAACAACTTACAAGTAAAGGTCCCGAGGCCGGACCTATCGATTTTGATGAAACTTAAATATGTTGTAGAACACTAAAAACTAAGGGACACGTATTTTTTTTTATCTGCGGAAAAAACGGTTTGAAGGGGTGAAATCGCCCTCCAAAAATTGGGGTAAAAATTTAATTTTTCAAATATCTCGAAAACAGTAAGAGATAGAGCAAAAGTTTAAATTGGCGATATTACTCTTTTTTAAAGATCTATCTATTGATATGCAATTTGTTCAAATTACGTCAACAGGGGTGGTTGGGGGTTAAAATTTGGAGGTTAATTTTGCAAAAAGGGGGTGAAAAATATACAATATAAAAATTTTGTTTACAGATTTGAAATCTACGTCAAAAAATCTAATTGACCTGTTTTTGCTCAATATCCTAATATTAAGTCTAGGGATAGTTAACTAGAGGGTGACTGTCGAATAATCGTACTATTTGGGTATTTCAAGAAGTTCTTCTTCATGGAAAATAGCTTAAGACAATTGAAATAACGTAGAAATGAAATTCTCGAATTCAAAATTGAGTTTGAGTAACATTGGAGAGGGGGTGAGTCACCCCTTAAATTACATACTAGTTTATATACACTAATTTTTGCTATTAACACACTGATAGTGGGTAAAATAATGTCACAATAAGTGGTTCTGAAGTTGGACTAAAATGAAATTCTCGACTTCAAAATTGAGTTTGAGTAACATTGGAGAGGGGGTGAGTCACCCTCTTAAATTACATACTAGTTTACATACACTAATTTTTGCAATTAACACACTGACAGGGGGTAATAATGTCACAATAGATGGTTCTGAAGTTAGACTATCGTATGTAAGGTTTTTATTAGGTTTCGTTATTTTAGGTTAGGTTATGTAATTTTCGGTATCGATAATTTTCGATAAGGAAAACTATAATATTCATTAAAAAACAAACCTAATAAAGACCTTACATATGATAGTCCAACTTCAGAACCACTTATTGTGACATTATTTTACCCACTATCAGTGTGTTAATAGCAAAAATTAGTGTATATAAACTAGTATGTAATTTAAGAGGGTGACTCACCCCCTCTCCAATGTTGCTCAAACTCAATTTTGAATTCGAGAATTTCATTTCTACGTTATTCTAATTGTCTTAAGCTATTTCCCACGAAGAAGAACTTCTTGAAATACCCAAATTGTACGACTATTCGACATAGTCACCCTCTAGTTAACTACCCCTAGACTTAATATTAGGACATTGAGCAAAAATAGGTCAATTAGATTTTTTGACGTAGATTTCAAATCTGTAAACAAAATTTTTATATTGTTTATTTTTCACCCCCTTTTTGCAAAATTAACCCCCAAATTTTAACCCCCAACCACCCCTGTTGATGTAATATGAACAAATTGCATATCAATAGATAGCTCTTTAAAAAAGAGCAATATCGCCAATTTAAACTTTTGCTCTATCTCTTACTGTTTTCGAGATATTTGAAAAATTAAATTTTTACCCCAATTTTTGGAGGGCGATTTCACCCCTTCAAACCGTTTTTCCGCAGATAAAAAAAAAATACGTGTCCCTTAGTTTTTAGTGTTCTACAATATAGTTAAGTTTCATCGAAATCGATAGGTCCGGCCCCGGGACCTTTACTTGTTAGTAGTAAGTGGAACAGGAAAAAAATATAACAATAGGTATTCGTTAGTGTAAAGTATACCTCATTTCAGATACAACTGACCATGAGTTTTCGTTAAAAAATTAAATAATTATATTCGAAACAAATCAATCTTCTGTTCTTTTCTAAAAACAAACTGCAAATTTAAAATTAACGTAAATGCAATAATAATAATAATAATAATAATAATAATAATAATAATAATAATAATAATTTATTGTTTATAATCAACAGGATTTTAACAATGGTTGGCTTTAGCATATTAATTTTCATTAATAACAATCTTAATAATAACAATAGTACCGTAAAAATACTAAATATGTAAAATAAAACATTTGGACAACCTTAAAAGTATATAAGTAACAACGCTATTCAAAGTTGAAAATATAATTTGTTAAAACGGTTTGAAAATACGTATTTAAAAATTTAATAAAAAATTCAACAATCAATTAAAAAAAAAAAAAAAATGTAATTATATTATTACAATACTATTTTGTTGAGTGCGGAGGCCATGCAGTTGAGTATACTTTAAAGTAGATTCATAATTTAAATAGAATAACAGTCTAAAATACTTTACAAACGTGTATAAGAGAATTTCTGTTATAAATCAAAAAAAAGAGCAAAAAAAAGTTTTCAAACCATTTTAATAAATAAACATTAAAATATTAAGTATTGACAGAAAATTATGTTTAATTGAACCGTATAGGCAGGCATAAACTCCATATTAAAGTATTTTAGGAAAAATAAATACATAAGTACCAAAATTGTACTATTCATTGAGAGCAAATTCTCGCAGTTGAAATGCTAACTTCGTGTAATAATAAATATTATTGATTTTTGTAATACTATCAATAGTAAACAATTTTTCAAAATAGTTATTGTCATTTATACTGCCTATTATATAAGTTTTTAAATAATGTTTCCTATAAGGTTCTAAAAGAGGACATTTAATATAAAAATGGTACAAATCATCAATTTCATTTTTGTTGCATATTGGACAATTCTGGTAAAAATTTAATGTATATCGATGGCCATTAATGAATATTCTGAAATTATGTTTTCCGTGCGTTCTAATTTGTGCGATTACTCTTTGTTTTAATGTAGAACATCTTATTTTTAAATATTCATTATTCGTATAAATGGAATTGTACAAGTAACTGTAGTGAGAATTTTGTAATTTCTGAATATCTTTATTCATTAAATACGTTTCGTATAATTTTACTAAGTTAGATTTTATTTTTTTTAATGTACTTGCGTCTTGTGAATTCCAAATTTCGAGTTTTTCAATCGACTGAAGTAAATTCTTGAGTTGACTGCACCAGTTATATTCAGTTTTGTTGTTGGCATTTCCATCTATAGCTAACAATTGATTGTAACAGAGTTTAATATAACTGTTGTCAGCACTATTCAAAAGCCGTTCCCACCAGTTAAGCATTCGCGCAAAAATTTTTACCATGATGTGTGCAGACGATGTTTCAATTCTTACAATATAATTTGGAGTATTTATGGGTATATTAAGAAGACTTTTAATAAATTTAAGTTGAACCCTTTCCACAGTATCAGCATAATTGCATGCCCAAATTTCAGAGCCATACAAAAGTGACGCGTTAGCTATGGCTTCAAACAATTTAATTTTTGATTCCCAAAAATCCGTTTTTGTGGAGGAAATTATTTGTTTTACGCGACCGGCAGCAATATTCCCTTTACTAACAGCATTGTTTGTAGCTTGTAAAAATTTGCCTGTGGCAGAGAAAGTTACTCCTAGATAGTTATAATGGTTAACTACCTCAATATTTTGATCGTTATATTTAAATTGTGATAGACCTTGCAGTTTTGGAGATTTGCGAAATACAATTATATTGGTTTTTCCAATATTAATTTCTAATTTGTTATTTTTACAATATTTACCCAGATGGTTAATTTTATTTTGAAGGTCGCCAGGTGAATAGCCAAACAATAAAAGGTCATCCGCATACAACAATGTTAAAATATCTTTTTTATGATCAATACTAACTCCCTGAAATCCTGCTTCTCTAAACCAGTCTTCCAAGTCATTCATGAATAAATTAAAAAGCGTTGGTGAAAGACATTCGCCTTGTAATACACCGCAAGTGATATCAAAAGCTTTAGTGTAACTACTGTCTATTTTAACTCTGCAATTGGCGCCATCATAAAGTTTTTTAATTAACCTTAAAAATTTTCCACCTACCCCAAGTGTATATAATTTTTCCCATAAAAGAGAATGGTCTATTTTATCGAACGCTTTTCGGAAGTCAACAAACATAACAAAAATTTGGTTACCTCTGCTTAGATGTACGCCAATAGTAGCATAAAGAATAAATATATTATCAACACAGCTCCGGCTAGATCTAAACCCGTTCTGAGAATCATGCATAATGTTCTCTGCCCAAAGTGATAACCTAAAATTCAGAATATTTGTAAATACTTTTAGTACAGAATTTAAAAGTGCTATACTTCTATAATTAGAAATATCACTTTTATCACCCTTTTTGTAAATTAAGGTAATAAGAACTTCAGTCCATTTAATTGGTATAACCTCAGTGTTCATTATGACATTGTACATATTCAGAAGATAATGTGACCAGTTTGCTGGTAAATTTTTCAAGAATTCATACGTCCAACCGTCAGTACCTGGTGATTTATTCCCCTTAAGTGTAGATAAGGAATACTCTAATTCTTCAAAGGTTATATCACAATCTAAATAAGGATGGCTAGCATCATAGAATATGTTGTTTTGTACGCAATTATCGTGTGTTTGATACAACTTTTCAAAATAAATTTCGCAATCTTTTAGGTTAAAATAATTTGAATTTTGATGATATCCAGGTGTTCTTTTGAATATATTGACTACTGACCAAAACATTTTACTATTTTTTGTATTAGCAATCGAATCAACCAGATTTTTATTGTACTCCAGCTTGGAATGTTTTATACTTTTTCGATAATCGTTTCTCAGCTCTAAATAATTCTGAAGATCTTCTTTATGAAAACCTTTTAATTTCCATGTTTTATATGCTTTTCTGGTGGCAATTTTTAGATTCTTCAAGTTTATATTAAACCATGGGTTGAAATTTTTGTTCTTCTTCTGGCCGTTGATAAATTTTCCACTTTTAATCATGTTGGACTCAGTTGCGGCGCTTTCAAGAGCTTTATACAAATTATGAGCGAGTTCATCAGATGAATTACTATTGAAGTATAATTTACTGTCAGTTGCCAATGTATCCATAAATATATGTCGATTTTCCTCGACCCACTTAGTTATTTTATATGAATTTAATGGGCTCATTTTTTCAATTTTTTGGTGCGTATCTGAAAAAGAATTGCTCTGTATTATGTTGGCAATATAAATGGAACATGGTAAGTGTACATAGATACCTGGGTCCTGGTACACTGAGAAATCAGTGACCAGGTCTAAGTCAGCTGCATTTACGAACACGAGGTCTACAACACTGGATCCATTGCTTGTAATGCATGTCGGATTTGCCGGGGTGTCGCTACGTGACCTTCCATTCATAACTATCATACCATTTGCTTCCATACAGTTTTTAAGCAACCTTCCTCTTTTATTGACAACCTCATCTATGGATCTGCGTACACAGTTTAGGGCACTATTCTGGAATATATTTTCGTCCAAAGATTCATGACTACCGATTCGAGCATTCATATCTCCACCAACAATTATTGTACAATTTGGGTTATTTAGAAGTATTTCATTCAGGGTATCTTCAAACATAGCAATACATTGGTTGGAATCTAAATCTGGTCGCAAGTACGTTAGTCCAACTATTACAGTTCTTAAGTTAAATTCCACTTTACAAAAAATGTATAAATTGGTATTAATTAATGTTTCTATTTTTGCATTTTCTTTTTTGATGAGAATAACTAACCCACCGCTGGCTCTACCTTTACACTGATTTTTGGTCGCGTTACTGCTCACTATATCATAGTTTTTTAGATAATCTGGTAGATTTTTTACACATTTCGTTTGCCATGTTTCAGAAATACATATAATATGCGCTGAATTTAAATAATATTTTAGATTGTCATCGATACTATAAAGGGTCCCAAGGCCACTCGAATTCCAAAAAGTAATTTTTAACTGATTATCAAAAGTTACACGTACATTTTTTACACTTTTCCGTTGTTCATGTTTTGCCATTATTGTCCTTCCATTGTTATTGCTTATTAGTTTTTTGAATCCTTATTCAATTTTTCTTCTGAAGAATTAAAGGACTGGGTTCTGGGCCGAAAAAAATCTATTGCTGGTCTCTGCTCTTTAAGTTTATTATCAATTCTTTGGACTTTAGGTTTTTTTTGTTTTGTGGCTTGACTCATGGATGGTTCATCGTTTTCCTCATCTTGATCATCATTGCTATCTTGCCTTTTATTTTTTTGAACAGTGTTGACAATATTAGCAGTATTGCTATTATTTGACAAATCATTACAATCAGCAATCATCCTTAATGTCAATGCTTCTGTAACATCGTACTTTTTACTATCAACGATTAGTTTATCCTGTCTTACGAAAGCTTCTTTTCCCTGTTTTCTTAATAAAATCATAATCGGAATTAATTGTTTTCTTGCTTGTCTTATGTGATCAGGAAAATCATCGGTGAATGATATTTTAGTATTTTGAAGTTTGTTTTTACTCTGCATGATTAATACCTTTTTTCTAAATGAGATCATTCCCATAACAACAGGACGTGCGGTTGAAGTTTTTCGTCCAATACGATGAATGAAATAAATGTCGTCTGCCGTAATATTTAAAGTTAAATCGTTTCTTAAAATACTGACTACTTTATTTTCGAGTTCGTAGTAACTTTTTTCAAATTCATCCAATCCATGTATAATTATATTTCTTTTTTTAATTTCTTTTTCCATAATTATAATTTTGTTTTTTTGATCTTCCAATTGTTTTTTATATTTTTGGTTATCATTGTGTAACATGTTAAATTTTTCGTTCAAATTATCATTAACCTTTTTAATATCATTTTTAAGTTCTTTTAGAATGTCTAACATTTCAGGATTCATTTTTAATTTGTTTCTTTAATTAAATTATATTCAGTAAAAATTTGTTTTAAGTATGTGAGTTATATAATTAATATGCATGTATTTTTTAACCTTCAGTTAATATATTAATATTCTTTTTTGTTTATTTTTTATTTTTAGTTTTTAATATTCATAGTTTTAATAAATCAATTAGAATATAAATTTTTAATGTAAAATTAATATTTTTTTTCTTTTTATTTTTCACTGAAACTGAACGATGTTTCCAACAGTTACTTAAAAATTAATTATATCACTCTAATAACATCCGCACTCGACAAACGCACCAAGCCAACTCCGTAAATGCAATAATGAAAGAGATAAAGCCAAGAAAACGGAAATTATTTAAATTCAAAGTGACGAAGCATGGTTAAATTTAACTGAAATGAACCATAGTAAAAATAATATATTGCCTCCAATAAAGTTTGTGTATTTGTATTAAATATGCTATATAGTGCATACATAATTATATGTATACTCTTAGGTAAAAAATAAACAAGTCAAGTGCAAGTTGTACTTACACAAACAGTATTCCGTACAATCACTTGTTCCATACAAATTGTACAATAGAGTAATTGTAAATATTATTGTGATATTTAAATATAGGAAAGCCTTTTTTTCTATTTAATTTATATAAATTTTAAACATTCATAGATTTTGCCCTTTTTTGTGACGTCAAAAATGATTATTAAAATCTTTGTGTTCCTTGTTGTTCGCATTTAAATAACCATTTAAAAATACTTTCTAATTTAAATGTTTCTGTACCTTTTTTTGGCGTTTCTTTACGTCACATTGGATGTGTCGCGTCCATTAAAATGTTCATTAAAATTTGTTTATGAATTGTGATATTTTTGAACAATTAATTTAAGATGAATATTTTTATTTTTATTTTTTTTTTTATTTACGTATTCATTTATTTATTTCTTTAAAAACTTACGTTAAATTATTTTATTTTCACAGTTTTAGTTTTACAACGAAAAATTTGTAAAATTTCGGAATATTTTTTGCTATGTGTATACTATAATATGTAACTATCAAAAACGTATTTGGAAACGTATTTTAACAATGTAGATCTATTTAAACAAAATTCAGACACTGACTGAACTTTTATCACCTTTTTAGTATTCCGTACCAAAACTGACAAAATGGAACACTTATGTAATAATTTTACTCTCCATCCGCCTATCAGAGGCGATTTGCTGTGAAACTATTCGATATAACAATTTGAAATTTAGCATAGAGGTAGAGAGTGGTGGCCTAATTATAGATGTGCAGCTAAATAGCCTTCTTAGGGGTTATTTTTAAGAGATAACTTGAAGAGGTATAGAGCTAATACACTTTGTGTGGAATTATTGACTTCCTACAGCGTAGTATCAGAGGTAGTCATGGTCGTTGGCGCACGTGTTATACCACCAATGACCGTAAACCGGTTAAAAATTAGAGAACTTAAGTCGCGACATCTATATTCTGAAAGTTAATTAGATAATTTTGATTCTGCCATACATAAATGGTTCATTTCCGGCCTGAGATATAACCTGATAAAAACCATGTGCCTGCCACTTGTTTTCAAAGACGAATTTTTATTGTCTCTTTTTTATTGCAATAGTCCGTATACTAAATATAAATGGGACATGTCAGGCATTTTTGATCAAACAAATGTCAAAATTAATTATCATATATTTGAGTACGTAATTATTGTTACTAAGTTATGTGTTAATGAACAATTAAATTTTTTTAATTTAATCATTCTTTCTATGTTGAATTAAATGACTTTTTTCAATATTTTATTTTATTCCAATTTATTTTACATGAACTTATGATGAAAAATGGCGAACTTTAAAAAGTCGTGACCCGATTTTATTTTAGACAGTATACGGACTCTACACTCCATATATATATATATATATATATATATATATATATATATATATATATATATATATATATATATATATATATATATATATTAGGGTGGCGCAAAAAAACCATATATTTTTCTTTTTTTTGTCTCATAGGAAAAAAAGTTAATTTAGCTCGAATTAAGAATGCTCACCAAAAATTAGCTCGATAAAAAATTTTTTAAGGGTCGCTCAAACCTTTTTAAAATTTGAAAATGGGCCAAAAATCGATTTTTGTTTTCCATCAAATTTCTTTTCTCATCCCTGCATATGTTTGTACATTGAATAATAAAAAATTCCTCCAAATTTTAACCCAAAAAATTGATAATAAAAGGTCGCTCAACAGTTCTGAAAATTTTTCAAGTCAAAATATTTAATATTTTTCAGCGCTCCTAAAAAATATTAAATATTTTGACTTTAAAATCCTGAGCGACCTTTTATTATCAATTTTTTGATTTAAAATTTGGAGGAATTTTTTATTATTCAATGTACAAACATATGCAGGGATGAGAAAAAAAGTTTGATGAAAAACAAAAATCGATTTTTGGCTCATTTTCAAATTTTAAAAAGCTTTGAGCGACCCTTAAAAAATTTTTTATCGAGCTAATTTTTGGTGAGCATTCTTAAGTCGAGCTAAATTAACTTTTTTTCCTATGAGACAAAAAAAAGAAAAATATGTGGTTTTTTTGCGCCACCCTAATATATATATATATATATATATATATATATATATATATATATATATATATATATATATATGTTTATGGAGAATGACAGAGACATGATATTTTTGGTACTTGTAATCAGACCGAGATAAAGATAAGATCGTTTTGAAATCGAAAATTATGGGTTATTTTAGAAATAAAATGTAATCGTCAAGAAAAATATTTTATCTATACTTTCATTTATATATTACTACATTAAATCCATAAAAACAAGTGATTGTACGGAATACTGTTTGTGTAAGTATAACTTGCACTTGACTTGTTTATTTTTTATCTAAGAATATACATATAATTATGTATGCACTATAGCATATTTAATACAAATACACAAACGTTTATTGGAGGCTATATATTATTTTTACTACCAACGAATACCTATTGTTAATATTTTTTTCCTGTTCCACTTACTACTAAGTTGTTTTACTAAGTTACCAAGTTGTTTTACTAAGTTACTAAGTTGTTCTACTAACTTACTAACTACTAATCTACTTACTTAGGTGTGAACAAGCCATAATAGCGGCTCATTATTGCTATGGTAGTATGAGGATTGAAACCTAACGTACATATCGTAAAGTATTGCAAATTGGTTTGTTTCGAATTTGATATGTAAATCATCATACGGAAACATTTGTGAATTTAGGAAAACTTTAAAATTGCTTAAATCTCAATCGTTAAATTTGGAAACATTTTTACCAGCAATATTTTTCTGCAAAGCGAAAATGATATATCGAGGCTTTTCCAGTTGCGTAGTTGTTTTAACAACCCAAGTGTTTTGTTGAGATGTGGGCAGAGCCGGCTGAATATATGTTTCCCACGTTCTAAAACTGATTTGTATTGGGTGGGCTTGTTCAGTATACTTTAACAGCGATAACTTTATTTCATCTGAAACAGTTATATGCGGTACATGCCATTCCAGTTTACTAATTTCTAGTTTCATACCCGCAGTTGAAACAAATATATCGGCATCCGTTCGCGAACGAATAAGGATTAGCTCGTGTTTGGCATTTAATAAAATTTTTCGATAATCTTCAGCAAATCTTAATAATTTCTTAAGTGGAACACAAAAACTAAAGTATGGTTTTGTTAATTTTACACTACAATTATTATCAATCGACCAACCTGCATTTAATAATTGCTCACTTTCGCCGTCATTTAAGCATAGATAATTTTTTAACGTAGTCGTTAGACCCACATATCTAACACGCTCAATCTCAACACCATTTAATTCATACCTAATTTCATCAAACAAATATGCCATACAATTATTAACCAATGATACACTAACCGCAGGTTCTGTGTTATCATCTTTTAAAATTTTTCCCTCAATGTATATAAAACTTTCGCTAGGTAAAATATAAAGATCCTGGTTTTGTACCAAAATTCGAACCTGATCGTTGACCCCAAACGAGCGGAGGAAGGGTGCATAGGTATGATACTCGAAATTAGTGATACTATTATCAAATTGAGTACCGCTTATAATGTTTAATGTATCGCTGAGTACCATTTTTGTTTAACTTTCAACCCAATTGACTCGAGAAATGCTAAATCTTCCCGTGAAATACGTTGCGGTCTTTTACGCTTTATGATATTCGAATGAATGAGCCTAGAAGTCGACAAACCTCTATTATATACCCCCGCGCTAGATTGATCTGTTTTGTAAATCAGCATGGCCTCAAATGTAAACGTACAGTAATTTTTTCACCACGAAAGTCCACCAAATCACCGTCCTGATCAACAATTTTTAGTGAAATAGATGTTAACTCGTTGACGGTTACAGGCAAATAAGTTATATTTCGCGGTACCTCCACTATTTTATAGCCAGGTGCAACTAGAGGTGAAAATTCATGCAATGTGTGTGCAGGAGTACCATTAATATAAGCGTTGCTAGTAATATTACGCTGCAAGTGTAAAGATGTAACTTTAATTATACTAACTGGTTCTTGCGAGGTGTGAAGTTTATTGGCCTCTAATATTTGCTTACGAAACCCTAATAATTAACCAATTGTATTAGGCTTAGTAAAATCAATGTCTTGATTACTAATTATTTCACATTTGAGTGTGTTATTATTCGCTTTTAGATGTATGTAGGGTTTATCGTGTTTGTTTTCATAAATATTATTACCATATTGATTATACATATGTTTTTCGATATATGAAGCTAAATCATCCACCTCAAACGTCCCAATTGGAAATTCTATAACATTATCGCTAGCATAATGAAGCAAATTATTTTTAGTTGTAACATTGGGTATTGAATTATGAACTTGAAAGTCTAATAGGGCGCACTCATATCGAGTATTTAGTCTGATTGGGGGAAAATAGTGTGCTGATAATATCAATGAATTCCCAGTTAATGTTAGTGTGAACGCCATGACAATATATTTTGAACTATTAAGAATATGCGAATATTACGTTCTTTTATAAGTATTTATTGCTATCACCATAATATTTATTATAAAGAAAGTCTAAACAGAGATGTCCGCATTTGTACGAGTTGTAATCCTGGTAATTGTTATAATTGTATGTGATATTATTACCGCTAAAGTAGCGAGCCACCTCAAGCGGGGGTTTTAAATTACCGAAACTATCAAAATAATCAACCAGATTACCGTTTTTCCAGTAACAGGTCCAATGAGTACCAGGTCCGGTGGAATTATCTAAATTTAAAATACCGCATTCATTATACCACGGCCCACGCTTCGGTAAATTATCACGCATAAATACACCCCGAAAATGAGGTAAATATTTAGCATATTTTTGCAAATCTCTATCTGTTAGTGCCCGCTCGGGCAATTTCAATATAAGTTTTTTGGATATGGACGTAAATATAGACCCAACCCTTGTCTGTATGGACGTATGTATAAACCACGACCATTACGCACAGCAATTGCCTCCATCATTCGATTATGACGTTCGCTTTCGCTTAATTGTTTTTGCGCACTCTTAGCATCGTTAATTGCTTTCGCAACTCCTGATGCACCACCAGCCAAGGCACCGGCTGCTGAAAGTGCTGCAAAAATTGGTAAAAGCGGTAGTACACCACCCGTTTTAGGAATTGGAATAATGCGTGGTGTTTTTATTTTATTATTTTTAGCCGCAGACTTGGCCACCTTTACGACAAGCTTTACTGCATTATTAAATGGTTCGCGTTTTAATTTTTTTATTATATCACGCACACTTCTTCGAACATGACCAAGTGTGGCTTTCTTTTTCACACCCATACCAAGCTTCACTTTAGCTTTCATTGCGTTTGTTACAGCCCACGCAGCAGTTTTTTCACCAAATTTTGCGTCTGAAGATTTAACGCGGTTCCAGGCGGCGTTAGCTAAAATTAAATCAGCCTTATGTCGATCGCTAGGATTTTTACTTTGTGCGTAAGCAATATCATGTGCTTTACAAGCCTCGTCTAGCTTATTGATCCCCGGATCACCCCGTGCTAATCGTTCTTGTAATTTCGTACCAGGTCCGCAATAAGAATAACCGGGTATATGTGCTTCAAATGGCAACTTGTTAATTATTGAATTAAGCAATCCACGACCGCTTCGCTGTTGTTGCTTGCAATGTAACATTAGAACTAAATGTCAATCATCGTGAGTAGTGCTATTTATAGATTCATGAAAAATTGAAATGAATCAATTTCGCGAACAAATAATTTACAATTTTGGTCGCTTTCAATAAAATAAATTCTATTTCCACAGCCGCCAAAAATTATAACACATAGATGCATAATATCATCTTTTTCAATGTTATCGAATGCTACTGCCAACAGTGGTTCGTTAGAATCATTAAACCATTGGATTTCATTGTTCTCATTGTTGACTTGCGGATCATTGCAACAATTAAATTCATTGTTAGCAAATACACATTCAAGTCCCAACGAATGCCAGTTTACAACATAGCGAATCATGGTGATTACTGTCGCCAATGTATATAAAGCCGCATTTTTATATATAGTATTCAGTAGCGTTAAAGATGCGTTTTATAAAACAACGTGTAGAATTGCCAATCGAAAACATGGATTTCATATCATATACAGGTGGTGAAAAAAAGCATGGCCCCCTGTTACCGAATAATATAAGGTGTCTAATAGTAGGTCCATCGGGGTGTGGTAAAGCTAGCGTTTTGTTAAATTTATTAGAACACCCGAATGGATTACGTTTCGAGAACGTTTATGTCTATTCAAAATCACTCTTTCAACCGAAATATGAATATTTGAAGCGTGTTCTTAAACCAATTAGAGGTTTGAGCTATTTTACTTTTTCCAATAACGAGGACGTTATAGCACCTGAAAATGCTAAAAATAACTCGGTTTTTATATTCGACAATATTGCCACGGATAAGCAAAATAACATACAAGCATATTTTTGTATGGGTCGACATAAAGATATTTCAGTTTTTTATCTAGCGCAAACGTATAGTTTCATACCAAAACAACTAATTAGAGACAATGCAAATTTAATAATTTTATTTAAACAAGACCTGACCAATTTATTACATATTTATAATGATCATATTTGCGGCGATATATCATTCAATATATTTAAATCAATTTGCACCCATTGCTGGGAAGAACAGTATGGTTTCTTGGTTATTGATAAAGATTGTAGTTTAGACCAAGGTCGTTACAGAAAGGGTTTCGATATATTTATCCAAATCAAATAGTTAAGAAAAAATGTTAATTGTAATTATAAATAAAAATGAGTTATCTGAAAGGCTGTTTTTAATATATGTAGTAAATTATATAGTAATTATTTTTATCTCAAACATTAGATAATTCTTATAGTGTTGTAATAGTACGGAAATATGTGGTTAATTATCAAACTTATATTATCAGAAGTTTATATAAAATAATACAGTGCGTCTACTGTGTTATATGAAATACAGTGTGTATACATTAAATTCACCTTCAGAAAAATCCAATTTCAAATTGTTTGAATTTTTGAATGAAATTTTGTTCGGATTAACCGGAAACTCTATTTACGTATGGGGCCACTTGGCAACGCAAAGTAATTACCTATATTTAGGAGCATGTGGGAATGAGTCATCACCAAAATTATGTTTAGCGTGAAATTTCATCCTGGAAGACTTGAAATATGTTCTGATTGATTAGAACCTTGTCCGCCTCAGCTAGAACATTGTACAGTTCAACCGGAACACTGCCCAGTTCGACTGGAACATTGTACGGTTCAACCGGAACACAATTCGAGTCAACCAAGACATATTTCCGGTCAACCGGGACATATTTCCGGTCAACCAAGACATATTTCCGGTCGACTGAGACATATTTCCGGTCAACCGAGACATATTTCAAGTAGACTGAAACTAGGTTTCAGTTGACCTAATTTATGCTTGGTTAAGTCGAAAAAGTATAAAATGGGGGTGAGTGTGAGTACCTCGCACATTTGTTTATAAGCAGCAATAGCATATAGACATACTATGGATCAAGATCAACAGCTAAAGCGAAAAATTTTAATGGCAACAAAATCTATACGTGCTAAATATCGCGCGCTTAAAGATAGTCAGTTTGAACGAGGATAAAAATTTAGAAGAATCATTCAAACCAATAACTGAGCCGCTTAAAGAAATAGCTACTGAAATAAAAACTGAATTAGCAAAAAGCCTCTTAGTTGAAAATGAAAAGTCAGCACAAGCTAAAATTAAGAAAGCACCTCCTTCTATTGATGATGCTGATGATTCCTTTGATTATGCTGTATCTTCTATTAAGAAACCACGTTTTCTTAACAGTGGTGATGATGAAGTATTTGAACCAGAGCTGATAGAGGGAGGGTTCGAACCTACCCCCACAACAAGCCAATTTACTCCAACCGCACAAATTACTGCACGAAAATTGTTTAAGCGAACAAACGAGCCAAGTGTTGGTGTGCTAGCTGAAAAGTATCTCCAGCTAGCGCTTACGCGTAACGCTAAAAAATCTCTTGATCATACCTATGGCCCGCGTATAGATGCTGAAACAAATAAATGGATGATTAGTAATTCTGAATTGGATATAATTGATGATAATATTATTGTTAATGGTATCGCTTACCCCGGCACTAAAGGTCTTTTTGAGTTACTGTTTAAAAAGTATCCAAATCATCATCTATACACAGATGCTAATTTAAATACATATAAGACTATATTACAAATTACCAATGCACACAAACGAAAATATGATGTCAATGCGTCAGTTAATGCGAATGATTGTTATAAATATAAGGAGATTATAAGTAAACTTTTTCCACCGCGACGAAAACACACCTCAACACCGAAACAAAAACGAAGTGGTTTTGGCTTAATGCATTTTAACGATTGTGAAACGATTGATTACCGTTATTGGGACGATGTTGGCGAACTTATTAGTAGATTAAAATTATTGATAGCCTCCGCAGAAGCTGGACACACGAATCACTCGAATGAAATACAAGCAATACTTGAAGAACTTCGCGAAGCTGATATAATTGAATAAATAGAGGTTACTCGCCCGTTTCGTAAATCATTTCAAACATGAGCGTTGACAAATTCGGTCGATTCAGCAGTAGCGGTGGACGGTATGCTCGAAAGGCTGCGTCTATCAATTTAACACCTAAGGGTGATTATGATATGAATGATAAGCGTCTCACGAACATACATGTTCCTAAAGATAGCAGTGATGCGGTTAATTTGGCTTTTTTGAATCAAAAGTTTGCTGAAATTTCGCATACTACGGCCATGCTTGAAAATTCATATAAACAAATTGAGTCAAATATTAGAGAAAAGTTAACTCATATGGAGAATATTGAAAACGAATTAAAAACCATAATGGAGGTTATTTCAAATACAGCAACAGCTTCCATATCCAAGCAAGAGTTTAATGTTAAATTTAAGAAACTAGAATATCAAATAGCAACTTTAGATAATCTATATAAGCAGCTGACTAAACATTCAATACCAACACTTAAAGATGAGTAAGGTGAAAGAACAGGTTGTAAAAGAACTACATAAACCAGCGCGTAAAAATTTCAAAAGACGTCGTGTTATAACCAAGGGAATTGATGATTTATGGCTGATCTCGTTGAAATGGGTGCTTATGCGAAAGAAAATCGCGGATATCGCTATCTTTTAAACGTTATCGACACGTTCTCGAAACAAGCTTGGGCGGTGCCTGTCAAAGATAAATCTGGAAAACTTGTTACTGCGGCCATGGAATAAATATTCAAACAATGCGCGCGCAGCCCAGCACATATTCAGACAGATGATGGCCGAGAATTTTTTAATAGCACTTTTAAGGCGTTAATGGAAAAGTATAACATAAATCATTACTCTACGTATAGCACGCTGAAAGCTTCGATCGTTGAACGTTTTAATCGCACCATTAAGAATAAACTTTGGCGTGCATTTTCACTAAACGGTAACTATAAATGGTTACCGATAATTAGCGATTTAGTTGACGAGTATAATAGAACAAAGCATCGTACAATCAAAATGGCACCGCGATATGTCACTGCTGATAAGGAGGGTCATCTATTATCTACAGTATATAGTAATATAAAAATTGCTGGTGCGGCCAAGTATAAAGTTAATGATTTTGTTAGAATAAGCAAATTTAAATCGAGTTTTGAGAAAGGCTACACACCAAATTGGTCTACGGAAATATTTAAAATCGTGAAAGATCGACATACTAATCCGGTAACATATCTACTTGAGGATATCAACCAACAACCCATTCAAGGTGGATTCCATGAATATGAATTACAACGGGTGAAATATCCAGACGTGTATCTCGTGGAAAAGGTTCTGAAGAAACGTGGTGGAAAAGTATTAGTCAAATGGCTCGGTTATTCTTCGGAATTTAATAGCTGGATTGATGAATCAGATATTGTTTAGATAAAAATAACTCACAATTATGTTTAATAATTTTTTATTTTAAATGTTATAAGTGTGTATACAGAAATATTTTACAATAAATAAATATTAAAAATTATATAATTTGCGTATATGTTCTATTACCCCAGAACGTGATTTTTTTACATTTTCAGGTAACTGATCCCAAACTGCACAAATTCTTTTAGCATAATCTGGCTTAATATAATCATACATATATAAATGTTTTATCCAAATATCATAGTTCATTAATTTTATCGTTAAATACAATAATAAATCTAAATTGTTAACATGTATATACAAATCAGGTTGTAATAAAAATATATCTTCGATTCGTAAAATTTGTGTGGTAAATGTTACCAGTTGGCCAACGGGTGGTTGAAAATCTTCCTCCATTTTAACGCCATTTTTACACATTTGACAATGTTGTTTCAAACTTGGCGGACCATCAACATGATCTTGCTGCCACGGTCGATTGTAGTGTTCAAAGCATGGTTCACAATCTTGAAATATTTTTTGATAGTCAGCCGGTAACCAAATCCATGCGCGACGTATGATTTTTACACCATAACTTTTCAATACATTCAAATTGATGTACTTATAGATTTGTAGAAATATGCTCAAAGTCAACTCGTTTATTAACGTTGGCTCTTTTGCGAAAAATTCACCAATTGGCATATCTATTTCATCAAAATCCATCGGTTCAGATGATAGATCCAAATTTTGAATCTTCACAATTGCATCAACCATTTTTTCATATGTATCAATTCGTTTGCGTAATTTATCCAATTCACTTGAAAACACTTGTAAACGCTTCCAGTAAGCTGACGATGATGATGATGATGATGATGATGATGATGATGATGAGGACGACATTGTTTTTGAGTGTTTAAGCTGAAGTTGAAGCTGAACCAGTATTTATTTCATTCAACGATTAGTGTCCCCATAAGTTGTTCAATTCCCCCACCACCACCTGTCACCACCCGTGACCTGCCACCACCGTTACCACCACCACCACCACCCGCCACCTACCACAACCCACCACCCACTCAATAATATACTAATGAGCTCAAATTATCAAATTGTTTATGATGTGTTCAAATTTATAATATTTCAACTATGTATATACCAATTTAAATAAATAAATATATAATTAATAAAACAATTTTTTATTCATTTTTCACCTACAACTTCTCACAATTTCAGATATGTAATATATCTTACAATTTCAGGTATGATGTTTAAGAAATATAAGAATATTTCTTAACAAACAATCGATTTTTTTTCTTTTGATAATAAACCGATTGAATGAAGTAAAACTGTATACGGCCGAGATACAAAACAGATTTCTCAATTCTGGACGCTTGGAAACTATTTGTCAATTAATTAAAGTTCCTGCGAATACTTAACAAATACTAAACCCCAAAGGCGTTTAAGTTGATGATGTGTTTCTCAATATTATGGTTAGTTGAGCTGGAACTACATTCTATTGATTAATATTGATTAGTTCATGAATGAATAGCTATATACAAAATATGGAAGTATCAATTTACATAGTTCATTCTCAAGTAGCCCCATCACAACCAAGAGCAATACTTGTTCCCAAATATTGGCCCATTTACTTGTCTAAATTCGAATTTTAATGGAACAAGCTATATTTACTATATACACCCTGTATTTTGTGAAGAACATATATACTTTGTAAACACCCTGTATATTATTATTATTATTGTTGTATGCCGCTTCATTCAGATTTCATATACATATTAGTTAATATTTTTATTTCCTTTACATAATTGTATCAGAAAACATTATTTTATTCATAATGGAGATATCTTTATATAACAGACGGCTATTTTGATAATTATTAATTAGTTAAATATCACAAAAATTTCAGGTGGTGTTAAATGGCTTGCAAATTTACATATTCGATATATTCTTAGGAGATTTTTAATATGAAATTAACATAGCGAATATCTTTGCTAGTAATTGCAAAGAAATTAAATTTTTGTTTATTAAAACTCAAATGATATGTGTGCGCGTTTTCTATAATTAAAATTTAAATAATTTTAAAATTGAGTCTGTTGATGGAAAAAACCATGGGAACTATGCCAATTAACTTATATCTTCACTTAAATAATATAAAATACAATTTTCTGTGAATTTTATGAGTATATCTGGATAATTGGAGGGCTACAAATTTTTTATAATTTGTTGTTTATACCACTAAGAACATTAGATTATAAATTACTAAGACTGTTCTACCTAAATATGCTTAATTTGTATAACTTTTCTGATAATATTCATATATTCAATTGGATATATCAATTCAAAATATTATTAATAAATTTAGTGTTTAAAGCAACTTAAAGTTCTCAAAATATGTTGATAACACAGACCAATGAACACTATTTATTATACTACTAGACAAACCGTAAAGCCTAAACTTACATATTATATAAATAGGCATAATATACTTATCTCTTTTATTTCATTTTGTTATAAAATTATTTTTATTCTTATCTGTTGATAAAATTAATATGTATGTATACCCCGAGCCTACAATAAATTTGATATCTATTGCAATACAGCATGCATACATTAACTTCGTTCTGTTTAAATGCACACTTTGTATAATGAATGAAAGTATGGCAAAATACCTAGAGCAGGCGGCGTTGTAGAAACAGATTTCTCGATTGTGTACGTTTGCAAACAATTGTTAATGGCTAAAAGTAGAAGCAGATTTCCGATCCCGCGCTCTCATAACAAGTCTTAACGTGTGTGCTAAAAATAGAAACTGATTTCCGATTAAGCATTCCGCTAACAAGTTGTAACATGCGTGTGGACAATAATTCTAAAAATAGCTATGATATCACAATTCCGAAGTCCGGAATGTCTTATCGGCACCAATTAACTTTAATGAGCGCGCAACGTTCAAAAAACTAGCCAATTAACTTAATTGGATTCTAAAAAATATTTATGATATCACATTTCCGAAGTCCGGAGTGTCTTATCAGCACCAATTAACTTTAATGAGCGCGCAACGTTAAAAAAACTAGCCAATTATCTTTAATGAACATAAAAACCCACACACAGACCAATTAAATCAATCAAACAACAACGGTTTATCACACACAGACCAATTAACTGACTCAACAAACAACAACGACTTATCGCACGCTGATAATAACTATACAGACCAATTAGCCGCCGGAAGTCTGATAAAACCAAGTACAGTACAACACAAAATTATTCGGACACCCATTATGGGGGTCTATACTTTTGACGCGGAGTGTGCCGCCGTTCTGTCCTGCCGCCGTTCTCTCCCAGCCTATCTACTTAAGTTGAACTTAAATTTCGCATTTTAGATTTGACTTCTGGTACACCTGATACGATCATTGCTTCTACGACTTTTTTATAGGACGTTTTCCGCAAGGCTCTATTTTTAAATAAAGGAGATTTTGTATTCCACAGGCATTCAAAATTTCTTAATTCCTAAATAAATTCCATTCTCGTTTCCGAATTGGACTTTTCTGTCCTTTTTATCTAACCTATAAAATAATTTCCCCTTTTAAAATTAAAAATTATACTTATTTTTAATAATTACATAATATGAAGTACTTGCTTGATTTAATTACATTCCAAGAAGATACATTTTTGTTATAAATCCATATGAACACCAAAAATTGAATAAAAATTAATAAAATTTGCCTAGTTAAATAGCTGATTTTATAAATTTCTAATTTTTTGGCCATTTTCATTTATACTAAAGTAGAGTCCCTATAATAAATAGAGTCATGATATGTGTGATGAACACTGATTGGTTCCAGCATTTTCTGTCTAACGTTGGGTAAAATAAATTGAAAATAAATTAAAAAATATTTAACAAAAACCATTTAGTTTAACCTAGAAAGAATAATTAAATTAAATTTTTTTAATTGTTCATAAATTCATAACTTATTAACAATAATTATGTACTCAAAAATATTTACACAAACATGTAATAATTAATTTCGAAGCTTTCCGCTCTGTTTTGGAAAGAAAATGGATGACATGTCACGACTCTATTTATTATAAGGACTCTAGGTAAACCTATACGGTAAAACCATCTATGTAGCTTAAATACAATTACCGCTTAGCTACTTTCCGTAATTTTAGGCTTGTTTGACCTAGGCGCTCTTAAACTCACCAAAATTCACTTAAATAAATCACTTTTAAGCGCGAAAGTTGTAAAATTTGAAAAAAAAAACCTTAGGTAAAAATTTTTATTTTTTTATTTTTTGTTTCTGTTGCTTTATTGAATAATTTTTATCAACAAATAAGTATACTATTCTATTTAAAAAAGGTAAGTTTGTATCATAGCACCTACCACACAAAATCAGCACTTGATCTTAAGTGATGGAATAAGTGTTAATATAAATTTAATCCTCCTAATGCAAAATACGTACCCTTAAAATATCAATCCGTTATCCAACAGCGCTTGGAAAATATTTAGGTAAGGATGGTTTTCGTTTCACCCCTCTAGAGGGATGTACATATCTACCGTATTATTGAGTTTTGAAAAAACCGTAGATGAAGACGTACCATTATTTTTGAAAGTACTATCAGCTCTAGCAAGTACGGTACATAATTCTGGGCCACTCTGTATATGTATATATGTATATATGTATATATGTATATATGTATATATGTATATATGTATATATGTATATATGTATATATGTATATATGTATATATGTATATATGTATATATGTATATATGTATATATGTATATATATATACTGTGTGAGTTTTTCGGGAGTTGCCATTTTTATTACAGCCAAAACGTTGATATAATCGAAAAATTGTTCAAATAAGAGTTGTAGATATTGACGGGGGCAACCAATTGCGATAATCAGGAGCTTTATAGCTCTTATGGTTTTCGAGCTATGATACAAACTTACCTTTTTTTAAATGGAATAGCGCTTAAAAACGTTCGCGCTTAAAAGTTATTTATTTAAGTTAATTTTGTGGAATTTAAGAGTGCTTTATTCAAACAGCCATCGTTATTTACGTTAAATAATTGTGCAGCTAAACAGTAATTGTATTTATGCTACATAGATGGCTGTAGATGGCTTTACCGTATACAACACAAATGACTAATTCAAAATGTCAGCTCTTTAAATACCAAAATTTTATTAATTTTTATTCAATATTTTGTGTTTATATTGATTTACAACTAAAATTTATCTACCTGGAACGTAACTAATAAAAAAATGAATTAAGAAAACGCGGAACGTCATTAAATGGTAAAAACAACTGACCTTGTTTTAAGCAATTTTTTTTTTAAATTTACAATATTTCGATAATGTATGTAATTCAGTTTTAGGTACTTTATTGGAGTATTTCTAATAACTTATTATTGTGTTTACTGAAGATAGAATAACGATTTTATTCTCATATTTAATTCAGTTTCATGGAAGTTTTCGAAATGACATAACCTTTAATATGTTCCTATTCATTGTTATTTTAAAAGGTAAGGGTAATTCCACAATTTCAAAATAATTATTTACAATGTAAGTAACGAATATTTTTATTTCATAGGATTCTGTAAAGCTTTGGTTCAGTATGAAGTTAATATAAAATTGCCAAAGCATGGTACTTCTGTGGAAAAATTCAAGAAATAGAAAAGTTAACACGAGGAAACTGCCCCTAAAAATTTGCCACCCGGAGCCTTTGCCCCGCGTAACCGTAGTGTAAATCTACCACTGGTTATACGTAACTACCAGCAGGGCTGGGAAAAATGGTTCATAGAAATTAAAATAGAAAATGGAAAATGGTTTTCAAAAATGAATTTAAAATACAAAATGGAAAATGGTTTTGCTGAACATATTTAAAATAGAAAATGGAAAATAGCTATTTAAAATGGATTATAAAATGCCAAATAGGGTTTCCGATCTCTGGCCAAAGAATCGATCTTGTGGATCGATTCGAATCGTCAAACCAAAAATCGATGCAGAAGAAAATCGGCTTACAAAAGATCGATCTGACGAAAATCGATTCAATTTTTATACTTGCAGAAAATAAAAGATAAATAAAATTTTTAATGAAGTTTCTTATTGGGTCATCACAAATCAGTTTTTAATTTTCTTTGAAGATGAACTGCTGAATTTAATATGAATAAAATGGTTTCCAGTTTGCGCTAAAAGTGTCACATAATTCCAAAATTTGACTCAATTTTCTATAAATTAATCATAAAAGTGGTAAAATTATTTGACAACATAAATAGTTAAAATACATTTTAAAATAATTTTGAAAAAATATCATATTTTTACTAAAAATATCCTAATTTAAATTCGAAAGGATCGATCTCCGTTCCCGTAAATTTTTCACGATTTCTGTATCGATTTACTCTCCAAAGAATCGATTCGAAAAATCAAAGATCGGCTCTCCAAAAATTGAGTTTCGATAAAATCGAATCGAGATCGGAAACCTTAATGCCAAATTTTTTTACTTTAAATTCTATAAATATTTTTATCAATATTAAAAAAAGTTAAGAAAATTTCAAACGCACTGAAATTAAATACAGGCAGTCTTTTGAGAAAATTTTGTAAAGTTTACATGATATGAAAACGAAATTTAACTGTTGAAATATTGTTACTTTAAAATATTGTAAAATTTAATTCAGCCTTGACATATTCAAACCTTGACTACGCTACAACTGCAACTTCTAAATTATGAAAATCACCTACTTGTAACACAAAACATTTTTTATCGCTGTGTCTTAAAGATAATAGTACTCAACTTGAGTCAGAAAAGTTTGACTTAAGATAACTACAACTCTAGTAATAAATTTAACTCTCGTGATTTTGCAACTCGAATTATAAAAAATTTGAATCAATTAAATAAACTTACATTTAATTTACAATTTGTTAGACTTCAGATCGTTCAGTTCGAGTTCTATAATTTATGCACATAAATTTGAGTATACATGCATTTTCATTTTAAATGTAAAATGGATTCAAATTTTCTTTTTAAATACAAAATGGAAAATGGTTTGACCGAACTTATTTAAAATAGAAAATGGAAAATGCCATTTTGTATTTTAAATACATATTTAAAATGAGATCAGCTCCCAGCCCTGATCAACAGAAAATTATTTTATTGTAACAATTAACAGAAATTATGATTTTTTAATAAAACAGTAATTTGAATTTACATTGTATATTTAGTTTTATTATTTGACAAAATGTAGAATTTGTGTTTTTTTTTTTTTGCTCGTCACTTACGTTTTTTAAGAAGGGCGACCACTTTTAGGGGCGGAAATTTGGCAAAAAGGGCGGCAAAATTTTTTTTACCTTTTCGGGGGCGGCATTTTTCACGAGCCTAGAGCGGCACTTAAGGTAAATCCGTCACTGATAGAACTGTACATTCTCTATATTTCATGTTATAACACATGGGTGTTAAAGTATAAAAAAACAAGCTCAGATTTTTCATAGTTTTTCGAACCTGTGTAATAATGAATCGCCTATGTTTATCACCTCTTAATTTTTCAATCGAAAGTCAATTGTCTTTATAAACTGTTTGTGTTGAAACTGTTTTCAAACTTAATTCTGCTTTATCATCTGCAAACGGCATATTATGGTGGTACACTCCTGGAAAACCTGGAAATGTCAAGGAATTCTAAACTTTCTGGAAAAGTCAGGGAATTTTACCAGAAGACTGGAAAAAATTGATTTTTATAATTTCGTTAACTTAAGGATAAAACTTCAATCAATTTTTTGACAAAGTACTTAGTTACTCAATTTTAGGGACACTTTTAATTTTTTCTTCATCTTCGGATTGTTGTACTATTAATTGAATCAGTTATTTCAGAAACAACACATGTTCAATTTCAGCTATTTTCAATTAGAGGTGGATTTGTATATAGTTTACCAAGACGCATCGTTTGGTGCAGAAAAACCACACATAACATTAACCCAACCCGTTGAAATCTAATCTTGAAGTTTGCCTTTAGAACAGAAACAACACATGTGAATCACTTGTATTGTATTGACTATGAAAATGAGTGAGGCTAATGTGACCACAATCGTAGATTTCTTGCAGAAACAACACATGTAAAATTTCTTTAAAATGTCATAATTTGATTTTTGATGAAATTTTTTCGGCAAAAACTTGTCGACTGACGTAAATATAGTTTATTTACAAAAATTATAATAAACAGAAACATACATAATATACAGTAACGCGTATAATAATCTATTATAATAATCTTATTAACAAACAGATCAACAACAGACCAGTAGCGTTAACAATAAAAAGAAGAAAGACTATCTACTCCTACATGATTGATCAAAATATAGTGAAAATTTTGAACAGAGCATTGTTAGCGATTGTGACACATTAAGTGGTAAATACTAGCTCAGTGCTCAAGAGCCCTTATCGCATATAAAAATACGTCGTTCAGCTGCTCCAGGCCTCTTATGGTTAATAACGCCGTCATGGGATCACCTTCAGCACTCATATGCTTATTCAAGTACATTTGCCTTTTAAAAGGATACTTTTTACATTTGAAAAGAAAGTGCGTAAGATCGTTAACTTCGTTACACTGTTGACAAATTTCTTCATGTTTCAGAGTCAGTTTACAGCCTTTGAAGAAAATTTTTGTACATATTTTATTTGACATTCGTAACTGACTAACTAATCTTATTTTGGAAAAATTAGCCTTGAGGTGAAGATAGTTATTCCCATTTTCTTTATGTATCAGGCGTCTGTACATTGGGGTATAAGTAGACTGCTGCAAGCGGTTTAGATCGGCGTCTTTTAATGAGTTTTCATATTTTTGATTAATTTCGGTCAGCATTCTTATGGTTTTGAACATGTCCTCCGCTTCCCACAAATCCTCGTAACCAAGTTCAGTCAACTTTTGTGTTAAAGATACAACCCAGTTAGAGTTTTTGTAGGTTGGGTCATCAGATAGTTCCTTTAGTTTTGCATAGCATACTTTCGGGATTCTCTCGTCTGTCATATTCAGCAAATGACACCACCATATCAACATACGTTTTAAAATAAGTGTAGCCAAGTGTGGACAGTTCACCTCCGACCTCACTACATAATCAGGTGTCGTCATTGATAATTGTAGTAGATTTTTCCAGTACTGTGTTTGTACTTTTTCCAGTATTTGTACATATTGTACAGCTCATATTTCACAAGCATACAGCAATGTCGATCGAACTATGGAGTCGAAAAGGGTTTTCTTGATTTCCCAACAGTTTGATTTTGAGATTAACAGTATCGATTTTGATTTTCCCGCTGCTAATCGTGCTTTTGAAATAAAATGGTCGCAACAGTTTTTAAAACTACCCGATGCAGAAAATGGTACACCTAGATATGTGTACGTTTTAACTTTTTCAATTTCCACATTATTTAACGTAAATTTCCCGTGTTCTTTTAATTTTGGTGATTTATGAAAAATTACTATTTTCGATTTGCTTATATTTATTGTCAGGTGATTTTTTGTGCAATATTCCGAGAGCACCTCTAGTTTATCCTGTACATCATTAAAATATGTCACAAACATGATCAGATCGTCTGGTCAGGTTACTGGAAAATAAATTAAGGTTATGAATATTTTTAAAATACATCTTTTTCAGACGTATTGTTAAAATACATACCATACATACTTGAAAATTTTTATATTAAAAATATTTTTTTGGACAATTTTTTTACGCTTTTTAAAAAAAAGAGTTTAAAAATTTGCAATTTAAATTTAAAAAAGAGCTGTCATATTATTTATGACAGCTCTACGATACTATCCAGATATGCCATCTATAATTTACTTTTAGAGATTTTTAATAATGACATTTTCACATGTACTAAATTTTGACTTCTTTAATATGGTGTACAATTAAATATTACAACAACATTTGTAATTTGATAACCTGTTTAATAAATATTAAGTTGAATATTTGAGGAAAAACTACAAATTATTTTGATAATTAATGTATTTAATTAATAAATTTTCTGTTACTGTAAGAGGCTAATGTGAATATACTATTACAACGTATTTCGTATTTTTTTTAGTATAAATTTAAAATAAATCGTATTTATTGCGTTCGTTTAAACAAACCTGACCACGGGTTTTGAAAATTAAAACTTAAAAATGCAATTTCTCAAAAATTTGAAATAAAATAATGAAAATTTTAGCATAATTGGTAATTTGAAGTAATAAACTAATTTTTAAGAAACATCTCAACATATGTTCCCAATTGAAAAAAAATTGGTTTCTATTCTAAAACAACCGTAAGTCCTAGAAGTCTGGAACAATTTTCCCTGAATGGTCCCCTCTATTTTGAATATTTTTTGTATAAACTTTTTTTCGATTAGATGCATATTTTAGGAATAAATCGAATGGCAACTCCCGAAAAACTCACACAGTATATAAATTTTAGTGAATATTATTTTTGGTTTCTACGGACTTCAAAACAAATTTCTGTCATAGTCCCGGACTCAAGTCGCGTTATGACAGTGGCTGTAATAGCTGAATTCCATTCTGGATATTCGCTAAAATGATGTATCGATACAAATTCCAGTAAAGTGTAATAATGTTCTCCCCTCGTTTAAATAATCGCAGCTGGTTGTACATCTTTATGTTATTTTCATTATACAGTCAACCCTCGTATAACACGGTACTCTTAGAACACGATTTCGATGTAACACGGTACTGAAATTGCGACAGCTCTCGTACAACACGATACACTTAGAACACGGTTTCGATATAACACGACTTAATAAAATTGGACAATCCTATTATAGCACGAACTTTTCTATAACACTGTTTCAGTTGATATGAACAGGTGATTCCCCGTTTTTTTTTACAAATGGTGTTTTTTCTCTCCTTCTTCTTTATCAGCGATTCGCAATCCGACGTCTGTGCAAGTGCATCGCTGTTCTTAGTGAAAACCGTGAAAACTATTCAATAGACATCTTCTTGTTTAGAAATTTAGACGTACATATTAATATAACTATTACTGCAGGAACTGGTATTTTTTAGTTTATATTTTATAATTTTTATGTTTGGTTTCATTTGTAATTAAATATTACTTATTTTTCTTTATACTGAAATATTGTTTGTTTTTGCTTTTAAAAATGAACTGTTAAAATCATTACAAATACTTGAAATAAAATTATTTTTTTATATGACTTTTATGGTTTTAAATTTTACAACACGGTTTCGATATAACACGGTACGAATTAATCGTATTATACGAGGGTTGACTGTATATAATTTGATGCTTATGTGAGTACCTTTATAAGCAGCTGTGAAATAATTGAATGCCTGTATCTTGATTTATAGATTGAAAAGTGGTACAAGTGTATATTGCTGAGATTGAGTTATTGAATTTAGCATATTTATATATATATATATATATATATATATATATATATATATATATATATATATATATATATATATATATATATATATATATATATATATATATATATATATATATATATATATATATATATATATATATATATATATATATATATATATATATATATATATATATATATATATATAAATTTTAGTGAAGATGATTTAGAGGGTGAAGGGGTTTAGAGGCTCCAAAAAAAATTTCTGTCATAGTCCCAGACTTAGGTCTTACCATAAGAGCTGCTGTAATAGCTGAATTTCCAGAATGGAAATTCGCTAAAATAAAATAAAAAAGGTAAACTTTATGTAATGAATATGAATCAAAATTTATATAATCGATATTAAATTTAAAACTTATCACCTCTAAGAATAGGTGCACTTAAATTAACAACAGCATAAATAATTGTAAAAATTTCTTCAACTTTGTTTAATAAACAAGCAGGCATTCTAGAATTTAAAACTTTAAAGGTTTTTAGACTCTAATTACTCCTTTCTATATGAACATGTGCTTTTGTAATTTTACGAGTTAATATTGCCTCTGTGGTTAATAGTTGTTTCTGATTTCTTAAAAATGGGGGTAAGATCACCAACAATGAATAATCCCCTATCAACCATGATTGCATACATTTATCCAATTCTTTTGCTACTCCACTTTATTCAAAAATCGCATTGTCTGAAGCACGTCCGCCATAGGGTTTACTTATGAATGAAATTAATCCAGCTGGTGTTACGCCAGTCATAAATTTTATAGTACATGTGCTTTTATAATATGAGTAAGTTAAGATTTGACAACATACATTTTTTGATTTTTGAATTGGAATTTCAGTACAATCTATTACAATGCGAACATCTTCAAACCCTTCAAAACACAACGGTAGATTCTTTAAAATATTTTCTTTACTCGGCCAAAAAATTGCAGGATTTAGAGAAATATACAAAACATCCAACATTTTCAAATATTCTGTCTACAAGTTTCTGCAGTACAAGATTTAAACAAAACTGCTAACATTGCATATGACATATTATATGTTTTAACATCATAAAAGTCATTATTGTTATTTCTCTCAAGTCCAATTTTAAGTTTAAATGGATTGTAGATGGCTTTACCATTTTCACTAATTTTTCAATGGTATTTAGTAAGGCAAAACTTGAAATACCAGTTGCGGTACTTAATTCCGTATCCTCCTAATCAGAAGTAATAAGTGTACAAAATTTGGGGAGCATGACATCGCTAGAAACTTGTGTTTCTGCGTCAGTCAGTTCCTTTAAGACAGTGATAACCTTCGATTCAGAAATGAATTCGATTTTATCAAGATCAAAAAAACAAAAATAAATTACAATAATCATACGATACAATTCGGATGAGTTATTAACCGATTATATTACAAACCATGCATTACACCGATAGTTTTCACATTAGAGTCACAGGAAAAAACGCATGATTGAAGTACCCATTTTAATAAAAAATGGAAGCATATTGATCCCTACTACTAAATTAAATTTCCAAGTACAAACTGCTAGTGGAATATACATTGCACATGATTACAAAACAAACGTATTTATTACTAATAATTCTAACGAAAAATAACACGTCATACTTGCACAACCCATAAATAGCGACTCGTTAAATAACTACGTGGAATTAAACAATGTAAATACAACGATACCAATGGTTACAGAATACTCAGAAAACTACAAATTCGTAATGGAAAATATACGTATGAAACACTTAAACAAAGAAGAGCAGGATGCATTGATCAACGTATGTGTCGACTATCGAGATATATTTTACATACTGGACCAACAAAGGACGTTTTCATCAGACGTGAAACACTCAGTCAGCACAAAGCAACTTACACCAGGAGTTACAGATATCCTCACATTCACAAAGAGGAGATAGTCAAGCAGATTCATAAAATGTTGGAAAAGAATATTACCGACCATCGAACTCCTCATGGTCATCACTATTATGGATAGTAGAGAAGAAAGCAGACGCTTTGGACAAGAAAAAATGGAAATTAGTGATACTATCGTAAACTCAATGAGAAGACCATCGATAATAAATATCTATTGCCGAACATTAGCGATATATTGGACAAACTAAGAAAATGCTATTACTTTACAACATTGGACCTCGCATCAAAGGACCACCAAATAGACATGGATCCAAAGGATATACCTAAGACAGCATTTACAGTTGACAGTGAGCATTACGAACTCACACGTATCACGTTCGGACTCAAAAACGCCCCAGCAACCTTCCAACGTGTCATGGACAACATGTTGAGAGAGTATATAGAAAAAAAACGTATTGGTATACGTGGATGATATTATCATATTTTCCGCCTCATTAACTGAACATATAGAGATGCTACGAAAGGTATTTGAAAAATTAAGACAACAATTTAAAAACCCAACTAGACAAATGTGAATTTCTACATAAGGAAATAGAATTTTTAGGGCATGTCGTAACAACAAAAGGCATAAAACCGAACCCAAAGAAGATAGAAACTACATATTATGCAATTTGCAGTACCAAAAGCAACCACTGAAATCAAATCATTCCTAGGATTACTTGGATATTACAGAAAATTCATCAAAGATTTTGCTTAAATCACAAGATCAATGACGAAGTGTCTATGAAAAGATGTGAAGATTAATATTAAGGATCTTGATTACATCAAATGTTTTGAGTACTGTAAAACCATACTAACAAGTGACCCGATCCTACAATATCCCGACTTTGGAAAACTGTTAATACTCACACTATGCTATTGGAGCGGTGTTATCATAAAGACCCGTGGGACAGGATACCCATATGTTACGCGTCAAGAACACTGAATAAAGCCGGAAAAAACTATAACACCATCGAAAAAGAATTACTGGCGATCGTATGGGCATGTAAAATAGTTCCGACCATACCGCAACTTGGAGTAAGATTGGCCCATTTTTTGCGTTTTTTTACGTAAACTGCCTTATATTTCTCATATATATTTAGGTAACTTCCTCTTACTATTAGTTATTGAACACTGCATATTTCAAAGTATACACTGACTAGTTATTAGAGCTCAGAACTTATTTAATTTCTATTTTAAGATGTTCTGAAAATTTGGGACAATCTTGCCTTTATTTGAGGTAGCATTGTCCCAAATACAAAATGTCATAGTAATTAATGCCAAATATTATTTGGGACAATGTTCGACATTTTTAATTGTGGTTATACGTAAGTAGATAGTGTACAATATGTTAGGGACAGGGACCGCTCCAAGGGCGGGCAACCCGGGCATTTGCCCGGGGCGGCAAATTTTAAGGGCGGTAATTTTGTAAATTTTTTTCATTTAATTCCTGATTTTTCATTTAATAAATATTTCATAATTATTTCTATAGAAACCACCAACAAAATAATTTAAACTTTTTTAATTCAAAAAAAAGACAAACACTCAATAATATTATTTTAAAAAGGAATAAAAAATAGTAATAATAATGGAAAAAAGTATGTGAAATTCGTAATAAAAAATAGTATATGCAACTCGTGCAGGATTGTCGATTGCCCACTTGAGCGAATGAGTGCACTCACTACGATCGTGCGCTCAACTTCGCTCTCGTGGGCAATCGACAATTTCCCGCACTTATTGCATAATATACTATTCTTCTAATGGAAATTAAAAAAAAAAAGGTGGGCCAATCTTGCCTCAATACTTGGGCCAAAGTTACCCCAGCTTACAAAATCACATTTTACAAATAAACGAGGTAAGTATCAGAAAAAATAAACTTAAAATATTTTGAATATATATTAAATGAAACCTGTTATACACTTACCAATCAAAAATCTTAAGTAGTTCTGGATGTGTAAGCAAAAGTTGGTTTTCATCAAAACATTCACAAGTAGTAACGGTGAAGTTGGAGCAGCACTGAGCAGTGGCAAAAGATGGAATTAAATCAATCTTAGCATTCGAGTATAGTCAGTGCTGCTACCTGTCATTTACCACAAGAACCAAGTTGATAGCTGTATTTGCTAACTAATAGTAAATCAAACTGTCTTTTTCTAAGACTTGGGCCAATCTTACCCTTAAGGGTCAATCTTACCCCAAGTTACGGTATTTATTTGGACAGAAATTCAACACACTAACGGATCATAAGCCATTAAAATGGATTTTTTCACTGAAGGAACCTAATTCCAAATTAGTACGATGGAAAATAAAATTACTGGATAACAACTTTGACATAGATTACAAGTCTGGGAAAGTAAACGCAAACGCAGATGCATTAGTAGAATAACGGCAGAGCTAAATGCATTAACCACATCACAAGAGGTAGAGATGGCTTTTTTAAAAATATAAACTTAGATCTGTTACAGCGGAAACATCTATAAAATACGGATACCATTCAACTTATCAACTATCAACACCAACATGACCGTCACAACTATCATCACTGGAATCTCAATAGTAATCGACATAAGTTATATTACGTACAGAAGATGCAATGGAGCAAAGACAACGCAAGAATCAGTTCAATACATGATGGCACTCACGGCACCAAAATCAACAAGTCAGTCGTTCAATTCCCCTTCAAAATTGAACTTCCACCTTAAGGAGGGAAGAGTTATGAACACAGTATACAACATCAATCAATCATCCACTTATAGAATACGTGAGCAACATCACAAAAATTTCAAGTAAAAGGAAGTCCAACTTCTGACCTATATTCATTAAGTATACCCACAGGATACGCAATCAGTGTCATTTTAACTCGCCAATTTCCATGCCAAGATCTGTTGAGAGAAGATCCTAATTTTGTGCTTGTTTTTATATTCAGGTATTCAGTGTATGGAAAATTTTTTTTTTTTAAAAATACCCTTTTATTTTTTTTAAAATGAGGTGTCACCTAGAGGTGACACTGGGCGTTATTAATTGCATGAACTTATACAAAATAAAAAGGATATTTATTTATATATTCTTGACAATTGAAATTTTGAGTTTTTTACTATTTTTTTTTTTACTCGGGCCATGGGTAAGACATCATTGAGATTGATGGTGGTCCAAAAAAACCTCAGGCTTCATTTATTTGAAAATTATTGTATTAGGAAAACATGATACTGTACCACGACGCATCTTGTCTTACAACCAGTGAACCTTGTCTTACAACCAATACATCTTGTCTTACAACACATAAGTAACTACTTAATTAACTAATAGATATGTATTATGGTATTATGTTGTCCTAATACAATAGTGTTTATATGAATTCGCTTCCAATCCAGCTTAAGTGCTTCTTTTTTTGGTAAATTCTCAAATACGGCTTAACGATTAACACAGTTAATCAAAATAACGATTCTTTTTTTAATCGCGATTAATTTTATCGATTAAAAAATTAATCAAATTAATTAATCGATTAAAAATTCAGTCGATTAATGCCAACACTGGTTAAAATATTGCCCAGTGTCACCTACAGGTGACACTGAATAAATTCAACATTATTTTAGATACATAATAAAGTTTTTCTTGCAAAAAAATCTCTTTCATTATAAGCTGGATTCTCAAATAATAATTTGTAATAACAATAATAACAGTATTTAGCCTTTAGACATTTTTATAGCAGCGAAAATACGACAAGATGCACTAACAGGCAGAAAAACAGAACACCATTCGAAATAACGGAATTAATTTGACCGTTGAAATAACGTCAGTGTTGCCAAATTAAAACCATGAATACTACTAAGTATTAATATTTTAGTAGTACCACATTTATTTTAAAATATGTTATATTGTCTTTAAAAAAAATTGCAAATCACTGTCACCTAGAGGTGACACTGGGAATTCCCGAGTTAAAAGTATCAGGAAATTAGACAGTATATAAATGGATCCACAAGACGAACATTCAGTATTCAGTAATCGTCCTTCTGACCGAAGTCAACTACTTGCTGGATAATCGACTCGATCACCGTGCGGTGACAAAGTAAATTATTTCGTTTCAAATTATATTATAAAAATAGTATTTTTGTATTTTGTGAAATAAAGTTCTTTTTTTAAATATAAACTGCCTAATTTATGTATATGTATGCCTAATGTATATATATATATATATATATATATATATATATATATATATATATATATATATATATATAAACAGGGTGTAAAATAAATAAGTCTCATCCTTTTGAGAGATGGTTTATCTCGGTGTAAAATAGCCGAAGACATAAAACTTTTTTCGGAATTCGCCATCTGAGAAAATCGCATCCCAGCCAGCTGATCGTTTAATATAAATTTCTCTGACTACGTCTCTGACCACACTAAAATTATTCACACCCTGTATAATAAACATTTTAAAAAGAAATTTATTTTACCATCATAATAATATGTAAACATTTCTTGATTTTTGAATTGATACATACTGTATCGTACAAAAAAAAGCGAACACAATTTTTCATAAATTCTGATTAAAATAAGTTTATGAAATATTTTTATAGTTCTTAAAATTTTGCAGTTTTTTATATCACAGGACATTATGAATGTTGTAAAAACCATAACTCTGCATTACGCAGTATTAATTTAATAACAAATTACATTAAAAACTACGAATTGCCAAACAACCAAAAAAGGAACACAACACAGAAGTTATAAATTTATAAAAGTTACAAGAACAAAACACAAAAGTTATAAATTTTTAAAAAAAAAAATTTCCATTAATTGTAAATTTCAAAAATTAAAAACTTTTTCCTTTAACTGTCATAAAACATTGTTGTTAATTTTTGGTAAACAATTTATTTGATTTCAACTTCATTCACTGTATATTTAGCACACACACATACGTCTATCTACAAAGTCCATACTTGATGGTTCCGAAAGCAAAGTACATCAGAGGATAAAAATTAAAACAATATCAGATAACCGTCTATTTTTGCATCTCTCAATTTTCCTACTAACAATAAGATCAAAAATTCATTTTTAACTCTATGGCTATCAAATAATTTTTGTTTGTAAAAGACAGGTTTAGATATAAACTTTGTTATGTTTTGCATAACATTGGGTATCATATTCTATACACGCTACGTATAGTATTAAAGTCGGTATTAAACTAATACTTCGAACATGTAATAATTTTTTTAGAATTATTTTTGATTACAATTTCTGAATTTTATAATGTTCATTTTAAGTAAAATACATTCTACACTAGAAATGGGCAACGAGAAAATTCCCGATGGGGATTTTCCCGGGATATTCCCATTTGGGTAATTATTGGGTATTTTCCCGGAAAAATTCCCGAAACCTGGGTAAAAACGATTACTTATAATTAGCTGTACTATTTTACTCAATTTACGTGAATATCCGTTTCACGCGGATTCAATTGACGCGGATAAAAATATGCGTAAATTAATTCCTTCATTATAAAAGAAAAAATACTGGAAATAAAAGCTACTAAAAATTTTAGAGAATTTTATAATACAAATGATAACGAATATGTAGAAATTTATATGTTAAAATTTTAAAAATATCATTATTTTCGATATGGATAATTTTCGATAACGAAAAGTAGGTTTTGACAGTCCCAATATGTGGGGAATACCCACAACTTACTTCGCTTAAGTCTTCAAAAATTTCGTTATTTTTTCGCTGCGACGCACCGTTTACGAGTTATTTACGATTGAAAGTTTGCAATTACGAAAAGTAACGAAAACTTATTTTTTGGAAAATTTTTAATTGCTGACTAACTCAATGACACTAATGGAGCCTAAAGTAACCAATTATAACTAATTTATGGTGCGTAATTCGGTGTCGATAATTTTCGGTAACTAAAAATAGGTTTTGACAGTCGCAATATGTTTGAATACCCACAACTAGCTTCGCTTAATCCTTCAAAAATTTCGTTATTTTTTCGCTACGACACTCTGTTTACAAGATATTTACGATCAAAGGTTTCGATAATGACAAGTACCTATCTATCATTTAAAAGCAAACATAATAAAGTCATTTACATTAATCATTTAGATAATCCAAATTCGGAAGTAATTATTTTGATAATATTCACATGTTGGCATATTAGTAAATAGCTTTTTTTTAAAAAGTAATATAGCATACTTATGCTTTATCTATCTCTCACCGTTTTCGAGATACATATTTGAAAAATTCAATTTTTACCCTAATTTTTAAAGTGCGATTTCACTCTTTCCAACCGTTTTTCCGCAGGTATAAAAAATACGTGTCGCTTATCTTTTATTGTTCTATACAACATATTCGTTTCAACAGCGAGTAAATCAATCGACTACAAAGTTTAGTTAACTAATAGTAAACTAAAGTAATGCCAACACTAATTCTATCTAATTAAATGACATTTTTATAATATAGATTTTTTCGAGCCGGCAATGTATGTCTCGATAACTATGCATTTCATGTATGTGCTTTTCATGACATATGAGCCATTTCATGACTATGTCACACTTTAAGAAGTTCTGGTGTAACACTGATTTTATTATACATATTATGTGTCTCTATTTGTAATTACATATTACCTGCTGATATGTATTGGTACATATGTATTGGTTAAACCGTCGAAAAATTTTTTGCTATCAATAATAAACCAAATGTATCATAGTACACTATAAATTCAACTATGTTAATTGAATGCAAGCGGAGTGGAGTGAAATCAAAAAAGTGTTTACACTATAGGTACAAGCCATAACAAGTCTGATATCGCTCCGATAAAATATTACCTGAGTGGTATTGATATTGGAGCGGCATTGGACCGGAAGCGAACCGTGACTGATATCGGATCGATATCAGAGCGATGATGTGAATATACTCATTGTTTATTGTGTAAGAATATTTTATCGAATCGGGAGCGTAGTGATATCGTACCGAGAGCGGAGCGTTAATGTAAATCGGGGCTTAATCACAGTACAGCTGAACTCTTTTTTATGCGGTTTTTTTTGTGCGATTTTTTTTATGCGGTTTGTAAAAAATGGCCATTAAAATGCATAATGTGAATCAAAATCACGAGACAGTAAGAAACTTAAACAACTACTATAATAACTTTCTTTGATAAAAATATTTTTTAACGACTTTTAAGCATTTAATCAATACATTGCATAAGAACATAAATTATTGCATCATTTAATTTTTTTATCCATGTATTTTTCAAAATTTTTATAATATTATAAAAAGGAAATAAAATGTTCCTACGTGTAAATTAAGGCTTTATCTTGTTTATAGAAACAACTTCTAAGGAAATTTCTAAGTTTTGAGTGTTTTGAGTGATGTTTTTTCGATGGAACTTTTTTTATGCGGTCTCGAGCAACCGCATAAAAAAAGCTTTTTTGTACAATCTGGATCGAACTATACTTTTTATAGCTATTTATGATATTTTTAAATATATTTTTTTGTGTGATTTTTTTTATGCGGTCCCCTCCGGCACACAAAAAAAGTATCAACTGTATTATTTTATTATTTTTATTTCATTTTAAAGAAAGTTGGATAACTAGAAAGTATCAATTTACCTTTAATTTAACATTTTTGGGGAAAAATTTAGTATTAGAAAAATAACCCTAGCATGGATTTTTAGTGTACTTGTAATTTATTTTATTTTTATTAGAGAACTGAGAAACAATATTTTTCAATCTACCATTCCGTTGAAGCTTAAATAAAAATGTCAAAGTGATAAAATTTATGATTGACTTTAAAAATACATAATTATAGCCTTGCCTTCAAACTAATATTTGTAACAGTGCACACATACATACACAGGTAAAGAAAAAGATATACATTTTAGCATGTATGTATTTCTATGTATGTATTAACACTGGTGGTATTGACGACGGTGATTTGTGATTCCCACGGTCATCATAGCATAGCTGGCTTCATAAATAACTGGGTGTTAATTTTGTTGCCTCGTATGCCTCATATGAATCATATCTGTACTGTAAAAAATAATCAAAAAATTTTTCAAAACCGTTTCTATGTATAACATGGAGGGGAAAACATTATGACCCACATTGGAATCCTCTACAGCCAACCTATAAGGCTCTAGCCACGCCAAACCTATTGAAAGAAGGTTTACGAAATTCGCTTATAGGTATAGGTGAAGTTAACTAAACTTGGTCTGACGTTATTAAATTAAACAAATGCAACAATTTAATCAAAATTAGAGGTACCAAAATTTTTTGTCTCTTTTCGTTTTTGTTATTTTTAGAGTAACTATAGTAATTTAAAATTGTCCGTCTAATATATCATTTTTTTCACCATTCAACGTATTTATTTTATGATGCTATAGGGACCGAGTCTGAACTATAGACGGCAGCACTGGCACCGATAGTGGCGCCTTTATATGTCTAAAAATGAAACATATTAATGGTGAATGAGAAATGGGGGAAATAAAAATGAGTGTTACTATGGTGTTACTTGATATGAATTTTTTTTTGCTTGTCAGTTAATAAAAATTAAAAGAAACTTCGGACTCTTGTTGAGAAAAAAGCAATATATCACCAAATTACACGTACATAAACTCTAATGGAAAATACGGAATTTTTGTTATATTTCAATAAAAAATGATGCTAAAAATTTAAAATTTTGCATAGAAAATAAGTAAATTTGTTTAAACATGTATACGAAACTTAAAAATAAATAATTAGAAAATACTATACTATCCGGCGTGACGTTGTTGAAAAAAAGTTAATTCTTGGAGTAAATGAATTATTAACTGAAAATCTGGTGACATCTGATAATGTCGTATTAACTGAAGCGTGGTAGAAAATCCAGAAATAAAATTAAATCTTATATTAAACAGTAATATAAAATGGAAAAATTGAAATGACCCCAATCTAGTACCGAAGTGTTAATTGAAAATTATTTACGGTTCTTTTTAATAGTTAAAATAAATAAAAGCAATAATTTTGAAAGTTTTTTATTATTGTTCTTTTAATACCTATGTAAAGAAATAATTATTTGGAAGTGAAATTTTAAATCTTAATTCTGTCGAATACCTTTTGTATAAAATATTGGCAGAATGACTCCTTTTAAAACAACTATAATAAAAGGAAAAAAATTCAAACAAATTCAGTTATCGTTAAATAAAAGAAAAAAAAAATTAATTTCTGTAAAGAATTGGTAATTTTTTTCTGTATATTTCTTCCAACATAGTATCCTTACACTGAAACAATTTTATAAATTTCTTCAGTTTTATTTGTTATAAAACAATCACTATTATGACCTCGATAACAATTGATGTCAAACTTATGAACCCTTCTGGTGAGCATCCAACTAAAAATTTGATTGTGTACTCATTTTTGTACTCTGAGTACATTAATACCTTTTGCAGTCTATGATTATACATGTGTCCAGAATGTTTTGTTTAAATATTTCAGGCCTACAAGTCTTTATAGTTGCCTTTAACGGTCACACAATGAATTTTTCTGGCAAGATACGTAACGTTGAAATAGTAACTATAAATATTTATTTTTTTTATATACATATAAAAATACGATGAATTTGGAGTATGTAATACAGTTAAAGGGGCCGTCCATTAATCACGTGATGTTTTTTTTTTGCATTTTTTGACCCTCCCTCCCCCTTGGTGATACATGGTGAGGTTTAAGGCTACCCCCTCCCCCCCCTCTATCACGTGTATTTTTTCGTACCTGCAAAGAATCTAATTTTTTTTTAATATTTATAAAATACTGGTATAAGTATCATCTAATTTTATTATAGAAAATAAAACACTACTATAATAACGTTCAGAAGTAGACAGAAAGGTTGCAATTTTTTTTTTTTTTTTGATTGACATAAAAATAATAGAAATGCGAAAAACTTTTTTGTACTAATACATGAACATTACTTAATGTACAGTATTTTCGGACCACGGATTAGCAAGATTTTCTTCAACACCAATAACTGGATAAGCATCTTGCAAATCAGTTGTTGGCACAGTGCTTTGTTGAAGATCAACATCGGTTTCATCAAGCCACTCGGCGTCATCATTTTCGCGCACTACGCAGAGAATCTCTCTCGATCTACCGTTCGATCGTCGCGTGAGGATGCGGGAAGGACGAACATTGTGCATCTCTGGACTATTATATTGATAGCGAATCAAGATCACACTACAAGCCGTTTTCGATTTTGTACACGTTTGACGAAAAAATAAATACATGTAACGCCGCTTTTCGGTTGAGTATCGCGCACTTGCCGAAAAAATAAATACACGTGATATATTACTTTAACCCCCCTCCCCCTTGTGATATTTCGTGATTTTTTATGGGACCCCTCCCCCCCTTTCAAGCCTCACGTGATTAATGGACAGCCCCAAAGCTGAATAATACAATCCTGTTTTTTTTTTTTTTTTTTTTTTTTTTTTTTATTAAATTTTATGAGTATAATGAACAATCTTGTTTTTTTTTGGAAACTTAACTTTTCACTTTCTGTAATAGCATTTAAAAAACAACCCTACACATTGTATGTAACACCTAGGGGCATATTACGTATGGTCTGACTGAGTTACAGCCTAGGGAGGTAGAATTGTAGCGGCTGCAAGTATTTTTCAAAAAATTCTTTAGGATTTGTAAATACCTCCGTAATACTATGACCCAAATACAATTGAATTCTTCAATAGAAAGCAACTTGATGGAAAACAGACTATTCGGAGTTGCATCACAGAATATAAGTTCTTAAGAAAGTAAGAGTATGGGTCTAAATAAATACCTATTCTCAAGAAACGCTTTTTATAACATACACATATCGGCATAATTAGCGGAACATAAAAAAAATATAAAAACCTATTTATTAAACAAAGTTGGCGGTTTTTTTTTCATTTTTACTTAAAATAATATTGAAGTTACGAATCAATTGACTTTCCATAGAATTGTTTTTATTTATTATTGATCCAATTCTTTTTAAGAGGTCTGTCACTTTCGAATTCAAATGCCGTTTCTTCTCAATGTGCCGAGCTTCGAGCTTCAAACTGCCGTAATTGAAGAATGGCAAAGACTGTCCCAGGAAACTATAGATAACATCATCCTGAGTATAGAAAAACGAATCGAAGCTTTGATAAGAGCACAGGAGGAACCAGGCAGGATTAAAACGCTATGTTTCATTTTCTATTTGTTAAACAATCTTTAACTTAAATGATTCTTAGACGACATAAGATTCCCAAAATTTGCCATTTTATATGGTTACTTGTTTTGCTACCGAAAATAAAGGTATATCGACTTGTGAACATGTAATTTTAAGTGAATAATTAAATAAGATTAATATTTTCTTGAAATTAAATGGTTTGTTTGATTTTTACAGATATTTTGTATGTTCCGCTAATTCTGCCGGTGTGTGTATTTTAGAGCAAACGCGTGAAGAAATGCTGATAGTGGGGAGTGACATTTGATTTAAACACCTCACTGGTAACGCCCATTATACTATTATATTTTTCTTCATTTTTTATGGCCTTTAGCCCTTAAAAACCTGAACAAAGCGTCGTTTCGGAAGCGTCGGATTAATAACATACGGATCATAACTTCCATTTTTCATTTTATTTTTTGAGGTGATTTTAATGTTAGGCTCACAGATTGTATTTAAAGTTTTCTTCATGTTAATATTAACTTGCATTTCCGTATATCTTATCCCATCTATGTTGTTTAAATTACACATAATTTGGATTGACACATTCTTCGAAACATTCTTCTATATGACATCTACTATTATGACTAATTATTACTGGGATATTATCTGCTATGTTAAGTATGTTAAGCATGTTAAACACTTAATTCTCTGATTCCGTTATGGGCAGTTGTTGTACGCAGTTTTGCAATACAACATCAATATCAATCACATCAGCAAAACGTTTGTACGTTTTTTATACTTACTTTTACCAAGAAAATTGGATCAACTTTTAATACAATATCTTATTATGAAATTCATGCTGATATTAATCCTACAAATAATATTACTTAATTGATAATTTAATTATCAGAAAGTGCATTTTAAATATTAATAAAATTTAATTTGCATTTAATAACATTATAGACAAGATATCCAAAAATCTAAAAATAGTTATGTATATCTATGTCACACCCGAAATGCATCGCTAAATCTGACACCAGATGGCAATAATGTCGTCAAGCTCGGTCCCTATTGACAAATAATTGACACATAATAATATAAAAAATTATTTTTAGGTAAAGCAAATCAGCACTACAACAGTTACAATAGTTACACAGATGAAATAGTAGCACAAGGGCATCACGCAAGACATGAGCAACATCATTTCCATAACAACAATGGACACAATTACCGAGAAAATGAGGGTGGTATAGTCTGTTATCAATGCAACAGTGAATATGATCCAAGATGTGGGGACCCATTCGATCCATATACGCTTGGTGTTGTCAATTGTTCGATGCGGAAACCGCCAGAACATTTAGGTCAGATGACAGCTACTTTATGTAGGAAAACCGTACAACGTGGTAAGAAAGACGTTTACTTTGTGTTTTGAATATCCATTATTGAGGAGTTAAGGAGGGGGTAAGGTTAATTCGTACGAAAAAAGGCATGTTTTTGTTATTTTTTTGTGACGACACAGTTAAAAGCTCTTTATTAAAACCAGTGGTACATTAAAGTATGACATTCGAAGAATATTGTATAAAATTTTCACGAAGAAATATTAAAAAATACAGTAATGGCAGCAATTATTCGGACGTGTCTCGGAAAAAATTAGAATTGCGGTGCCCCTCATAACTTGGTGCTGGATCATCCGAAATAAAAAAATTAAAGTTCATTCGTTAGATAATAGTTTTCCTCGGGTAACGCTGGGAGGGTTTTTCGGATTTTCAATTTTTCACTTTTTAGGAACACTTAGAAAGGAAAAACACGATTTTTTGCGAAAAAAATCGGCTAATTTGTTATTGTAAAATAAAAATTATTAACAAATTTGAAAAAAACTCTCCAGCGTTACCTCGTAAATTATCTACAGAAATAGTGTTCAAAATTTCAAAAGATCGGTGCTGTAGTTTTGAAGTTATGAGGGGCACCGTCTTTGAAAACGTGAGCTTTGGGGAAAACCCTTTAAAGTTTTGAACACTTAAAAATTCTTGTATAAAACTGATATAGAATACTTACTGCTAAACTAAATTTTGTACCCTACACTGACAAAATATACAGTACAGGTATAAACACGTTTGTACTTGCATTGAAATTTCTATAACTGAGAGAGAGAGATATTTAGAGACCGAAACATCTGCCAGGTAACAACAAAAATGCTTATAACTTCGTCAATTTTGCTCCAATCAACTTGAAATTTTGAGACAATATTCTTGAGATATTATGCATTCAGTTAAAAAAATTAAAAAAAAAAAAAGAAAAAAAATATATTTTAATACCTTACCCCGCCCTTAATTGTTGTAAAGTGTCGAGAAGTGGGATCCCCTGTGACAACAATAGATAGAATTTTTAAATTTTAATAACTGTGTCTCTTTGTTGGTCTATAAACTGGCCTAGGTAGTAATAACTTAATAATTTATCTTACATTATTATTACAGTGTATGGAAAAACTCGTGTAATTCGAGGATGCGGATACATTACAGACGACCGTGATGATAAAATGTGTCTCAAACGATCCGGCACACACGACGTTCACATATTATATTGTGCATGTACCACTTCATTGTGTAATCGGGGAATAACACATTTCCAAACATCTAGTTATATTATATTAATTGAAACATTGTTGATTATTGGTGCATTTACCAAATGTATACATTATCTATGAATTTCAATAAATATCACATTAATAGAAAACTAATAATATTAATTTTAAAGAAAATGAAAGAAGATAATGTCCATTAATTTATTTTAAAAAAAGATACAGTCGTAATAACTATTTATTTTTATTATTAAAAGTAAATAAAATAGAATTATATTTTATATTTTAAGACGTGTTTGTAAGCTAAAAATACTAGACAAACATATTGAATGCCGTAGGTTAAATTAAATTCGTGTAATTTAATTTAAAAGTTTATAAAAATTACTGTTATAAATTTTTAAATTCAATAGCACCATAAAAAACATACGAAATTGATGTTCGATAGCATATGCACAAAGTCACTAAAACTCTTTATTTTGGACCTTAAAATTTCGGTAATTTATTACACGCCAATATACATATAATTAAAAATTCTAGATATCTATTTTAAATACTTGGACGTAATAAAGTTTCTGTCGATAATTTCAAAGGAAACATTTCCCTCTCTTACATTCTGATAATTTGAAAACGTTAGACAAAAACAATACTTGAATGTTTTAATTATCGGTAAAGTTAATTGTAGCCGCTTAATCTACTAGTATGGGAGGTAGCGTTGTATTATCATTAGTGATTTTAGGCTGAATGAATTCTACTTTAAATATTAGATTAGTACCTTATAATCGTCAAAATGGGCGTCAGCCGTAGCACCCGCGATGGACCTAAAAGAGGCAGCGGGTTTAATTTTGCGCTACTTTTTGACATTTAGAACTGTAAAATATTGTCTAATGATTTTACATTACAAAAAAAATTGTTGTTGTAATTTTTAATTTCCATAGTTATGTTTGATTAGAGATTTGTTTAACTTGCTATGATCGATATTAATTTTAAAAAAATTAATTAAAGAACTAACTTTTTTAGCTAGATTTTGATCGGTTGTTCTGCTCTAATTAAACATAACTATGGAAATTAAAAATTATAATAACAATTTTTTTGTAATGTAAAATCAGTGGACAATATTTGACAGTTCTAAATGTCAAAAAGTAGCGCAAAACTAAACTCACTGCTTTTTTTAGGTCCACCGCGGGTGCGACGGTTGACGCCCGTTTTGATCACTATAAAGCAAGGTTTATATATGTTTATGAGGTTCGTTAATCAAATGAAAACGACACTTGACTGTGAGCTGCAGTATAACCAGGTCCGGAACATTTTTCTTTTTATTATGTCTTAGTAATGTTGGAAGTGAACAAAAATATTTAAATTAATGAAAATATAAAATACCCGAGTCAAGTTTTCAGAAAAGAGAATAAAAAATAATTCATATAATTTTTTTCAATTAAATATAGATAAAATAAGTATTTGAAATATATTTATTTTACTACGGTTTGTCAGAAAAATAGATACAAATGTATTCGATAATGTTACACATGTGTGTATTCATTCTCTGTATGTCATAGAATTCGGGAATTATGAAACATTAATGAAAAACTGTGTCTTACTTTGTTAATTACGGATTAATTTAGGTGTTTTCAATGTTTTTAATTCAACAACGTTATTCTATACCCTTTTTTGGAAATTGAAAATAGCTAACGTCTTTATTTAATGGCTTATACTGTGAATTTCTACAATTTGGCACAGAACACCGTATACCAGGCATGACTATAAAAATACGTAAGAAAAATTTTAGATGCCAGCCCTGAAATAACGATTTTTAAAGCAGCAATTAATGAAATTAGTTAAAATAACTAAATAACTTACATTTGGTACAAAATAACAAACAAAATGTAAAAAATTAATAAAAATTAATTATATTAAACTGAATATTATATTATAATAATTAATAGTTATTCAGAAATAATACTTTAAAATTTAAAAATGACAGTTCATATACAAATATTGCTGATGATCAGTTGACGCTATAAAATAACTGATTGCAGTCCAAAAGGAATACATTTGTAGCATAGGGATTTAGTGTACCTCATAAACATATTATTATGTCGTAGTCATATAGTCAGATACGTTATGTCACGAAATATCGAGGCAATTCATGTTATGCTGGCATTTTATGTAACTTGAAGATTTTACAGATTCAGCCTAGTCAGTTCAGGAAACAGCTACTTTATTTCGACATTTTGTGTTAAATTAAGAAATTCGTAACTGTTGATGTTTTATTGTACATATGTATAATATTCTTAATATTATAATCGACAGATTGTGTTTACGTAATATCATTTCTACCAGATTCTTAAGGGGGAAACAAAAAAAACAAATGTGACAAAACAAAATAATATAATTTTATTTTTCAAAAGGAAAAAAATACACATACAATAACCTAGAAAGTAGTTTTTTTTACCCAGTGAACATTTTTCTGTAAATTTTATGTCACAGTGACAGAACTAAAAGTCACATGTTACATAACATGTGAGTCACATATGACTCACATGTAACTTACAATTTCCCGCTTATAAACGTAACAATGTGACGTAACATTGTTATGTTCTTGTTACGTTTTAGGAAAATATAACTTTGATGTTACCTTATAGATAAAAATTACGCCTTCTTTTGCAAAAAGCAAATTCAAAATTCCCTTTTTTTGTTTCTTATTAACATTACATACACATATTACCAACTTATTGACATATACATACACCTAAATTATTATTATTATTTTTTTTTGTTGACTGTTGCAGGATTTGAACCATTATCCAAGCTGAAACATCTTTTAAATTATCGACAGTTTTAACCACTAGACCAAACTCACTTATTTATTCTGATCGTTATATATTAATATATATCACAAAATAGTAAATAAAGCCTTAGAAGAATTTTCATAAAAGTTTCATTTTTAAATTAGGATGTGGCTATTTATACATACAGTATGTATAACTAATTGGCTATTTATACATACAGTATGTATACGCAATTGGCTATTTATACATACGGTATGTATACGAAATTGGCTATTTATACATATATAGTGTGTATATGAAATTAGCTGTTTATACATAATTATGTGTATACTGAATTGGCTATTTAAACCTACAGTATGTAGTTATGTACTACCTAAAGCTAAACTGTATGCGCAGTTGGCTACTTATACATACTGATTGAATGCGCTATTATTACAATTAATATTTTTTTAATAACTACACCATTATAATAACCGAATACCTCCGATTGAGCTGAATTATTTTTTTACATAATATTTTTGGCTTAAGAAGTTATCCCCTAAACGGATTTCTGGCCACGAGGATCGGAAGTGTATTTTTCAACCCTTCGAATGTCAAGCCTAGGAATTACTAAAATATGTTTTCTGTTACCATAGCAACAAAAATTAAAGATCGATTCTTATGGAACTTGGTGAGTAGCACAAAAAAGAAATAATGAAGTTTTTCGATATTTTGCTTAGTTTTCGTGATATTACGTGTCAAATTTGAAAAACTTACTATATTGGATAGACAATTACGGTAGGTATATTACGGCTTGTATTGATAGAAGTAAGTGGAAAATGGACCGGACAACTTCATTAAAACCTCATTTTCAGGCAAAGAGTAATTAAATAATTTTGAAGTCATTACACGCCGAGACATATTTGTAAATAATAACCCTTTGCCCAAGAATGAGGTTTCATTGGTGATGTCCCGTTCATTTTTCACTAATTTCTATGAATAAAAACCAAAATATACCATTCAAAAATTATATTTAAAACTGAGTTTATATCCGTAAAAATTGATACTAGGTATATGTGTATGTGTGTAATATACAATTCATTATCTCATTATAGTAAGTTTTAGAAATACAACACATATTATCTCGAGAAGTAAACAGGATATCGAAAAAATTTGTTTTTTCTTTTTTATTCCATTGATCAAATTCTATAAGAATCTGCCTCTAATTTTTTATTACCATAACAAAGGAAACCTTTTTTTAGTCCTCAGATATGCAACTTCCGGTTGGCGTCGCCAAAAATCCGTTCTTAAGCTAAAAAGATTATGCAAAATTCAATCGGCGAGAATTTCATTATTAGAATCGATAAATTTGTTATTATAAGTTATTTTACTGTCACCAGTGGAAAAGTCCATTTTAATACGCGCACCACGAAATTTTGACGATATTTTTGGTGCTCAATGTGCGCATTATACATCAGAAATTACGGTAATTCTGAATAAGTAGTCAACTGCGTATATATACTGCATGTTTAAACAAAATATTCCATATACATACTGTATGTATAAATAGCCAATTTCGTATACATACTGTATGTATAAATAGCCAATTGCGTATACATACTGTATGTATAAATAGCCAATTGCGTATACATACTGTATGTATAAATAGCCACATCCTTTAAATTAATATGTAATAAAATTAACGTTGTTTTAACGACGTATTAATGTTGTTTTAATGAAATGTCGCAATCATGACTCTTTTGTTATGTTTTTGTGACGTATCAATATTAATAAAACATTCGTTCATCCATTTCATCCATCCATTTTTGTATAAGTCGATTTATGTTATTTGTTATATGGATTATGGGGTTATATTATGTATATTATGGGGTTATATAATATAACCCCATAACCCATATAACAAATAACATAAATTAACTTATACAAAAATGGATGGATGAAATTTAATTACATCAGACGCCAACAGGGGATAGATTGAAAAACTGCAGGAATCTTTAAATGGATAATTCCTCACGAATTGATACATTTAAAATTAATATGGTAACAAAACATTTCACAAAAGTGACAAGTGAAATGTTTTATTAATATTGATACGTCACAAAAACAACAAAAGAGTCATGATTGTGACATTTCATTAAAACAACGTTAATACGTCACAAAAACATAGCATAAGAGTACTGTTGTGACGTTTTGTTCAAAGTAACATTTTTAGGTCATCAGGACGTAACAAAAGAGTCATGGTTGTGACATTTCATTAAAGTAACGTTGATACGTCACAAAAACATAACATAAGAGTCAGGTCTGTGAGGTTTTATCAAAGTAACATTGTTAGGTTGCGAAGACATAACATAAGAGTCACACTGTGACGTTTTATCCAAGCAACCTTGATACATCATCTAAACGTAACATAGCAGTCACAAATGTGACATTTTATTACAGTCACAATGGCATGTAACTGTTACGTAACATACAGGTAACAATTAGGTATATAACATAAAACTCTAATTTTATATAATTGTTATGTCACCCATAAGTCAAAAAAGTTACGTAACTTGTTATTTCCTTGTTACATCACATTTACATTCTATGTTCACTGGGTAAATGACCGAAATTAGATAATCATATTTCATATTTTCTATCATAAAAAAAGTATAATTATGTTAAACGTTAAACATAAAATTATATTCTTTATTCCGAAAAGTTATATTCTTTTTTCTAACAATAAAAATTTCTTTTTTCTGAAATTTTTTTGCGATTGTATAGGTGAAATTATCTAAACTTGGATTAACGTCATTAACAAATGAAATAAAATTTTAATTAGACGTACAATTTTATATCACTATAGTTACTCTAATACAAAAATAACAAAAAAGGAAAAAGAGACAGAAAATTTTGGTATTCTACGTCTAATTTTGATAAATTTGTTGCACTTGTTTAATAACCTCAGTCCAAGTTTAGATAATTTCACCTATACCTACATTGGTATTTTTTATTTATTGGCACATGGATTACTTTTATGACAACGCGAATTGCATTGTAATTTAAATTTAAAACACAAACATCTATTGTTTAAACATTGTAATCTGGATGCCTGACATGAACATTTTAAAAAGCCTTGTCCTTTAAATAAGGATTCTACGTAAACTGCTTCTCGCAGTGATAAAAATTTATCAAAATTTACTTGACTTAATTGGAGAAAATTTAATGACGCTTTTTTTATGTCAGATTTATTAAACCAAGTTTTTATAATTCCTCCTTTCGTGCCAACTTGATATACCCCGTTCTCTACTTTAAACTTTAATAATTACTCCAATAAGATTGGGTGGCCGGGTGGATCACCTGGACTTCGATCTATCTTATCAATGTTAATTAAAACACAGTCACCACTATTTAAGTCTGGTAAAATTTTTTTAGTGACAGCTATCATTTCTTTTGCTTGAACTTTCTGACCCTCGTAAGCTTCCTTCTGATGAGTATTGATAGACTTTTCAGAGGCACATAATCTGCACAATTTTTCTTTATTTGCACATAATGAGTGAATCGGTATTCTACACATATCGCATTGAATAATCTCATGAAGTGTACTTTCTTCACAATTCATACATAATATGTTAAGATCATTGATATTAACGACAGGTACTTCAATCGAATCTTTATTGATTACGTCTAGCACAATGGTATTACCCATTTCATTTAAATCAACTAATTCATTTTGATTTGATTATTTGGCGGACCTCGACTTTGATCGTGTGTTGAATCTAGGTTAATTTCGATATTCGTATTTTATAAATCTTCTTCTGAAGTTATAGATGAGAGCATGTGCTGTGGAAGATTTGTTTATGCAAGTCCTAATTTTGGATCACTTTCAAAAACTGATTTAAATGGACTTCTACCTATAATCCGATGTAAAAAATTATTTTTTTGCCACTGAACGTAATGGCAACCCATAGACCATACTGTTGACTTATTATCTTCCATCCATGCCCGTAGCATATTCTCAATATCTTGGTTAGATCTTTCCACACTCCCCTGCGATTGTGAATGATGAGGTCTCCCGTGTATAATATGTAATTTTGGCCACATAATTTTTAATTTGTTAATCACTTTATTTACAAATTCTCTTCCATTATCGCTCTGTAGTATCGAAGGAGCGCCAAATTGTAAAAAAATTTTTAAAAGTTCATTTGCAACATCTACAGCTTGTTTAGAACGCAAAGGTCTAAGACATACATATTTCGTTGCGTGATCTTGGTAGTTTAACAGCCACTTATAATCACCATCAGATATTGACTGGAAATCAATGAGATCCCCTTGTCCTCTCGTCATAAAATGTTCTGTAGTAATTGGTCTAACAACTACTTTTGCGACAGATTTATTTTTTTTTAATTGACAAGTTTTGCAGGTTTTTTAAAAAATTTCAACACATCGTCTTGGAATATAACAGTTTTGACGAATGATGCTTATCATTTTATCTCTAGAACCATGGACACAATTAATATGAAATATCCAATAATCTGTTAAATATTTCTTCTTCCGCAAGGTTAGCTTATTTGGATTTTTTTATAATAATTATTATATTCTTTACTGCTTAATCTTTTAATAATGCTACGTGTATCATTCTATATGTGCATCTAATACAGTGAATACGGTGAATACAGTTTGTACGGTTTGTACAAAAAACAAAGCATTCATTTGAGTTAATTTTCAACAATGTTTCCAACGGTCCGCAACGGTCTTTTTTAACTCATGTCCGTTACAATTATAATTTAAATAATTATTGTTGTTTATTTCCAAATTTGTAGATAAAAAAAATTAAGAAGAAAAAATTTATTTTTTATAATTCTTCAACAAAATTTGAATTACTTATGCAGTTACAGAATGCAATGTAATTACAGTTACAGAAATGTGAAAAGCTTAAATGCGCATGGCTCTGACCAACAGTCATATAAATTGCATTTGATTTAACTATGGTTTCCGATCTCTGGCCAAAAAATCGATCTTGTGGATCGATTTGAATCGTCAAATAAAAAATCGATGCAGAAGAAAATCGGCTTACAAAAGATCGATCCCGTGGAAAAATGATTGGATCAAATTGGATATAAATATCAGATCCAATTAGATCCTAAAATTGGCCCTATCTAATTAGATCCAATTGGATCTGAATTACCGGGTGTAATTTTAAATCTTGGATCCAAAAAGAACGCAAATTTTTTTTTTTATTATCTGTTTTCTACTATCTCTCTTTCTTTATCTTTATTTGTAGGTACTATACAACATTCCCTATACCTTACGGACTACGTACCATTTTTTTTTTTAATGTTGTATTGTAAATGTTTGGCTCTTGTGGGATTCGATCACGCTTCATGTTGCAGGTGTGTAGAATATGACGTAGAATCGACACTCTTACCGACTGGCCTACGCTATCCTTGTTTATATAGCCCAGTCGATAAAAGTGTCGATTCTACGTCATATTCTACACACCTGCAACATGAACAGTGGTCGAATCCCACAAGAGCCAAACATTTACAATACAACATTAAAAAAAATGGTACGTAGTCCGTAAGGTACCGGAATGTTGTATAGTACCTACAAATAAAGATAAAGAAAGAGAGATAGTAGAAAAGAGATAATAAAAAAAAAAAATTGCGTTCTTTTTGGATCCAATTGGATCCAAGATTTAAAATTACAACATTCCCTATACCTTACGGACTACGTACCATTTTTTTTTAAATCTTGGATCCAATTGGATCCAAAAAGAACGCAAATTTTTTTTATTATCTGTTTTCTACTATCTCTCTTTCTTTATCTTTATTTGTAGATACTATACAACATTCCCTATACCATACGGACTACGTACCATTTTTTTCTTTAATGTTGCATTGTAAATGTTTGGGTCTTGTGGGATTCGATCACTGTTCATGTTGCAGGTGGGTAGAATATGACGTAGAATCGACACTCTTACCGACTGGCCTACGCTATCCTTGTTTATATAGCCCAGTCGATAAAAGTGTCGATTCTACGTCATATTCTACACACCTGCAACATGAACAGTGGTCGAATCCCACAAGAGCCAAACATTTACAATACAACATTAAAAAAAATGGTACGTAGTCCGTAAGGTACCGGAATGTTGTATAGTACCTACAAATAAAGATAAAGAAAGAGAGATAGTAGAAAAGAGATAATAAAAAAAAAAAAATTGCGTTCTTTTTGGATCCAATTGGATCCAAGATTTAAAATTACAACATTCCCTATACCTTACGGACTACGTACCATTTTTTTTTAAATCTTGGATCCAATTGGATCCAAAAAGAATGCAAATTTTTTTTATTATCTGTTTTCTACTATCTCTCTTTCTTTATCTTTATTTGTAGATACTATACAACATTCCCTATACCATACGGACTACGTACCATTTTTTTCTTTAATGTTGTATTGTAAATGTTTGGGTCTTGTGGGATTCGATCACTGTTCATGTTGCAGGTGGGTAGAATATGACGTAGAATCGACACTCTTACCGACTGGGCTACGCTATCCTTGTTTATATGTATCATTAAATAGTATGTATATTGTTATATTTGATAAATTAGTAAACTTAAGAAATTGTTAGAATTTTCATAACCTTGTAAATTTTCATAACTTTTTGTGTGAGTGGACTTTTATTTTTTATTCGAAATTTTTAAGTATACTTTATCTTTTTAATGAAAAATTATGGATTATTCTAAAACATTATGATTATGAATTATGAATAACTATGAAAAAATATGAATATCTATTACATCCGAATATCTGAAAATCTATTAAAATTTCTGTTTGTTAACGATAATTTCTGACAAACGATGAATTCTTCATAGTTTTTCATAGATTTTTTTCCGTCAAGGTTGACAATTTGAAATTTCGCTCTAATTTTTGAAAGACAATTTCACCTCTTTAAATTGTTTTTCTATCGAAATATACCTATATAAAAATAAACTTTTAGATTTGCAATAAAATATTATGTTATATTGGTAAAGAGCCTTTTTTTGTTCATGAATCCTTATTTTATTTTTGAAAATTATTATTAAGTATGTTATTTAATTTGAAGTCCTATTTTAATAAACAAAAACAGCATGTCATAAAAAAATTAAATATCAGATCTAATTGGATCTGAAAAATAACGAAAAATAAAATGCCAGATCTAATTGGATCAAATTTGATCAATAATTGGATCTACTTGGATACAATTGGATCTGACCAATTAAAAAAAAATAAAACATCAGATCCAATTGGATAAGCGAGATAAAAAATTAGATCTATTTGAATCAAATTAGATCAAATTGGATCAAATATTGGATCCAATTAGATCCAAATGGATCAAATTAGATCCAATCATTTTTTCACTGGCGATATATAAAAGTTTCAATGAAGTTTCTTATTGGGTCATCACAAATCAGTTTCAAAAAAATTTTTTAATTTCCTTTGAAGATGAACTGCTGAATTTAATATGAATAAAATGGTTTCCAGTTTGCGCTAAAAGTGTCACATAAATCCAAAATTTGAGTCAATTTTCTATAAATGAATCATAAAAGTGGTAAAATTATTTGACAACATAAATAGTTAAAATATATTTTACAATAATTTTGAAAAAAATATCATAATTTTACTAAAAATATTCTAATTTAAATTCGAAAAGATCGATCTCCGATCCCGTAAATTTTTCACGATCTCTGTATCGATTTGGTCTCCAAAGAATCGATTCGAAAAATCGAAAATCGGCTCTCCAAAAATCGATTTTCGATAAAATCGAATCGAGATTGGAAACCCTAGATTTAACATGAAATGTCGAAATAAAGTAGCTGTTTCTTGAACTGACTAGGCTGAATGTGTAAAATCTTCAAGTTACATAAAATGCCGGCATAACATGAATTGTCTCGGTATTTCGTGAAATAACGTATTTTACTATATGACTACGACATATATAAACCTTGACTATAAGGTACTAATCTAATATTTAAAGTAGAATTCATTCAGCCTAAAATCACTAATGAAAACACACGCGGCCTCCCTTAGGGTACGTCCATACGCTCAAGCTTTACCATCGACTTACTTGCACAAACCTGGTTTGCGCAAGTAAGTCGGCGGTAAAGCTTGAGCCGTGTGGACGGACCTTTACAGAGACAACATACGGAATTATAAATTGTGCCACTATTAATAATGTGCACAAGAATTTTAATATCCAAAACAGAGAGTTTGATAATTTTGGGCATTCTTTATCTAAAAATAATATTTATCAAACTAAATTGTGTCTTTGGATTGTTGTAGGAAAATTCTGCGTTTTTATGTTATTTTGCATACATTAAAAAATTTAGGTAGAAACATAATGAGAAAAAGAAAAAATTTAAAGCCGTGTAAAAAAAAATATTGTTTATAATATTGTAAATAACATCTAACGAAAAACTGATGTATTTCAAATTTTTATTAATAAAATTTTTATTATCAGTGAATCATCAGATTAATTGGACGAATATAATTGTACTTTATGGATTTTCGTCTTACATGTCACCGAATTCGTGTAATTATTTCTCAAGTTTCGTATATTATATAACATTATTTTCCTGCTTTATTCTGGAGGCACTCTTTCTTTAATTACGTGTAAACATTTCTTTTTTTAATTTTTATTTTATAATAATTATAAATATTTAAAATATATGGTAAAATTTTAAAATATTTATAATAATTAATATGTACAAATTTTCTTTTCTCTTTTTTAAATAAATTTTTAATAATAAAGAAATAAACACTATTATTATACCTAAAGTAAATAATAATTATTTTGGAATTCTGTAATTATAAGTAGAATATTCTGGTACTGCCAGCTTGCATTAAAAAAATCAATTTCACAATTCAAAAGGCTAATGAAAGTACATTGTAAGCATATTTACGTAGCGAAAAGTAAAGGATAATTTAATTTTAAAATTTTAATAATTAAGGTCTTAAACGATATTACAATACTGAAAAAAAATAATAGCAGTCTTAGAAGAAGACACTGATAGAGTAAAACACTAACATGGAATATCTTAAATAAAATTCTTTTTTAATACAACGTTTGTATATTCAATTACTATTCTAGTGCAATATTATAAATTAGACATAATTTTTAGGTATATCTTTGTCATATATATATATATATATATATATATATATATATATATATATATATATATATATATATATATATATATATATATATATATATATATATATATATATATATATATATATATATATATGTATATATATATATATACATATATATATACATATATATATATATATATATATATATATATATATATATATATATATATATATATATATATATATTGCTTGTCCGGGAACTGAAGGCATTCAATGCAAGGCCGTGTTTTTATGTAATGTAATGTTTATGTAATTTGCCTTTGTCTATGTAATTCATTGTAATTTTAGTATGTAGGCTAAGAGAAACAGATTATAAACAATATATCTTTTTACTTTTTGCCCTTTTTAAAACTGCCGGGAGTTGACGTACAAGCAATAATTATTATTTAACTGGTGATAAACGGTAATAATATTTCTTTTTACCAAACATCGTTACCATAATTTTATCATTTGTTATATAAATATATTTAAATATATAATTTTGACAGAACTTTTTAATCAGGTGTAAAAAAGACTATTATCCTAATTAAACGCGTTCAAATTTGTACATAAATATTTAAAAAACTTCAAGTAATTACTCAGAATACTGAAAGGCAGTTTTGAGATTTATTAAATATGAATATATCAACAAATATTGTACAATGTACAATATATAACACGCAAGACAATCGAAAGTATTCTACAGAAATAACTTACCATCAAGTTTATTTTAAAATTTATAAACTGAAAAGTAGGTAATATGCGAGTTGACAATGTTAAAAAAAAGTAACTGAATCTGTAAGTTTATTGATAAAAAGTCTAAATTAATAAAACGCTGTGAGCAGCGGAGCCCCATCACGGAAGTCGAATTTTTCCTTTAATCTTCGGTATTGAATGTCTACAAGCGAAATGTAATTGAAAGTCCACAAGCGATTTGTCATTTTGGTGGTTTCAAAAAAGATTATGAGTGTCCGGTTGATCGGGGCTTTAAAAAAAGGTTTTAAGTTTTTAAGGGCTGAATCTCAGTAAATTTCAATTTTGTGCCGATAGCAGTTAGCAGGGAAAAAGCCAACACAATTCGTACGAGGGCATTCCTACCCATGCTTATCCGCCAATTGCCTTTGTAATTATTTTTAAATATTAAAAAAGGAACTTAAATAGTAAACTGAAAGGCCTTTATTAAGATATTTTTTCTTTCCAAAAAACTCCAAAATTTCTATTTTATAAATAATAAAAATCCAAAATTCCTAATTTATAAATAAACAGTGACTTTAATAACATTTTTAAATGTTATTAAAGAAAGTTAAATTTTTTAAAATTACACATTTAACAATAGCATTGAATTCCGATGTAAAAATGGGAGAAGTGGGGGGAAAAGTAATGTGGACTAGGGATGATCGATATTCATCGATGTCAGAAAAACATCGATGTTATGTCCTCGATAACATCGACACATCGATGTTACGAGAATAATATCGAAACATCGATATTACTCTAAGCTATCCAGTATTTATAAAGTCCTGTAGCTGATTTAAAACAAGATCCATTACTATTATGGCAAGTTCTAGGATTCACTTATCCAAATTTGAAAAAAATTGCCATTAAATATTTGTGTTTCACAGCAACTTCAACAACTTCAGAGAGACTTTTTTCAAAAGATGGGCAGCATTTCTATATGCAAAGGAACATATTAAAAGGGAAACTTCTGGCAATCTTAATTTTTAATAAATAAAATAATAGACTATAATGGTTGTTTATTTTGCTACATAAACATCGATGTTTTCGAACATCGATGTCTTTCTTTCGACATATATCGTATATCGATACTCTTGAATCGATTTTAACATCGATGTCAACATCGATGTTTTTCTAATATCGATCATCCCTAATGTGGACTTCCTAAAAGGTACTAGCTGGATACTAACTGAATACACGTACAAAATTTCAGCCCTCTAAGTTTCCCTAGAGAGTCTCTAGACGTGTTAGAAAAGAAGCAAAAAAATTAAGGAAATATTGGCGTAAAAATCGTGGGGGTAAGGGTTAAAAGTTGAAAACTCCAAAAAGCAGTATCTAGCTATTAGCTTAACCTGTACACAAAATTTCAGCCCTCTAGGTTTATTTGGGGAGATTTTGACCCGAACGAAACTGTTAAAAAACAAGAAAAATCATGTTCATTTTGGTATAAAAATGGTAGGGGTAAGGGTTAAAAGTCGAGACCCCCAAAAGGCATCCCCTTGATACTAACTCAATCCGGATACAAAATTTCAGCCCTCTAGGTTTATATGGGTGACCTGTACGAGTGGTACAAACTTCGAAAACGTCGAAAAAGCATGAAATTGTAGCTTAAAAATGAGGGGGGTGGGGGTAAAATATTAAAACCTCCAAAAATCATAACCTAGGAACGAACTTTATCAACACACCAAATTTCAACACTCTACGTTAATTCTGGGGGGCTGTAGGCGTGTTAGATCCAGCCAAGATCCTTTTTTCCCCCTCTACTCCCTCTAAGTCATCCTAGGAAGCTGAATTTTGGATATGTTGTAGATAATTGACCGAAACATTATTTCCAACCGGTTTGGAAAAGTTTTATTGTTTTACCGCCCCCCACCACCCCCTTAAAGATTGGGTCAGATCCAAAATTTGGCCAAAATTTGACCGCACTTTGATACTATTGTTGTGCATTGGAATGAGCCGCATTTACCAAATTTGAGCTCGTAACTTCCATAGGGGGGCCCTACACATATTAAAAGGTAGCGGGAAAATATATATATATATATATATATATATATATATATATATATATATATATATATATATATATATATATATATATATATCAGACATTTTTTTTCTACAGAATCGTGTTCTACGGGTCCGGAAACGGATAGCGCCCCTACTCTCGCCTCTCGCCGTTCTTGTCGTATAGGCTGTATAAGTCTAATTTTTTCAAGGAAAAATTCGACTAAAAATGTGAGTTGTCACAGGGCACTTGTGCTTATCTGTCCTTTTCTAATATATAAACGCTTTTTTTCCTAGCATAGGGGGCCCGCTTAGCCCATATACTGATTTCTGGTGGAATATTGTGCAATAACCCGTTTATTCATCAGTTATGCGAAAAAAGCTCGTTTCTCTAATGAAATCAATTAGAACTTTCACGGATTCTCAATGAATTGTCTCAAGCTCTGTAACCAATCCCAATGTTGAGTGTCTAATACGTGTCAATGACTCGCATTCGTCCTCCACTCATATGATGGACCACTTCATCCTCCACTCCCCATTTTCTAGATACCGATTCTTCCCTATAAATTCCCATTCGATGCAGTTGCTTCTTTAGATGATAGTGCCCAGCAAGAAAACCCACAATAACTTTCAACTTCGTTCTATTTAATTATAGGATTTAAGATAATAATTTCATGGAGGATTTCATTTATCATGAGTGTCGCATGTTTTTGTTCTGCAATATTCATCCATACTGGAATTTTTTTTAGTATGGCTTCAGTAATTGTCCATTTTGCAGTTCTCGTCATTATCTCACAATAGGGTTTTGGACTTTAATCATCCTTTAAAGCACCTTGCTTTGCAAGTTTATTAGTTTTCTCATTGCCCTTAACTCTCACGGAACATAGAACTCATATTGTACTCACTACCAAGTTCTTATAGGAGTTCCCTGCACTCCAGGATAAGTCTTGACTTGATATGAAATGAGTTAATAACTTTGAATGTGTTTGACTATTACTGAAAATAAAGATATTACTATTTCAGTAAGATCTCCTTATATTTCCGTAGAGACAGTTAATAACTGTAAACACCTGCGTTTAGAACACTGTAATATACTGCCCCAGATGCAGTGGCGTAGCGTGCCTTGGAGGGGCCCTATATCAAAATTAGTTGGGGGACCCAAATGAAGGGTACAATTTCTCACAAAAGAAACAAAAATGCTTGCATTAAATTAAAATAAATATTTATTGATTACAAGTTATCAATTCCCCCTAGAAATTGAGCTAGCCAATCAATTCAAATTAAATATACACTTTTCTTGCCTTTTTTTGGCAAATTGATTTATTAAATCATCTATCGCTGAAGACGGTTTCAGTTTTTCTAAAATTTCTGCCTCTATAGACAATAGTGACAAGTCTGATAGCCGTTCCTGCCCCATCGAAGTCTCATTTCTGAAGTTACCCATGTTGCCAACTTTTGGGCGCACGCTTAACCCGGGAAAAAAAGAAATTGCTTTTTTGACTTTTGTCATTTCTGAAGTGAAAACTCTATTATAGGCACGTATGACAGTTTTTTTTATATGTTTTTTTCCCGGGAAGCAAGAGATTAAGTGACATTGTAGATAACATTTTACTAATTTTTGCTTACACACGTTAGGGGCCTCTGTAGCCCGGGGGCCCCGTATCATAGATACGGCTGATATGGCGGTAGCTACGCCCCTGCCCAGATGATGAGATATATCAACTGCTTGACAGACACCAAATATTCCTGCTTCTGCTCGTTCATTGATTTTAGAATCATTAGTGTACCATATTATATCCAGAGCCGGATTTACATAAGAGCACTTGGGGCACGTGTTCCGGGGTCTCCACACAATAGGTGCCTCCACAAAATCGAATAAATAAATATATAAAACGAATAAATCTTTTTTTTTGCTCGACAACTCTAACTTTTGCGCAAATTAGACAAATTTTCGAAATTTTCCAAGGGGGTCTCCACATGGGAAGTGTTCAGGGGCCACCACATTAGAAGTGCTCCGGGACCTCCACAGAGATAAATCCGGCCCTGATTATATCCCCACTTCGATGTTCTGTTTTCCTCTCGCCATTTAGTTTGTGGTGTAATACTAATTTCAAATAGCCTTTCAAAGAGGTATTTAGTTTCTACAGTGTTAAATGGCATTTGTAAAATTTTGTTACATAGTTCATGAGAAATACTAGTATGGGAGAAGCCATGATGGATCTTGAGCCATTGCCCAGCATTTTCCGGCCTATCAGCTGTCATTCTGGCAGCTCCGCGAATAAATATATCTAGAGGAGTTAATAACAGAATGATTTACATTTATGATATCCTCTATTATTAATTAATTTAAAGCTACGTTCACTGTGTATGTATTTTGAGTAATTTCTTGTAAAATTATTTACACACCGTAGTGATTTATTTCAAACAAATTAAAATTTGTATTCGCTGTGAATACGAACCGAAACTATGGCCACCTATATCAAAGGATTATAAGTCAATTTACCGGGACATTGTATTAATATATTACAGATTTCTTTTAACCCTTTCGCTACTAGTGGTACTTAGAAGTCCAGTTTTTTTCTGCATTGAAAATACCAGGAATAATTACACTACTTTTAAGTATCTAAAAGTTTTTTCTATAAAATCTAATAGATACATTATAAATATGTTAAGCCATTAATCCCATTTAATCGTTATGTATCCTTATTATCAGATCTATGATATAACATACATTTTGTTGAACTAGATATTAAAATTTTATTTAACAAAAAAAATGTGTTAGTAAAGTTACTGGTACTTGTAAGTACCACTAGTAGTTAACCGACAAAATACATTCGGTAGTTAAGGGGATAAAATAAGTACACCTAAAATAAGGAAATATTGTAAACAAACACACACACACACACATTCAAACATGTTTATATTAAAAAGTACATAATAAAAACATTATCAAAAATAATAATAATAATAATAGTATAAATGGTGTGACAAATAATAAAGTGAAGAAGCCCTGTTATATATGAATGAAAAAGCACGTTGACGGCAATGAGGCATTATATTAGGGATGATCGATATTAGAAAAACATCGATGGTGACATCGATGTTAACATCGAATCAAGAGTATCGATATACGATATATATCGAAAGAAAAACATCGATGTTCGAAAACATCGATGTTTATGTAGCAAAATAAACAACCATTATAATCTATTAATTTGTTAATCTGTTCCTTTGGTGATACAAATGTTGCCCAGCTTTTGAAAAAAGTCTCTCTGAAGCTGTTGAAGTTGCTGTGCAACACAAATATTTAATGGGAATTTTATTTTAGTTTGGATAAGTGGATCCTAGAACTTGCCATAAAAGTAATGGATCTTGTTTTAAATCAGCTACAGGACTTTTTAAATACTGGATAGCTTAGAGTAATATGGATGTTTCGATATTAGTCTCGTAACATCGATGTGTCGATGTTATCGAGGACATAACATCGATGTTTTTACATCGATGTTTTCCTCCTAAACATCGATGTTTTTCTACCATCGATGAATATCGATCATCCATACATTATATCTAAACGCCCAACCACTATTGCCATATGAAATTTTATAAATCATCTGCAGATGGTAAATTATAATAGTAGTCGTCATAATCTTTGTTAAACATGCTATAACATGTTAAATGTGTTATTTCGAAGAAAAAAATTAACAAATCGAGAAAAAATTGATATAATTCGACGATAACAAATAACAAGGCCAAGAGCATGTTATTTGTTAAATTGAAATCGAAAACTGGTTTAAAACTATAAAATAACTGTCGTAACTGTCAAATAGGTAATAATTAACAGAGTTGCAAATAGGTCGTTCATGATTTTTATCTATTTCGAAAAATAACATAAATAACATTTAACAAGTTTAACAAATTTAACAAAGATTATGAAGACTACTAATATTTTTTAAATGTTTAATATATTTTTCGAATATAGTAATTGGTTGAAAATTCCGTATATTTTATTAGTTTTTTCCGTAGGTCCGTAAACATAATATAAATTCCGTAGATCTACGGAAAAATCCGTAGTATTTGCAACATTGCGTCCAACGGATACACCGGGCCTATTCGTATCGGCATTGCTCGCAAGCGGCTTGCAAGTACATATCGCTCGACTGCTTGCAAGCACGTACTTCAAAACGATCACACTTAGCTTGCGACCAAGGTCGGTAAAATAGAGATATATATATTATGGACGCAAGCACAAAAGACTTCCAAAAATTGAGGGGGAGGGGGAACACAAATTGTATTATTTACATAGTTACCAACCAAACGAAGTAATTATGTTTTTAAATGAGTGAGTGAGTAAACTTCTATCTATTAATATGACAGACAAAGATAAATTCAAATGTAGGTAAAAAAGTTTTTTTGGACTGCGCCCATAATACATAATTATGTAATTATTACATATATGTATTATATTTCTATTTCAGGCCCACTGTTTGGACAACTAATATACCAATATATAAACAAACGTAGCTTGCTCTCAGTTTAGAGATAACAGGTACAAAAGATACGATAGGTACCACAGGTTTGCTGCACAACACGTAATGTATTGTGGAGCACACTGCATCACAGCGGTAGATAATGATGTCTAGACGGAGATCAAGCTATGTTTGCTTACACACAAACTTTATTGGCGTATACTTTACGTAGAATTGTTAACGTGGTACAGCGTTGTCAAGCAGTTAGTCAGGTTTCATTTGACACCATACGGCGATCATAGCCGTCAACGTGTTAAAAAAAAAGAAAATTTGTTTAATAAAAGCCACGTCTGCCATGGTACATGTCTGTGATGCTCAGTGTCTGTAGATATGAAAGAACCTTAACAGTAAAGTTGCACATCTAAAAATAAAAAATTTTATTATTATGTAAAAACTAGCAAATGGACATCGTATAAGTAATGAGTAATTACTTAATTAGTTTTAGAAATGCTAAGTGAAAATAATAACAATAATAATACAATTTTGTACAAACAACGTCCCGATAAATTTGACACATTTTTTATCATGAGCGCTGTAGTTAGAGATGGGCGATGTTCAAAAACTCAAATAGTATCTTTCCAGAACGCCGATTTATTTATTACGGTTTTTAAAATAGTCAATGCATCGATGTTAGATTTTTTTTACTCAGCATCAATTTTTAAGAATGCCATCTCGTAGACGCAAAAAAATTAATTCTCAATTACCATAATAAGTATTAGTTATATTACCATCGTTAAGTATTAATAAATAAGTGGTAACAGGGGTAACAGTGACTAGGTATGAAGTTTTTAAGTAAATTCGTTTATTGGTTGATAATTTCTGAAACTATTTGAAATAATCTATTCTTTTTAATAATCTTTACTTTTTATTCGATTAAAAACATCGACTACTATAATAATCGATTCTAAAGAACTCGTGTTTTTATGAAACATCACTTATCCCTAGCTGTAGTAGAAACCTCATATTCCCTCTGCAAAAGCCGATAGTGAATACCTTATTAACACGTTAATGGTCATGGACTCTGTACAGCGTCAAGTAAAATCTGACTAACTGCGACACAACGCTGTACCGCGTCAACAATTCCATATAAAATGTATGCTGAAATAGTGTACTAGTTGGTCGTTTCGTCATTATAGATTATGGCCATCAACGTGTAAACGCGCAGGGTTAAGTAAGTCATCATAACGAAGCAAGCAAAATATATTTATTTTAAAAAATATGCCGTGTGTAAAATGTATATACTGTAAGTTCACGTATAGGTATTATAAATAAATAATATAAATTACAGTTTTACTTCAAGTCGGTATGTGTTCATTCGAAAAAAAGGTAATTCAAAATTAAAAACCCTCCTAGAGAAAGTTCTAACATTGTGATCTCATTTACAAGGTTTAATAAAGCTAATATTATGTATTAATTTTGGCCTACAAAAAATATCCTTGTTCATTATAAAATGAGATAGCGACAATGAGAATTAAGCTTTTCGTGTCTTTTAATTTACGTATTGAAAAGCTCAAGTCTCATGTTTATGGAATGTAGAATATAAGGACGACTATCTTGTACGGAAAACAATAGAAAAATAGTTCAAAAAGTGTCCCGTTTTAAGTACTAAGTAACAGTTCAAAAACTCGCCAGAATAGCGCTAGAGTAGCAAAAGAGTATAGTGATCTTTTTGTGTTGAGTTTTATAAAAATTTTTAAAATAATAAAACTATTATATGTAGCAATTATAATAAAAAAGAAACAATTATTACATAACAAGGCGGATGTTTTTCTTTCCTTGTTTACTTCTCTAAATTTACCCTTTTGCTACAGTAGCGCTGCCACTATTTACGCCTTTCTATGGACACTTTTTGATACAGAGATGGTGCTCCTGATATCTACCCTCCATACTCATGTTCTAACTTTCTCACTCTTAAGTCCGTCCACACGGCTCAAGCTTTACCACCGACTTACTTGCGCAAACCAGGTTTGTGCAAGTAAACATGTACGTATGGGCGGGAAAATATGTACATGTTTACTTGCACAAACCTGGTTTGCGCAAGTAAGTCGGTGGTAAAGCTTGAGCGTGTGGACGGACCGTTAGTTGGTAATATTGTTGTTGGTAATCCAAATTATGAAATGTATTTAAAAAAAATATTATTATGTAAATAATACATAAACTTAGCGCCACTTCTAATTAATCTTTTTATTTACGTTGAGTCGCGATTTTTTTTTCTTGTTGAATTTATAATAAAAATACAACAAGCAGAGAATATATGTAAATTGTTATGTATATTCAATTTAAATATTTACAAAAATATTATTTAAAATAATTATATTTATTAAAAAAAAAAGACATATTCATTATATGAACATTATAAAAACGAACGTGAACCACTGCCAATGGTGAGAGAATAGAAAACTATTTATGTGAAAAAACCAGTTTGGATGTTGCAATATTAACAGAATCGTTACACTAATAATTTAAAGTTGCGTCTTATGATACATTTAAAATAATAAAAACAGAAATGATAACATAGATATCAAACTTAGATGGAATATATATTGCAAAATGCACGAAATATTTAAAATTAAACAAAAATGTAAAATTTTAAAATATTAAAAATTTTTCATGCCTCTCAGTTTCGTCATCATTCTATCAAATAATTAAACATTTTTATGACTTTATTTAACGATAAATAATAAAATTATAACAAAATCAAAAAATTATAAATTTTCGATCTGTTTCAAATGTCAAAATACATAATCTTCAAGGAAATATAAAATTAAATCCTATGCAGATCCTTTTCCAAGAAGTTCTAAGAACGGAAACTGGCGGTCGCCAATGGAAATACGACACTAACTTCTCGTTTTGTAATTGCAAGACATGTTTGAAATTCCAGTCACGAGTTCAGTAAGAGCACTGACTTCAAACATATTCACATTTGTAAAAAGGGTACTTTTTTGAGTTGTTTGAAATTTTTAAAAATCGATTTAAAAATGTCACTATATTTGATATGACATTTGAAAACAATTTGAATGAAGTAAATATAATCCCATATATTAACTCCTTAATAAAAATTTTTGATATTATTAATTTTTTATTCTAATAGTTTTACATTAACGTAAGTTAATAGATAATTAATTTAAATTCTTTTCTCCTTCTTTTCTTGTTCTTTCCTTTTCCTTTTTAAATTAATGTTGAAAACAATTGCAAAAATCTTTTAAAAATTACAAATTTTATATACTTTATTTTCTCTTTTCACACAATATGACATCGTTGGTTGTTTTCAGATCAGATCTTTAATCAGCTTCAAGTATTTCATAAATAGGGTACTTGACTGCAATTGAAGAATGACTCTAAATGCTTTGTTCTTACGTATAAATTAGTTAAATTTTGTTAAATTTTTAAAAATCTTGAAAAAACCACTTTTAAATTTTAAAGGAACAAATTGGCGCGAAAAACAACTCGCCATATGTGACATATGCAATGACGTCACGATTTGTTGCAAGGAAATGTCATTGTCAGTCATATTAGCACGATTTTAAATTTGTACACGATATTCAGCAGTCTTACAGGTATTTACAACTTTCTATTTTGTTATCTTCTTCATTTACAGCTAATGTAACAGAATATGTTTTGGGTTTTTGTTTTATCTTCAGGCAAAATTTTACACTTAACAGTACAGATGATTCCCTCTGGTTTCAATTACACGTAGCCAATAGAATCATCACCGTAAGATTTTCGTAAAGCGCTACGAGTATTAAGTGTACTTTAAGAAAACAGTTTTACGTAACTTTAAAATTGTAGCAAAAAATAAAAGTATTTTTAACATAATATTTAAAACAAGTTGATAAAGATATTTTACGTATTAAGTGACGGTGTATTTCTTCCATCGATCTAATTTGAGTGCAAAATTAATTACAAACCAAAAAATTCAAAATAAATTACAAACAAAAACAACTTCGTTTGTTCAATTAGAATTGTGAAAATATCAATGTGATAATGCAATTTGTCATAGGCAAGATGTAACTACGGTAATAATATTTGCTACAAAAAATGACGTCATTTTCAAATGACACCGCGTTTTTAGTCATTTAAATAAAGGCTACAAATTTATAATTTTCAAAATAGAATTTTTAAATAACTAAAGAATATTTTTGTTTGTCACTACTAAAATTAAATATATTTAAGAATAATACATAAAATTATTTAACATTTAAAACAAATTTTACATACAGTCAAGTGCCATATTGAAATCACGTTTTTGGAAAATTTTTTGCAAATTGTTTAAAATGTAATTTTTTTGTTTTACAAAGAGAGGTTCCGGGTTGGGAAATTCACTTTTGGATGATACTTGGAATATTAATAGTACACCTTTAGGCTGTGAACATAGTAAAATAAGAAAACGCACTAGCCAGCCATTTTAGAACAAAATGCCCTTAAAATTTTAAAAAAAGTTTTTAATGTCTTTTATACGAATTTGATATGATGTTCAGTCAGAGCCAAAATATCTTAATGGTTAAAAGAGTTGCCCTTTGTCCTGAGGTCACGGTTTCAAGGCTGAGTCCATCAGTAATTTTTTTAAATTTTTTTTTATTTAATTATTATTTATTATTTTTAATAAAATATTATAGAAACTAATTATATAATATATAGTTAAATGCTAATTGTCACAATGTAAATAATGTATATTTGAAAATTAATGTTTAATTTTGCAATATATACATTACAACGAAAATTTTATTTATTTTGTAACAATAGAATATAACTACGAAATTACATTATTACTGTTAGCATTAGAAAATCATTAGCTTTACTTTTTATAGCTGTTATACTCCAAGTATAGGGGTAGGTTAATTCTAGTGAATTCCAGGTAGATCGTTAAAGATTTTAATGATCGAATAGATACCTACCAATCTACCTGGAATTCACTAGAATTAACCTACCCCTATACTTGGAGTATGACAGCTATAAAAATTAATGTTAATGATTTTTTAATGCTAACAGTAATAATGTAATTCATAATTATATTTTATTGTTACATTGTAGCATTTATATATTATATTATTAATTTCTATATTATTTTAAATTAAATAAGTTTGCGCAAACATTTTGTACAAACCACACAAACTTTTGTTTGAACAAATTGTTTGCACAAACATAAGTTTGGGCAAACGATGCGTGTAAACGTGATGTTTAAAGTTTGTACCAGTGTTTGTGGATTTTTGTTTTTCACATCAAAAAGTTGGTATGGACGCCTGAGTTTAACAACTACCGTAAACATGACTGAATAGGCACAAATTCAGACTTTACACCGTATATTTTTATATTTCTTTTATGAGTACGTATTCTTTAATATTATATTAATTAATATATTAAAGAACATCAATTTAATATATTAAAAACTTACGCGAGAATGGTCACTTTATTACAGTAATCAAAAATTTTGGAAAATGTCCCTGGTTTTTAAAAAAATTACAAAAATAATGTAAGTTCTTCTCTATGGTAAATTGGGATCAAAAGAGACGATATCAGAGTGAATGGGGACAATTCGTAGGGCCGACCAAAACAGAAATATAACATAATTTCTAATTTTTTTTTATTTTTACATCCAAAAAAGAAGTAATACTTCAAGATTTTGTGTAGAAATTGACAAAAAATCTAAAATAAAATTTATAAAGTATAGAAAAGTCATGCTGAATGTTTTTATAAAAATATCGATTGACTTGAAAACCTTGAAAGTCCCAATACATCCTTCATCCGACCCCAATCACCCCACATTCGTCTCTTTATACCTGACATAGCGTTCCTATTAACCCAGATACTGTCCCTATTCACTCCTTTTCGGCCTCTATTAACCTCCAACTGAATCTCAATGTCACATCCTCATTATTTCCTCTTAAAAAAATAAAAACAATTAAAAGTTTGTAGTCTTCCTTTTTCAGCTATTATGTTTCAAAATAACTAAAATTTCGATTAAACAAGAATTTGTTTATTAGAGCACCAAAATAAATAGTTTTTAGAAAAAGTTTTAAAAACAAAAAGTAATACCGTTTGAAGACATCAATTTAAATTGATTTTCTAATATTTTTTATTCAGCTGCAACCTTAGTTAATGTTGTTACCCGAAAAAATAATTATTCTACTATATTTTAAGAAAGATATCTATTCCAATTTATGTTCAGTGTTTTTAAACCAAGCTCATGAGTAACATTTTTCCTTGTGTCCCTATTCACCACCTTTCTCGATTCATTCCAGTCTAGGATAATGGTCTCTGAAAAACATTGATACTGAATACGTATGTACCATACAATAAATATTTATTACGAATAAATTAAAAAATATTTATTACCACCGACACTTTGTAGGTTGTAAAAGGTGTTAACCAATACACCGATTTGCTTCAAAAAAAAAAAAAAAATGTGTACTTCATCTAGTGTATGGTACTTATATTCTCTATATCAATGGTGACTTATATGTTTGTACAAAATTTTGCTCAAACAAAAGTTTGTGCAAAAATTCAGTCAAACAAAAGTTTGTGTAATGTGGACGTGCTATTTGTACAAACTCTTGTTTGTGCAAAACTTTGTACAAACAAAAGTTTGTGTAGTGTGAACCGGCTATTGGGCATTTTGTTCGAAAATGGCTGGCTAATGCATTTTCCTATTTTACTAGGTTCACACCCTAAAGGTATACTATTAATATTCTAAGTTTCATCCAAAAGTGAATTTCCCAACCCGGAACCTCTCCCTTTTAGTCAGGAAGTTTAATAAAAATATGTGAACGTGCTGGACAAAAGTACCAATTTCTTTTTACTAACTACTCATACTCTAAGTTTCAAATTTTGGGTAGGATGCACTTAATCCTATCAGCCACATGGCGGCCATTTTCAGGTATATAGACAAATTCTGTTTAAAGTATTTTTATTGAATTTTCCCATAGGGAAATATGCAATTTTTATGAAACTTGGTATAAACATGAAATGTCACATAGCCTAAGTTAAGCCCGCATCCAAAAAGACTGAATGATGCAAAGAGGGTTTATAGGAGCTTTTTTCCTGCCCGTAAAAAAAACCTTTTTGGCATAAATGCAGCTGCAATGTTCTGTGCACTTCTATTGTTTCTTTTTACATAAGCAGCTTCCACTACAACCATTCTTGCTATTTTATATTTACATTTTACAAGTTCGCAAATCATATCGTTACGACATGATTTGGTTGTATGGTTCGCTCTGCGACCAATACATTCACGATCGAACTTGTCGCATGCGACCGAAATCCGTAGGACGGTTCGTGCGACCGTTCTAATGTGAATGGCCCGCTAATACTCAAATTTCATCAGAATCGACAGGTCCGGCCTTGTAACATAAATAATAAATAATTAAATTTTAAAAATAACAATGTAACAAAATGTATGTATTGCAGTAAGAAATAACATTAAAATATGTTTTTTGATTAGCTGATTTAAAATAAACATTGTAATGAATAATTTCACACAATTTTCTGCGGACTGACGAAATATTTTCGCGAACCGGCGGTTGAGAAACACTACTGGTGTAGGTAGTAACCGATATAGATGTAAAACAGCAATTTTTGAGAAAGCGAACGACGTCGCGGGCACATTTAGTAAGTATATTTACTTGTCAATTACATTACAGGTTCTTGGAGGACATTACCCAAAATAGCCGCCTTGTAAGTGATGAAATTGAGTGGATCCTACGCAAAACTTAAAGATTAGAACTTAGCCAATATGTAAACCAAAATTGGTGCTTTTATCCGCCGTGTCCATATCTAATCAATATTTTGCATTAATCTGCCGAACTATTTTATTGTTTGACCTACAAATCCCATTGGTTATTTTATAACATCATAATGAAATCTATCTCATTTACTGATCTAATTTGATTTTATTATATATTTGTTTATAAATTTTCCTGAAGATAATGTCTTTTGATATTTGAAAACAGTTGAAAAATTAATATTATTTGACACATTAACATTATGACGTCACAGACAATCTTTTATTGTACTGTTTATAACCACATGATATTTTTCTAAAAATTTTAATTAATTTAATAATTATTATATACCATTTTAAAAATTTTTTTCGCATTCATTTTCAGCATTATTTTTGATATAATTAAAATGAAACAAAAAAGATGATAATTATTTTGTATTCAAAAACCCAAATATTTGATAGAATTTTAAAATATTATTTTTCTTTGACATAAACATAGTACAAAATCTATAAAAATACGATGCTTCTTTTGTGGTGATTTTATAAGTTCTCTGTTAATATAAAATTTCACAATTATTTATATATTTATATATATATATATATATATATATATATATATATATATATATATATATATATATATATATATATATATATATATATATATATATATATATATAAAATTGTACACAATAGGACACCTGTTGTTTTGTTTTCAAATTTACCTTTTTGCAATTAAAGAAAGTTTTAATAACTATGGGTATCTATATTGATCACAACAATTTTTTCCCATGTTATATTTTGTATGTTCTTACTTTGCTGAAACAGACTGTATATATACATATTTATTAGGTTGTGCTCCATGGTACGTATGCGCACAATTAATAATTGAGCATTTTGCGCCTGCGTTCCTGCCACTTCAAAATCCCAAAACATAACCTTAGCTAATTATCAAATTTTTTAAACGAAAATAAATGCTCATATGTTTATAAATGTTTACAGTGTTTCCTTTAATTAAACACTAGCAACCTCAAAATATACATATCTAGAAAAAATTATTTAATTTTACTTAACTTACAATGGTCTTATGAATGAATGGAGAAAACAAATAAAAAATGAAGAATTCGAAAGGCATAAAGTTAATAAAAAATATTTGAGACGAATATGCTTATTTTAAAATTTTACATAAAAATAATAACTTTGCCTTCGAAATGAGCGTAGTAAAAGCATAAATTAGTTATAACTGCTATAATAAAAGAAAATAGTTAATAAATTATTAAGTAAGGATTTAGTAGTAAATTACTTATCACTCGCCATATTAGTTTGAATTAATATAACAAAATTATGGAGGGTAGAGTATCAGAAGAAGTATCTCCATATATAAAAAGTGGCCTCAAAAGTGGATGAAATTAAGATGGCACTAGTGTACTAAAATTCTTAAATTTAAAATTAAGCGCTGAAAATTTTAAAACTGAAACAACAGTTTTTATTGTTTTGAACAGTTTTAATTGTTATATTTAATTCAATTTGTATTGTTTTTAACAGTTAGTATATACCTTTGGCATACTTCACTTCACTTATAATCGCTAAGCTCAGATCGAACCCTGATTGCTTATCAGCGCCGTTCTGGGTAATTATTGAACTATTATTTCATCAAATCATGTTCCTGCCACTCTGCATATAGTCCATTATAAAAAAATGGATTGTTTTTTGACCCGCTGTAACTAATATACCAGATGGCGTTGATGTACAGGGAGTTAAAATTAGAGTCGGGACATGAGTTTCGATAGTTCGCTTTTTTTCATCAGATACATCTAAAATAAACTGGAAATAAATTAAATATTTAAAAAAATACTTTAATTCAACCTAGAAAGATTAATTAAATTAAAAAATTTTAATTTTTCGTTAACACATAACTTGGTAACGATACTTTTGTACTCAGTCATATGATAATTAATTTTGACATCCATTTGATGAAAAATGCTCACATGTCCCAACTCTATTTAGTATACTCCCCTACCATCAGCGCCACCTAGTCCTGGTCCGTCCTTGAAAACAAGTGGCAGGGACATGCATCAAATTCAGGGACCACTTTTTCGATTTAAGTCCCATATGAGACACTTCTCCTTTAACTCTACCCTCTATAAACAAAATAAAATTATATATTATAAATGTCATGGTAACTTAGATTCAGTATTATACGTACATTTTTAATGTATTTTGGTCGAATTTTTTTTTTTTTTTTTTTTTTTTTATTATTATTATCTCCGTATAATAATAAAAAGAAATTGTGTATTTTATTGTTATATTTAACAATAGGTACATGTATTTTATTATTACACTTAAGTTTTTGTTATTTCAGTCCTTCATATTTATATTTCAGTCCTTCGTATGTCTATACATTTTATTTTTAATAACGTATTTTAAGTATAATGTTTTAATCTTTCTACATATATTGATCTTTTTTTTGCCTATCATATTAAATTTCAAATAAAAATGGCGAGGATTTATTTTAAAATGTTCAAAAACAAATTTTTATTTGACATTAGCTAAAATATCTAAATCATAATAACATTGTGAAGTCAAAAATAAAGGATTATTTTATTTAATTAACACAATTTCTGTGCAATAATTTCAGTAACACAGGTCTGGAATTTATAAACAAATGTATGAAATCGATATGAGTATTTGTATTTATAATCATTAATCACTATATTAACGAAGTAACATAAGTTAATGATTTTTAATGATGTCCTTTTGAAATTGACGTCAATGTTATTAAAGAAAAATATTTTATTGAAGATATAGCTTTATTTTTTTACTATTTAGTCGAAATTGCTGTCCTCTAATATATAAACGTTTGAAAATCATAGTCGTCAGAATTGTAAAAACAGGAAAAAAGAATAAAATATTTAAATAAATTACTTTTTGTTATCAGTAATGAATATATCATATTTTTATTGCTAAAGCACGCTGTCAAATGTTTGTTCTATCCTTGTACATGTGAATAGACGATGAAAATAAATCACATTATTGTTAATTTTATGCATCATCTCTAGTTTCTTCCTTCGCACTCTTTAAAAAAATAAAAACGAATAAAAATAGCTGAGTAAACTTTGTATTTTTTGTCTCTACTACAACAGCTTTAAAAGTTTTCAATCCCTGAGGTTATCGCTCCTGGCCGATAGCAGAAGATATGTACGTGGTTTACATAATAATTATAAGTGCGTTAAGTAGAGTTCAGTGCATATAATTTTGTAGTTCTATATATTAGTCATCGAAATTGCAAACTGACTATTTTACAACTGATTATGACAAACTAATCAAGAAGACAAAGATTTCAATTCATTTAATTTACCATTTAAATATTTACAAAAATTTTAAAAACTAACAAGTAAAGGACATTCATATCTACAGACATTAAACGTCATAGACACGTATCGTGGCCAGTGATCAGACACGACAAATATTGTTTAATGCTTTTCTTATGAATACATTCATACATACAGTGTACCAACTTCGAGAAGAAAGTTGACTGGCCATAAAATTTTAAAAATTATGATTGGCTGTTATTAATAAAGGACAACGAATATGGCAAATCAGATAAATTCATCTTTGTCTAGCTGACCTAATTTCCAAAGTAGGATTTACATACAAAAAAAAAAAAAAAAAAAAATCGTGCAGAAATTAAATACATTCAAAAACTGATGTTTAAAGTTTTTAAAACAAATTTTTGGAGAATAATAAGAAATAATTAATAAAATAAATTTGTACACATACATACAATTTGTACAATACATTTGACACTTATGTAGCATAAATTAAAATTTTTAAATTTCAATTTAACCATAAATTTGAAAATACACACAAAACAGGAACAAAAATTGATTTATTGGAATTAAATATACATTTTTTTCTGTATTTGGTTAAATATTTGCATTTGAATTAGTTGCTTAAAGGTAAGTAGAATTATGACAGAAAAAATAGCACATTTAAATTGAAATATATTTTAATATAAACTGAAAAATCAAAATACAAAATCGTAGCAAACAGTTACCGTAGTGACTGTAATTTTAAAGCAGTTAAGAACAATGTAATGCCTGACAACACATACCCAATTTTATTTTTGCTAATCGATCGCATTATCATATCGAAAACCACAATATAAAGAAAAAAAACATCCAACATCCATTCATACCAACAACTCAATTTTATTATTAGGTTTATTACTTATATAAATTATCTGCATATTGCAATTATTTCACCTATACTGAAATTTGATATAAGTTTCGTGTTTGAGTTTACGCATCCAGTTTTATGAAAAAAAAAATATGGGAAAGTACAAAATTATGATTTTGTACATACTTTTTTATCTTACTTACATGTACTCACGTAGGAACTTTAAAAACGATGTTTAACTATATTCACTAACTATTTTGTTCCAGTGTAAAATGACTTGTAAAATTTTATTGCCCTTATTGTCAACTTAGATTTGCTATAGATTTTTTTTTTGTACAGACAATTCGTGTCTGTGCGGTATATGTGAATACACCCATAAAAAATCATTATACAATATTTGTCGTGTCTGCCACGATACGTGTCTGTGACGTTCAGTGTCTATAAATATCAATGGACCTTGAAGTGATAATTCCCGATTTTGATGAAACTTGGTAGGTATGTAGAACAAAGAAAATAACAGACACGTATTTTTTTTTATCGGTCAAAAACGCCATTTAAAAGGTGAAATCCACCCTCAAAGTTGGGGTAAAAATTTAATTTTGTCAAATTACTAGAAAACTATAACAGATAGAAAAAAAGTTTAAACTGACACAAGCGTTCATTTTTAAAGATCTTTCTACGGATGTACTCAAATACAGGGTTGGACCTACTGGAGGGTCCTTGGCTAGAAAATTGGTAATATTAACATCAAATATGAAAACTACATCAAAAATACTAGTTTACCTGTTTTTGCTAAAAACCGTTACGTTAAAGCTAAAAGCTCAAATCTTAATCTAAAATCTTACAAGTGCACTCAATAATTTACCTATATATTTAAAAATAACTTTTTAAATTAAAAATTTTTAATAACTTTTTTATTTATTGTATTTATACTTTTTTTATTTATTGTAAAAATAACTTTTTTATTTATTGTATTTACGAGTATACTCTACAATTAATATTTAAACAAAAATATTGGATAAAATTTCATTATAATGTTATTCGTACAAAATTAAGGGCTCTATATAAATTCCGGTAGCTCTAATTAATATTGGAAACTGTTGAAATATTTTAACGCTTTAATTGATTAAGACGAATTAACTCCGCCTGAAATATGGCGGCTCAAAATGCTATGATATGTATATATTGTGGTGACATGTGTGCTGAACGCTGATTGGTTCCGGCATTTTCTATCCAAAGTTTGCGTAAAATACATTGAAAATAAATTAAATGTTAAGAAAAACCATTTAGTTTAACTTAAAAAGAATAATTAAATTAAAAATTTTTAATTATGTTCATTAATTCATAACTTATTAACAATAATAGCTAGGCAGCTAATGGCCGGAAAATCTATATGATTTCATCGTCTGGCAGAAGTTGATAATAAGAAAGATATGAGTAAAATAAACAATAAAAACAATTTCTGCCATTAATATATTGCTGCGATATTAAATGAGGGCTTTCCAAAATTGTAAAAAAATATAGGTACCCTATATAATCGCGTCTGCCTCTTGTACTAACAAATTGTGTTAGCTTTAAAGTAAAGGAAATGCAAGCGGCAGAAATTTTTCCCGCTGCGTTTTAGAAAAAATTCAATTTTTTTGGATTTTTATGATATATGAAAAAGTAAGTCATTTCACCGTCAGGCAGACTGAGTTAATTATGTAATGAAGACCCTGTATTTCTTTAATCGGTACATTTGCAGATGTGTAATTAATTTAAGACGCAAAAAACCGAAACCGCTTCTTGGAAACAAAATGTCTTTAAAACAAGAAATGAAATACAAAATCAATAACGGAAATGTTAGTCTGGATTACTCGCTGATTGAAACCGTAAATTAAGTTTATATTAACCGTGTACTCATTTAAGTATGGTAATGATGTGTATTAATTCGATGAACGAAATTACCTTGAATTAATTGTCTTAAGCGTTAAAAAAATGTCACGTAGACGTGCCAAAGGCACAGAATAAGTTTAGAGTTATTGATTCACAAAGGAGAGTTTAGTTCCATCCGCCCCAGAGCAAAGTTCAAAGTCTTGGTCTGTCCGTTTTATTGCATAACAATTAATTACTATTCAAAAAGGGGTGCATTGTTAAAGTTGAAAAATATATAACTTATTGTTGAGTAGTAAATTTTCTGTAATTTGTGTAAATCAGAGTGCCAGTTCTCCAACATTCAAAAGGAAAGACGTTCTGCAGTTGCCGAATTCTACGAATGTAAGTAAAATTTCAGTTATTTATAATTGTTTGTATTTTCATTTTTATTTACTTTTTATGTTTATAAAAATTTAATTATTTTGGAATAACTTTATGATTTGTCCTGTTTGTATTTAAAAGAAAGCAATACTAATTCCGAGATTTTATGTGAGATGTTTCAATTATTATTAAGGTACCACAAGTTTTGTTAAGCAAAGTGTAAAATTGTTTTAAACTTCATTACCGAATAAACTAAGTTTTGTTTTAAGTTAAACACTTCAGTTTATTTTGAGTAAACCCCTTTTTTCAACCAAACTCATCCCCATTGAAAAATTTAAATACATTACAAAACGATTTTCTTTCTTTGATTTTGAAGAACGGAATTGGTAATTAAATTTATGTTTAAATCATCTATTTTAATGAATAATATAGGTTTATAAGTTTACTCTTTTGTTTGTCTTCAAACAACCTCAATCCAAAAAATTACTTTTCAGAGTAAAGCCAAAATACATTACAATTATTGAAATTACTTTATAAAAAGTAAGAATTTTCACTTCTGCCACTCAAAGGGCGCTGTATTCGAAAATTGGAGTGTTGTGAATTTGCAAAAAAAAAAAAAAAAAAAAAACATACCTATGAAGCCATTTCATCGTTTCCGCCTTTAACCATAATTGTTGCTGTTACTATAAGAAGCAAAGAAATAAAAATGGCAGAAAATTTCGGTGCTGATCTTTCGAAGGCAGAAGGAAAATGTAGTATCAAATGTTCAAAACAAAACAATTTTTTGTCATATTTATTCACATACTTATTTTAATGAAGTATAGGTAAATTTTTCTCTTCCTTTGTGATCCTGTATACTTTAGGATTGCCACCTGTTCCGATTTCGATGGTAGAATGCGGATGAATTCAGTTATTATGGCAGTCAGCACAGCCAGCCAGTCAGTCAGTTTTATTTATTGGCTTATTCTGAATCACTCTTGCCCGCTACTGCATATCGAAATGCAAATCACTCAGTGTACTATCTGTGTAAGGGCAGAAAGGGCATTAAAGGCCTAAAGGTGAATTTTTCAGAGAGTAGGCATCTGACTGTTAGGCATCTGAAAATTCTAAGAAGTATCTTGTCAGATGCAGTCTATTTACATTAATTTGAATGCAGTAAATAATCTAGAATAAGTTTGTTACAAGTTTATATACATATTTTTGTAAAAATATTCCGATCAGCAATGAAAAATATGGAAAAACAAATAAAGTAATCCCAAATTTTATTTTTAATTTTTCTCTTAGTTTGTCCCGACTTTATTTTGTCCAAAGGTGGAAACCCTGGTATACCTTTATAAACCTCGAATACAAGTCAAAAAATTATCTTACAAACAGATGCTCACTAATATAATTTTACCGGTAGATAAAGTAAAGAGTTATTTGTTTTGCACTAAAAATTTAACACGTTTTGGTGAATTTTTCACATTTACCTTTTATATCAAGTATATATATAATTTTAATTGTTTTATGAAAGATAAATAAAGAGTAGTAATTCATTCAAAAATTGGCATTTTATTTATAACACATAATATGCATTATTATCTATACTATGACCATTTCTAACATGGTTTGTATTTGTAAATATGTTAGGATAAAAATGTGTAATATAGAAAACAAAATGAATAACAAGCATTCCAAGAAATTTATATTTGTAAACTGAAAAAAATAATAGAAAGCAAGACAAAAATAAAAGATATGCTTGAAAATTAGGGTATCGACTAAGGGATGATTAGCTAATAATCTGTTAGTTTGAAACTTTCTATGCAAGTGACTGAATGTGTTCTGGTTTTTATCACATTTTAAATTTTTGATTTCATTTATTATTTTTAAAGTGAGTAATTTGGTTTTTAATTAATATGGACAATTTAAAGTGTTGCTTTTGTAAAAAGAGCTCATCTGAGCGAATTATTTTATTTAATTCAGAAACAGCTACTAAATGTTTGGCATAGCAATGTTGTATTACCTATAACTATTGAAAAAGTAAAATTCTTTTTTGCAAATTTCACAACAGACAAGAGATTTTTTTAGGTCTCTGTAACCCGACATAACATTCACCTAAATTTATCTGTAGGTACATATATCCACATTCCGGACTTTCGGAATTCCAGTCGGCCGATAACCCGAAACTGTGTAGGTATATTTTGAACATTTTTCGTTTGGCAAAAATTACTTTTTTACCAAAATTTAAAAAGTTTTTCCACATTTTCTTTTACTACGTGGTAAAGAAATTACATAAGCTTTTGAGTGATTATCATTTTTAAACCAATTGTTGAGTAAAATTAACATTTTTTGCAAAATTGCGTGATAAAGAGAAGCAAAAAGTACATACGATAGGCTTTGAGCCATTATGCCATTTAAACGGATTTTCGTGAAAAAAATTTTTTTGTAAATGCAAATTCGCTATGTTATGCAGGATGCTATGACAAAGGTTTTTTTTGAATTGTGACTAAAATCAGAAGCCCCTATGTCTGCCACCTTTATTTTCCTCTTCCAGGAGGTATATTAAATCCAAAAATATATATTAGAAAGACGATCAAATGACTTAATCGGCCATTTTTTTTTTACATGTTTGTAATTATTTTTTATCAAAATGCAGCGATGTGGACGTCTGCCTTCCACAAATTTGTTATATATTGACTGTCATTAATACAATATTGTATTATATATATCAATGGCAGACACAATGCTATGATTTAAGGGAGCTCTTTTTTTTGCATTTTCAAAATTTATTTGCAAAAAAAGTCAGCGCCATTTGAGCTTCGTTTTAACTTTTTCTTATTTGCACAGTAGTAAACTACATAACATATATTACTATCAACGACGATGCTATCATATACCTAAATTGCCATCAGCTCCCTAGCTATAATTATGTACTCAAAAATATTAACTCAGAACATGTGATAATTAATTTTGAAGCTTCCCGCTCTCTTTTGGATAGAAAATGGATGACATGTCACGACTCTATTTATTAATAATTGCATTTTTTTTTTTTTTTAATCACTTATACTGAAAATACCCCATCTTCGATTTCCGATTTTCTTTTTTTAAATTAAAGTACTTGGTCCCCTCTATAACGTGGTACTCGATTTTCTTTGTTTTTTTGAGTTTTACGGATTTTACGGGGCTCAGTTTTAAAAATACGTGGATTTTTTAACTAATTGATAAAATAAAGTATTAATTATAAGATTACTCTATCTTCGATTTTCGATATTTTTTTTTAATCAAAGTACTCAGTCCCCTTCATAATGTGGTACTCGATTTTCTTTGTTTTTTTTGACGGATTTTACGGGACTCAGTTTTAAAAAAATACGAAAATTTTTTAAATAATTGTTAAAATAAAGTATTAATTGTAACATTACTACACCTTTGATTTTCAATTTTCTTTTTTAAATTAAAGTTTAGAGTCGCCTTTATAACGTGGTACTCGATTTTTTTTTTTTTTTTAATTTTACGGATTTTAAAGGACTCAGTTTTAACAAAATAGGAAAATTTTTTAACTAATTGTTAAAATAAAGTATTAATTAACACATTACCACACCTTTAATTTTCGATTTTCTTTTTTTAAACTAAAGTTTAGAGTCCACTTTATAACGTGGTACTCGATTTTCTGTTTTTTTTTTTTAATTTTATGGATTTTACGGGGCTCAGTTTTAGAAAAAATACGTGCATTTTTTAGCTAATTGGTAAAATAAAGTATTAATTATAACATTACCACACCTGTGATTTTCGATTTTCTTTTTTTAAATTGAAGTTTCGAGTCCCCTTTTTTAACGTGATACTCGATTTTCTTTGTTTTTTTTGAATTTTACGGATTTTAAAGCACTCAGTTTTAAAAAAATACCAAAATTTTTAACTAATTGTTAAAATAAACTATTAATTATAACATTAGTACGACATATACCAAACGATGCATATCACCTTAGCTGTGGCCCATCTAAACAATAAAAAAAAAAAAAAAATTATAACATTACCATACCTTTAATTTTCGATTTTCTTTTTTTAAATTAAAGTTTAGAGTCCCCTTTATAACGTGGTAATCGATTTTCTAAGTTTTTTTGAATTTTAGAGATTTTACGGAGCCCAGTTTTTAAAAAATACGTGAATTTTTTAGCTAATTGGTAAAATAAAGTATTAATTTTAATAGTGTTTCATTTTTGATTTTTCATATTTATATTTTCAATTAAAGTTGACAGTCCTCTTGATAACGTGGAACTCGATTTTGTTTGTTTTTTTAAGTTTTATGGATTTTACAAGGCTCAGTTTTTAAAAAATAGATGAATTTTTTAATTAGTTGATAAAATAAAGTATTAATTTAAATGTTACCTAAACTTTGATTATCCATATTTATTTTTTAAATTTTTTTTTAAAGTACCTTCTATAATAGAATTCTGAATTTTATTACATTTTTTTTTTTGACTTTAGAATATTTTTAAAATAAAATTTTATGAAGAAACAATATTAAAATTAATACTTTTTTTACCAATTAGTTAAAAAATTCATGTATTTTTTAAAAACTGAGCCCCGTAAAATCCGTGAAATACAAAAAACAAAGCAAATCGAGTACCACGTTATAAAGGGGACTCTAAACTCAAATTGAAAATATAAATATGAAAAATCGAAAATGAAACACTATAAAAATTAATACTTTATTTTACCAGTTAACTAAAAAATTCATATAAACTCAGCACCGTAAAATTCCTAAAATTTAAAAAAAAACATAGAAAATCGAGTACCGCGTTATAGAGGGGACTGAGTACTTTAATTTAAAAAAAGAAAATCGAAAATCAAAGGTCTGGTAATGTTATAATTAATACTTTATTTTAACAATTAGTTAAAAAATTCATGTATTTTTTACAAAGTCCCGTAAAATCCATAAAACTCAAAAAAGAAAAAAACAAAGATAATCGAGTACCGCGTTATAAAGGGGACTCTAAACTTTAATTTAAAATATAAATATGGAAAATCAAAAATGAAACACTATTAAAATTAATACTTTATTTTCCCAAATAGCTAAAAAAGTTCATGTATTTTTTTAATACTGAACCCCGTAAAATCCGTAAAATTCAAAAAAACAAAGAAAATCGAGTACCACGTTATAGAAGAAACTGAGTACTTTAATTTAAAAAAACGCCGTGAGCAGCGGAGCCCCATCACGGAAGATTTTTCCTTTCATCTTCGGTATTGAGTGTCGATAAGCGAAATATAATTGAAAGTCCACAAGCGATTTGTAATTTTGGTGGTTTCAAAACTGATGATGAGTGTCCGGTTGATCGGGGCTTTAAAAAAAGGTTTTAAGTTTTTAAGGGCTGAATCTCAGTAAATTTCAATTTTGTGCCAATAGCAGTTAACAGGGAAAAAGCCAACACAATTCGTACGAGGGCATTTCTATCCATGCTTATCCGCCAATTGCCTTTGTGTTTTATTTTTAAATATTAAAAAAGGAACTTAAATAGTAAACTGGAAGGCTTTTATGAAGATATTTTTTCTTTCCAAAAAAATCCAAAATTTCTATTTTATAAATAATAAAAATCCAAAATTCCTAATTTATAAATAAACAGTGACTTTAATAACATTTTCAAATTACTTAATATGTATGTATTTTATTTGTTAAAAAATTGTATTCACTTTTTTTTAAATTTTTTAAAATTACTATTCGCCTACTTGTATTTAGAATAAAAGTAATGCATTTAAAACACATTTAACAATAGCATTCAATTCCGATGTAAAAATGGAAGAAATGGGGGGAAAAGTAATGTGGACTCCCTAAAAGGTACTAGCTGGATACTAACTGAATACACGTACAAAATTTCAGCCCTCTAGGTTTCCTTAGAGAGTCTCTAGACGTGTTAGAAAACAAGCAAAAAAATTAAGGAAATATTGGCGTAAAAATCGTGGGGGTAAGGGTTAAAAGTTGAAACCCCCAAAAAACAGTGTCTGGCTATTAGCTTAACCTGTACACAAAATTTGAGCCCTCTAGGTTTATTTGGGGAGATTTTGACCCGAACGAAACTGTTAAAAAACAAGAAAAATCATGTTCTTTTGGGTATAAAAATGGTGGCGGTAGGGTTTGAAAGTCGAGACTCCCAAAAGGCACCCCCTTGATACTAACTCAATCCGAATACAAAATTTCAGCCCTCTAGGTTTGTTTGGGTGACCTGTGCGAGTGGTACAAACTTCGAAAACGTCGAAAATGCATGAAATTGTAGCTTAAAAATGAGGGGGGTGGGGGTAAAATATTAAAACCTCCAAAAAGCACAACCTAGGTACGAATTTTATCAACACACCAAATTTCAACCCTCTACGTTAATTCTGGGGGGCTGAGGGCCTGTTAGATCCAGCGAAAATCGTTTTCCCCCCTTTACTCCCACCAAATCATCCTAGGAAGCTGAATTTTGGATATGTTGTAGATAATTGACCGAAACATTATTTAAAACCGGTTTGGAAAAGTTTTATTGCTTTTCCGCCCCCCACCACCCCCTTAAAGGTCGGGTCAGAAAAAAAATTTGCCCAAAATTTGACCCCACTTTGATAGTATGAGGTGCCTCGAAAATGAGCCTCATTTACCAAATTTCATCTCTTAACTTCCATAGGGGGGCCCTACACAAATTAAAAGGTGGCGGGAATATATATATACAGCTGCGTTCAAAAAAATAGCAGTCAAATGTTTATTTATTAAAACAAATTCCTATACAACTTTTAAGTAGCTTTATCAGCGATTATTATTACTTCTTTATTTGACATATTTCATTATGAATCAGTATGCATTAATAAATTATCGACCAACGTAATAACACTCCAGAGATTTATTTTTATTTATTTTTTTATCATAATTTCTAACATTCAAAATAATAGCAGTGATCTGATTGTTGCATAGTGTTGTATAGATTTTTTAAAAACAACGTATACAAGTAAGTGAGAACTTTGTATTTACGCTTTTAAGCAAGTAATAATGAGTCTTATTTAGCTTTTTTCTTTTAAAGTGGGACGTGGAAAACGCTGTACTATAGAAAAAAGAGAACAGATTCGTCGACTTATTAATAGCGGTAAAACTTACAAACAAGTTCAGGAAATAGTTGGATGTTCTGCGAAAATGATCGCAAATGCTTTAAAATATAAAGAAAAAGCAGAAACCCGAGGTCGCAAACGAATTTTATCATCTAGGTCAGTGAAACAACTGGTCAGATACTCTAAAACAAATCCCATGGCAACAGCTACCCAAATTAAAAACGAATTAAATCTACCGGCAAGTATTAGGCCGCTATTACACTGTCATAGATATATGTCAAAGTTTTATTTAATCAAAGAAATATTATAGTGTAATAAGTCAACTTTTATAATATAATATTTTTGTAACCATAGTTAAAGATACTTCTTAATATTTGATCATAGATTTGATCAAAGATCTTTGACATATATCTATGACAATGTAATAGCGGCCTTATCACCATACGAAGAGTATTAAAACAACACAGTTTGAGTGCCCATAGTCCTCGGAAAGTACCATTATTAAAAAAACATCATATTACCAAACGACTGCAGTTTGCTAAAGAGCATGCTTCTTGGCCACTCCGAAAATGGAGGAATATACTGTGGTCAGATGAAAGCAAAATCGTCTTGTTCGGAGGGACGGGGTCCAGGCAATATGTGAGACGTCCTCCCAATAGCGAATACCTTCCTAGGTACACAACAAAAACTGTAAAACACGGTGGATCCAAAATAATGATATGGGGTTGTTTCTCATATAATGGTGTGGGTCCAATACATTGGATTAAAAAAAGATGGACAAACATGTGTACATGGATATTTTACAAAATGTCATGTTGCCGTATGCGGAATATGAAATGCCAATTAAATGGGTCTTTCAGCAAGATAATGACCCGAAACATTCTAGTAAACTAGTTAAAGAATGGTTTCGAGTCAATAATATTGAGGTCATGGAGTGGCCTGCTCAGTCGCCTGACCTCAATCCCATTGAAAATTTATGGGCAGATGTTAAGAAGGCTGTTGCTGAGGCCAAACCAAGAAATAACAAGGAACTGTGGAAAGCAGTAAAGAAATCATGGAAGGCAATACCAATAGAAAAGTGTAGACAACTGGTGGACTCTATGCCGCGTCGTTGTGAGGCAGTAATTAAGAATAAAGGTTTTTTTACAAAATATTGAATTAAATTATAAGTTCTATTGACTTTAAAATATTGAAACGTGGTGACGTGATTGATAATTTTGTTGTTTTTGCTTAATTATACGATAAAAATTTTTTAACTGCTATTATTTTGATTCATTAAATACGTCAACAAATTAGAAAAAATAGCTTTATTTACCTAAATCATTGTGTTAATTTGGATTTATCTGTACTAATGTATTCTTTTATAATAATGTTTTAGTATAACTACTAAAAAAAATTTGAGAATGTAAATGTCTTTTTTCTTTAAATATTATAACTACTCACTGCTATTATTTTGAACGCAACTATATATATATATATATATATATATATATATATATATATATATATATATATATATATATATATATATATATATATATATATATATATATATATATATATATATATATATATATATATATATATATATATATATAGTAGGGGCGCTATCCGTTTTCGGACCCGTAGAACACGAATATGTAGAAAAAAATGTCATATATATATATATATATATATATATATATATATATATATATATATATATATTATATAATATTATATATTATATATATATATATATATATATATAATATATATATATATATATGACATTTTTTTTCTACATATTCGTGTTCTACGGGTCCGAAAACGGATAGCGCCCCTACTCTCGCCTCTCGCAGCTCTTATCGTATAGACTGTATAAGTCTAATTTTTCGGAGAAAATTCGACTAAAAAGAAAATCGAAAATCAAAGGTAGGGTAGTGTTATAATTGACACTTTATTTTAACAGTCAGTTAAAAAATCCACATATTTTCAAAACTGAGCCCCGTAAAATCCGTAAAACTCAAAAAAATCGAGTACCACGTTATAGAGGGGACCAAGTACTTTAATTTAAAAAAAGAAAATCGAAAATCGAAGATGAGGTATTTTCAGTATGTTACTTCAATACATGTGCATATATTGGGATGGAAATCGGTCTGATTGAAAGTGTATGGAAAGTACATTCAATGTCACATGTATTCACTTTTTAATTATTCTTAGACTCAGAAAAAATTGATAAAATATTTTCGGGAGTCCCCATTTTGTGACCTTGAACGCAACTTTGAATAATGATAACTCCGACAAAGTAGAAGATAATTCAATAATATTCGAGTACATAGCTCAAGACCACCTAAACTTATTATATACCTACACAGGGAAATTAAATTTGGAGAACATGCCATTTTTGGGTGATCGGTTTATACATGAAATTGCTCTTTTGTTTTTCGCTGGTATTGTGAGAATCCCTCGGTATATAGCTTGCAAAAATCCCAGGATATTTTTCAACAAAGACACAACATTCAAAAATGTGTAAATCACTTAAAGTTACGAAGTTTAACAAAAAAATTTTTGCACGATTCTCTCAAACTAATGTTGCACATAGCTCTGATGCATCTTTTTTGACATATAAATAACTTTAGCTGAGAGTGCATTTCCCCAGAAAATAATGCCGTAGCGTAAAGTCGATAGTATACATATTACGCTATAAGGACGTTTCGGATCTGACAAGTAAAAGTCTTGAAGTGATAATTCCCGATTTTGATGAAACTTGGTAGGTGTGTAGAACACAGAAAAATAATAGAAACGTATTTTTTTTATCGGCCAAAAACGCCATTTAAGGGGTGAAATCCACCCCCAAAGTTGGGGTAAAAATTTAATTTTGTCAAATTACTCGAAAACTATAACAGATAGAAAAAAAGTTTAAATTGACACAACCCTTCATTTTTAAAGATCTTTGTTGTTGATGTTCTCAAATCCAAGATCGGACTTATTGGAGAGGCCTTGACTATAAAATTGAGGGTAAATTTTGAAATAGGGTGAATATGGTTCGACCAGTCAAAATACTAATATCAAATATGAAAACTACATCAAAAATACTAGTTTACCTGTTTTTGCTAAAAGCCGTTACGTTAAAGCTAAAAGCTCAAAATAAAATGTTATTATAATGTTATTCGTACAAAATTAAGGGCTCTATAAAAATTCCAGTAGCTCTAATTAATATTGGAAACTGCTGAAATATTTTAAATACACAATCGGGAGAGGCGAAATTTAAATTGACGTAGCATATAATTGCTTTAGAGCTCAAAAAAATATACAGGGATATTAACATATATAAATCCATGGTCGTAGTTGTTTTAATTATTATTTTGATCTTTTAAAATAAATAACACTATTATTTTATTACTTAATTTAATTATAATAAAGTAAGATTACACAGATAAAGTACATGTTGTTTTTTGTACATAGTATTTGTATGTTCCTTATATGAGGGCGTCCATGATTCTACTACTGTCTTGTATCTCTTAAAATATCACCTCACTTCCGTTACCGTATAGTGGTGACATCTTTTAACTATTTAAAACTATAATTAAATACAAATTATAAATTAAATTATGTATTATTTGACACATATATAACACGCCCCCTTTTTTTTTTTAAATTATACAATTACAAATTAAGTTTTTCAGGCTTTTTGATTTGACGCCCTCTTCTAGTATAATTAATAGTATTATTGACATTACTGCTTACAACATTATTATTTTCTTGTGACTTTTGATTTTAATTATTATCAACATTAACTCGGGAATTCCCAGTGTCACCTCTAGGTGACAGTGATTTGCAATTTTTTTTTAAAGACAATATAACATATTTTAAAATAAATGTGGTACTACTAAAATATTAATACTTAGTAGTATTCATGGTTTTAATTTGGCAACACTGACGTTATTCAACGGTCAAATTAATTCCGTTATTTCAAATGGTGTTCTGTTTTTCTGCCTGTTAGTGCATCTTGTCGTATTTTCGCTGCTGTAAAAATGTCTAAAGGGTAAGTACTGTTATTATTGTTATTACAAATTATTATTTGAGAATCCAGCTTATAATGAAAGAGATTTTTTTGCAAGAAAAACTTTGTTATGTATCTAAAATAACGTTGAATTTATTGAGTGTCACCTGTAGGTGACACTGGGCAATATTTTAACCAGTGTTGGCATTAATCGACTGAATTTTTAATCGATTAATTAATTTGATTAATTTTTTAATCGATAAAATTAATCGCGATTAAAAAAAGAATCGTTATTTTGATTAACTGTGTTAAAATCGTTAAGCCGTATTTGAGAATTTATCAAAAAAAGAAGCACTTTGTTAAGGCTGGATTGGAAGCGAATTCATATAAACACTATTGTATTAGGACAACATAATACCATAATACATATCTATTAGTTAATTAAGTAGTTACTTATGTGTTGTAAGACAAGATGCATTGGTTGTAAGACAAGGTTCATTGGTTGTAAGACAAGATGCGTCGTGGTACAGTATCATGTTTTCCTAATACAATAATTTTCAAATAAATGAAGGCTGAGGTTTTTTTGGACCACTATCCAATCATCTATCTTACCCATGGCCCGAGTAAAAAAAAAATAGTAAAAAACTCAAAATTTCAATTGTCAAGAATATATAAATAAATATATCCTTTTTATTTTGTATAAGTTCATGCAATAAATAACGCCCAGTGTCACCTCTAGGTGACACCTCATTTTAAAAAAAATGAAAGGGTATTTTTTAAAAAAAAAAAAATTTTCCATACACTGAATACCTGAATATAAAAACAAGCACAAAATTAGGATCTTCTCTCAACAGATCTTGGCATGGTAATTGGCGAGTTAACTGAACTATTGTTATTATCCGCGGTGTCATTTTCATTAGAGAAATTATCATTGTAATCATAATATTTTTTAATAAATTTTGAATTTCTGCGTACTATCCCCCCTTTTTCTGTTTTTACTAAATAGGCACGAGGTTCTTTTAATTTTTTAATAATTTTGGCTTTTTCCCAAATTGTTTTAATTTTATCCCATAGCCATATTTTTTGATTTTCATAATATCTTATTTCTGGCTTTGCATTTCGATTATAATATTTTATTTGAGTATTTTTGCTTTTAAAACGTTGTTTAACATTTACAACTTTTGATTTTAACAATTTTTGATTTATGGGAATTTTAGTTCTTATTTGTCTGTTTAAAAACAACTGAGCAGGACTAACACCTAAATCAGTAAGAGGCATACTTCTATAATTCATTAAATAGGTATTATAATCACATTTATTTTCATACAAACATTTTTAAGCATTTTTTTAGTAATACCAACCCCTTTTTCTACATACCCATTGCTTTGAGAATGGTACGGACTAATATTGATTATTGAAAAGTTAAATTCTTTAGCAAAATCTCTGTATTCATTACTATCAAAGGGATTGTTATCTGATACAATTGCTTCTGGAATGCCGTACTTACTGAATAAATTTCTTAATACATTGATAATAGAGTGTATATTTTTATCCTTTAACTCTTCTACCTCTAACCATCGTGAATAATAATCTATTATAACTAAATAGATATTTTTTTCAAATTCAGCAATATCAATTCCTATTTTTTGAAAAGGATAAATAGGTATTTCATGAACAATTAAAGGTTCTTTAGTTCTAAAATTTCCAAATCTGTTACAAATAACACAAGCTGTAATCATATTTTGAACATCTGACATTATTCCTGGCCAGTATAAAGATTCTTTACATTTTAATTTAGTTTTTGAAATTCCAATGTGACTTTCATGTAACATTTTTAATATTTCTTTCCGAAATTTCTTTGGAACTATTAATCTATTTTCATAATACAACAATTTATTCTCAATAAAAATATTATTTCTTATTTTATAATAATGTTTAAGTTCATGTTCAAAATTATTTATTTCATTTTTATTTTTAGGCCATCCTTCCTTGAAATATTTTAAGACTTTATTTAATACAGAATCCTTATCTGTTTCTATTTGATATTCTTCAAATTTTTCATTTGTGAATGTTATATTCAATGAATTTACATGAACAATATCTTTCATGTCATAATCAAAATTTGAATCATGGTCCTCAGACCGTTCAATATAATTTCGCGACAACAAGTCAGCAATATACATATATTTTCCTGGTAAATATTTTATTTCTAGATCGTAAATTGCTAATTTTATTTTTAGCCGTTTTAATCTATTACTTTTAATTTGGTTTAAATTTTTATTCATTAATGAAACCAAAGGTTGGTGATCTGTATACACTACTATTTTTTTGTCATATATATAATTGTGACATTTTTCACAAGCAAAACAGACAGCTAATAATTCTTTTTCTATTTGACTCCATTGTTTTTCACTTTCATTCAAAGCTCTAGATGCATACAATATTGGATTTTTATCCTGCATTAAGCAACAACCTAAGGCACTTTGACTACTGTCACACTGAATGCTTGTAACTTTATTTATATCAAAATTTTTTAGTATTGGAGTTTCAGTTATTAATGATTTAATATTTTCTGATATTTTAGAATGTTGGTCAAGCCAAAGCCATCGTATATCTTTTTTCAATAATTCTCTTAACGGTTGAGAAATTTCTGATAAATTAGGTATAAAATCTCTTAAATAATTGATAATTCCCAATATTTGTTGCAACTCTTTCTTATTTAACGGAATTTTCAACTTCTGAATGGCCTTAATCCTATTTTGATCAACTGTGATACCACTTTCTGAAAATACAAACCCTAAATATTTTACTTTATCTACACAATACTGTATTTTATCTTTATTACATTTTATTTTGTATTTTCTAGCTCTGTCTAATACTTCTCGTAGTATTTTATCATGACCCTCTTTACTGTCACTGGTGATTAATAAATCATCGAAATAAATTATAACTCCTTCCAAATCACCAAAATATTTCGTATTTAATTTCTGAAAAATTTCAGAAGCCGAAACAATACCAAATGGTAATCTATTAAAACAATATAAACCAAAGGGAGTGCTAAATGTACAAAGTTTTCTAGATTTCTCATCTAATTTAACATGCCAAAACCCATCTTTCAGGTCTAATACAGTATAATATTTTTTATTAGCTAACAAAGGTTTAATTTCTTCCAAAGTTGGTATTGTATAATAATCCCTAAGTATACATTTATTTAAATCTTGAGGATCTAAACATATTCTTAAGCTTGAGTCTGCTTTTTCTACTATAACTATATTATTTACCCATTCTGATGTATTGGCTTCAACTGGACTGATTATGTTAGATTTTACCATTTTGTCTAATGTTTCTTTTAATTTATCTTTTATTGACAGAGGTACTCTTCTACTAGAATGTGCTTTTGGATTTACATTTGGCTTCAACTGTATAGTATATTTATCAGGAAAACACCCTATTCCTTGAAATACATCTATATTTTCTTTAATAAATTCATTTTTAGTAGTACAGTTATTAAAATTTTTACTAATACTGTTAATCTGTTTTATAATATTCAACTCTATGCTTGTTTGTAACCCTACAATTGGCATGACATTGTTATATTTTACAACATGAAATTCAGTTTCTACTATTTTATCTTTACTTTCACATAGTAGTTTAACTACCCCTAACGTTTTAACTGAAAATTCCCCAAATGCCTCAAATTTAATATTTGTTTTATTAATTTTAGTATTAGGCGCTAATTTATTTAAATAAGATAACGGTAAAATATTTACTTGAGCCCCTGTATCAATTTTTACTTGAATAATATCATTATTAATTTTAATAAATTCTTTCCATTCATTGTTTTTATTACCCTCGTTTTGCAATTGAATTTAAACCTATAGTAATAGATTCACTGCTCGAATTTTGTGGATTTACTGTGTAAATATTTTTCTTAAAATTCTTTTTAGTTTTACAACAATTAGCATAATGGTTATATAATCCACACTTTTTACATTTTTTGCCATAGGCAAAACATTTACCATACTCATGATTCTGATTACCCTTTTGACATTTCTTATTAAACTTAATGTCTTTATTTTGTTTTTTAGAACCTTTTTGATATGATGAATTTCTCACTTGATCCAGGTGTTTTGAACCCGTTGATAACACAACTGTAGATTCCAGTTCTTTTCGTGATTCTTCAGCTAATTCTGTAGCTTGACAATAGTTAACTACCCTTTCTAAAGATGCATCTTCACGTAGCAGCTTCTCTTGTAGTTCTTTATTGTTGATTTCAAGTATTATTTGAGTTTTTAATAGTTTTTTCTCTAATTGTTCAAATTCACAGTTTACAATTAAATTTTTTAAGTCAGTTAAATAATTATTAAAAGTTTCATTTGGACCCTGTACTCTTTTAAAAAATTTAAAATGTGCCATCACTAAGTTCTTTTTAGGTTCACAATATTTTATAAACTCATCTATTTATTTGTTTTAATTTTACATTTTCGTTTTTACTTATTTCAAAAGTATTATATATTTTTACTGCTTCAGATTCAATTAAGTTTAAAAATCTAGCTATTTGTACTTTATCACTTTTAGAGTATGTTTCTGTTGCTTTAAAAAATATGTCCATTTCTTGTTGAAATTTTTTAAAATTTTCGGGTAAAATGTAGAACTCGGACATATGCTGTAATTTCGATGTCTGCCGGAAAGAAGAAACAAATGGGGCTGAGAATTATTGTACTTAAAGAGTTAAAGGACGGTCACATATTTTTAATAAAAATAATTGCATTTGGCTAAATTGTTGGGCTAAATTAGGTGGTGAAGTTAGTTAAGGATAGGTTAGTTTTTTTTTTTTTTTTTTTTAAACAATATAATTCGATTTGATATAAAAACTAGTTAAGTTAAGATTATAGGGCTTTTTTCGAATTTTTACACTCATTTAAGTTGTTTTTATTAAAAAATACTACAATAAGTTAATAATATCATACAAATGTCAATATTAAAAAATGTGTAAAATATTAATAAATTTGGGTTTTCCAAAATAAAAATATGCTTCCGCGCTTTAACTTTTCATAATTTAAAATTTCTACCACTATTGTTTCGTTTTTATCGGTTAAAAAAAAAAATTGCATATGTCCGAGTTCTACAAATTTCCCAAATTTTCTTTTAAATTTCCACTTAAATTTAATTCAGCTGGTTTATTATACTCCATTTTGATATTTTTTAATTTTATTTTTTATAATTTTTTACATTACAACACTTTAACAATTACATTTTATTTTTTCAACCACGTGTTTTTTTAATTTTAGATTATGTGATTTTATGTATTATCACTTTTTCCAATTTTTTTTTGACTGCGCCATGTTTTAATTATTATTTTGATCTTTTAAAATAAATAACACTATTATTTTATTACTTAATTTAATTATAATAAAGTAAGATTACACAGATAAAGTACATGTTGTTTTTTGTACATAGTATTTGTATATTCCTTATATGAGGGCGTCCATGATTCTACTACTGTCTTGTATCTCTTAAAATATCACCTCACTTCCGTTACCGTATAGTGGTGACATCTTTTAACTATTTAAAACTATAATTAAATATAAATATAATTATAAATTAAATTATATATTATTTGACACATATATAACAGTAGTTATTAACGGGTCTTCAGAAAAAATTAAATATTTACTATACCCAATTTTTAGAACAACCTATCTCCGATTTTCCAACATTGGTGAATTCCGTTCCGATCATCATTATTTCACAGATATGCGAGTAATATTTTTACAATGAAGCCTTTTATATTTTAGTAGTGATCGTGTAATATTAAATTTCCTTTAGAGTACTATTTTACTAGTTAATAAAAATGCTGGATCATTAATTTCAAAAGAATTATTTATACTGTAAATTAAAATTTGTTATGTATAAAAACTGTAGTAATTAATTACATAGAAATATGCAAGAAATATGACTATTAATCAATTTAAATTTTGCGTTACCGATTCTGTTTTTAAAATATTTCAACAGTTTTCAATATTAAAAATTTGGGGGGACAGGTCTACTCACACTGTCAACTTCCCATTGGGTGTCCTTAAAGACTAGAGACTACTGTACATAGATAATTATTTTTTCATTACAGGGAGCTCCTCCCCTGGGCTCCCGATAGAGGCTTTGTCCCTTGCACCACACCGGGGACTTCGCCCTCTGTACCTAACAGTGGGTACCCTTATCAAACAAATGTTATTATCATTTGTTCTCGAGATATGCGAGACGAAAAAAACTTCACGAATGAACGAACGAACGAACTAACGAACACACACATAGACATCACGCTAAAAACGATGGATTCGGATTCTAGTTACCTTGAAACGTGGAGATATGTCTAAATTAGCGATTCGTGAAATTGGACCCATTACAATAACTTCCATTGGGAAGTTAACTAGAGCTACCGGAATTTGTGTAGAGCCCTTAATTTTGTACAAATAATATTATAATAAAATTTTATCCAATATTTTTGTTTAAATATAAATTGTAGAATATAAATACAATAAATAAAAACGATTTAAAAAGTTATTTTTAAAGATATTATAAGTAAAATATTGACTACACATGTAAGATTTTAGATTAAGATTTGAGCTTTTAGCTTTAATGTAACGGCTTTTAGCAAAAACAGGTAAACTAGTATTTTTGATGTAGTTTTCATATTTGATATTAGTATTTTGACTGGTCGAACCATATTCACCCTATTTCAAAATTTACCCTCAATTTTATAGTCAAGGCCTCTCCAATAAGTCCGATCTTGGATTTGAGAACATCAACAACAAAGATCTTTAAAAATGAAGGGTTGTGTCAATTTAAACTTTTTTTCTATCTGTTATAGTTTTCGAGTAATTTGACAAAATTAAATTTTTACCCCAACTTTGGGGGTGGATTTCACCTCTTAAATGGCGTTTTTGGCCGATAAAAAGAAATACGTGTCTATTACTATTCTGTGTTCTATACACCTACTAAGTTCATCAAAATCGGGAATTATCACTTCAAGACTTTTACTTGTGAGCTCTGTGCAGCGAACAAAGAACACATAGACCATATTTAAGTTGAACAATGATAAACATACATTTTGTACAACGTTGCCTATTTTATTTAAATTTTACTAATAAGTAATATAATAACCGGTAATATGACAATCTAACAATTGGATGTTTAACAAATTTCGAACGAAGGTTTTTAAATATCCCAAATGATTTAAATATAATCCCAGTAATTGATCTTTGTATAAAAAAAGCGGTTTAAAGAAAAAAAAAGAGCTTTTCTTTATTTAATTGAATTTTGGTGCGAAAACACTTAGTCACGTGTCAGTGACGTAACATCACGAACCAGTTCGCTTTTTATATTTTATAATTATGTAATAGGTATAGTTATTATTGTCGTATCCATGACATTAAATTTTATAAATATTTTGTGTTGATCTGTCATTAATTACATATTGCCTCATTTTTAATTTAATAAAAATGAAAAAAGGTTTTGTTAAAACTAATAACAGAAATTTACCAAGAATGGACTCGCTTATGGTAGCAAACTTCTTTGCTTCGAATCCCAGAAACTAAAATGTGAATACCTTTTTTAAAAACACCTTTTTTGCAATATTAAATCTTTCGTGCTGTGACGTCACATGCCCAAATAAATCGTTTTAATCATTTCAGCCGCTAATTCCAAATTCGTAACTTTTAATTAGAAAATTAAAATATATTTTTTAAAAAATTAATATAAATAGTTAACCATTATACCCCATTCGACTTAGCCCCCCTCCCACTTTTAGAACTGAAAAAACAAATAGCGTTTAATTAGGAGCTATTAATGAGCTTTCATATTCAGTGCTTTAAAAATTTTGAACTCGACACACTGAGCAAGAATTTAATATTTTTAGTGGGGGGAGGGCTGAGTCGAATTTGCTTCAGCTCCCCCACCGCTTAGAAATAAAAATTTCAGACCAGCTTTGTCAGTAGAATTAGGGTCTATTTATGAGCTTTTAAACAAGTATTATTTCAATTTTTGAGCTCACCCCCGTAGTCTCCAAACTACCCTTTATTGATGAAATTTGAAAAAGAATCAGATATTTGAAAAATAAAAAAAAAAAAAATAGATTAGTTTTAAAAATAAAAAGGAGATTATGTTTAAAAATAAAGCTCTAAATTCGCGCATTCTAATTATTCAGTCGCAACCCCCTATAAAAACCACCCCGTATCTCCTTAACATAAAAGAAAGCTATAATTAAAGTGAAAAAAATAAACTATATTTTGCGATTAAATATTGTTTTCGATTTATCAGCTCATAAAATACGTGAATTTCAATTACGGAGTTGCAACCCCTTTACAAAGAAATCATTTTGGATATAAGAGAGAATTATACTTTGAACTGGGACTTTACAATTAATTATTTTATTTAATTCTTTATTCTACAATATATCAATATATATATATATATATATATATATATATATATATATATATATATATATATATATATATATATATATTGATATATTGTAGAATAAAGAATTAAATAAAATAATTAATTGTAAAGTCCCAGTTCCAGTCCCTTTATTTTTAAACATAATCTCCTTTTTATTTTTAAAACTAATCTATTTTTTATTTTTCAAATATCTGATTCTTTTTCAAATTTCATCAATAAAGGATAGTTTGGAGACTACGGGGGTGAGCTCAAAAATTGAAATAATACTTGTTTAAAAGCTCATAAATAGACCCTAATTCTACTGACAAAGCTGGCCTGAAATTTTTATTTCTAAGCGGTGGGGGAGCTGAAGCAAATTCGACTCAGCCCTCCCCCCACTAAAAATATTAAATTCTTGCTCAGTGTGTCGAGTTCAAAATTTTTAAAGCACTGAATATGAAAGCTCATTAATAGCTCCTAATTAAACGCTATTTGTTTTTTCAGTTCTAAAAGTGGGAGGGGGGCTAAGTCGAGTGGGGTATAATATACATATATATATATATATATATATATATATATATATATATATATATATATATATATATATATCAATATATATATATATATATATATATATATATATATATATATATATATATATATATATATATATATATATATATTTACAGGGTGTAAAATATATAACTCTCCGAAAAAATAGGGGAGAAAGGTCTCAATTTACTAAGTAAGTTTTGCTAGTTAATTTGTTCCGATTATGTTTCATTTCAGAAATTTTTGATTGTCAAAAACTTGTTAAAAAATGGCCCCTAGAAAAAAATTCTTAATCAGGCTCTGACTACCTAACATATTTTTTGTTTTTTTTTTTGAATATTAAACTTTTCGTCAACAAAATATGTTTATGTACTTATTTACTGAATCTTTTGAAATTAAGTGTACAGTAGCGTACAAAAAAATTTTAGCATATTTTGTAATAAAACAATTGCAGGTCATCTGTAACCGACTTATAAATTTAGCAAACATCTGTAACCGACTTTGTCAGTAATCTAAATATCACTGACTTACATCAGCTTCAAAAATTTCTGTAAAAAAAAATTATTCCAAACAATTAGAATTTTTCTAAAATGTTTGTAGGTCATTGTACATGAAACATAGCTTTATAAAAATATAGGTTAGTAGTCATTAGGTCATTTTACCGATTTACAAAATATGTGTGTCAATTTAACAACAAGGTGTTAATTTAAAAACAAACCGGTCTCATATATTTGGAACTGTAAAAGATAATTAAACATTTCTCAAAACTGTTTCTAGAATATGGGGGAGAAACTAATATAACCAACATGAGAATTTTTTGCAACCAATCCCTTTTAAAATTATAATATCCTACTTCCGGTACAGCATGAACGCTCTTTAAAAATGCTATTCATCAATAACTACTAAATATAATGTTAATTTATCAATTATTATTTAGAATACCAAAAAGAGAAAAACGAAATTTTTAAAAAATACCTATACTATTTGAATACTATTTTGCTTTTTTTTACAGTTCCAAAGATATGTGAGGCATATGAGGCCTGGCTTGTTATTAAAATTAACACCCAGTTGTTTGTACTTTGTAATGATATGCCGGAAGCACAAATCATTGTCAATAAATGCATACATATACATACATGCTAAAATGTTTTTTTTCTTTACCTGTGTGTGTTTGCGTGTGTGTATACCGTGTAGAATTCTACACAGTACACACACATACATACACATCGACCTAATCTTTTAAAAAATTATGTATGTAGTTTGATATTCACACAAACAATAAATTGTGTATTTGTGTGAGTGAATTACATACATATTTTATTTCTTAAGTAAACATTGTTTTGTGGGTATGTATGTATTTGGAAATATAATGAATACACTCATCGGCAAAATTAATCACCTTTTAAAAATGTTAACATTATTTTTATTTTAAATTTCGTTTGTAATATTGAATGTTATTTGCTGAATAAACGATTTAAAAATCACAATTCATTTCAGTTTTTTTAAATTTAAACGATTTTAAGAAATTAATAAAAATTGACTTTTAGGATTAGATATTTAGGATTTGACACGTTGTCTAATCGTCTGTACGATATACTGATGCAAGGAGAGACAACATAGGTAATAATAGTATTTTTTCCGCAATATAAAAATTAAAACAACTTTTAATTTATTTTTAATAAAAATTAAATTTTTTTTACTTTTTATTGTTTTTTGAAGTAAATATAGATTACAGTACAGCAGAAAATGCTTAATTTATTGATAAATTACGTACTCACTAAACAAATGGAATCTAATAACACAGCTTCAAAAAATAATTTATACTATTTTTAGTTGAACGGTTAATTTTGTTGATGAGTGTAGTACTTTAAAAATTGATGAAGTGATGATGACGTATGATTCGCACAGTTTCGTATTCACAAATTTCATTTGCTTTTTGATTATATTATAAATTATACTGCCCAACTAAACAAAAGTGCCGTAAGTGCAAATTTCCGAATTTTGAGTTATGTATCATTTCGGACGTTTTGGACTACGAGAAATCCACTGAACTTGTCAAAAATGGTATAGCTTCAACCGTTCGGAGCTACAGACTTCGAGCTAGCCGTATGTACACTAAAATGTTGTCATTACTAAGTAAGAGTGCCGTAAGTAGTCTACTAAGCAAAAATGCAGTAAACCCAATGCACATATGGCACCCTTACTTAGTTTGCTGCACATGCGGCATTTATGCTTAGTAGATGTAAAACTTCTGTTGCACATACGACATTATTACAATCTTCGTTTGATAATTCCGTTAATTTTTGTTATGTTTGTGTGTTGATTTAGCGATCATTGTATTTGTTGCTGCAGATAAGTGAGCTTTAATCATATTTTTTGTGAACTTTGAAGTTATTTGTAGTGATGAATACGTTACCAGACAGTGTCAAATCGTACAAAACAATTAATTAACTTAGCCATTGAAAAAAATTAAAATCAGGCTAGTGCCATTGAATTTCGTATGGAGGATGAAGAATGTAAGGTCTCCACATCAACAGAACTTGCTAAAATTCATAATAATGAGCTTTTATCGATAACAGATCCTGTAAACGAGGGTTTTAAAACTATCTTAGATAATATTGCTGCAGAAGACAAAGAAGTACTCGTTTATGATTTGAACACTAACACAATATCAGCCAGACGAGATCTAACCGAAAATGGTGTTGATGAAGGTGTTAACTGATAAAGTAAGGTCGGATTGGAAAGAAAACAGTAATAGTTTAGGATTCGACTTGAAAAAAGTTTTGTAAACTTAGAATTCGAAAGAATTGTAAAAGTTGAACAAAACAATCTAGGTTTTTGTAATACACCTACTGAAGATAAAGGTAATGTGGAAAATGAATTAAGCATAGGCCTAGGTGAAAACAAGCCTAATGTGGGTATTGAAATTCGGCATGACACCGCTGAGACTTCAGTTTGTTATGGTGATGCAGGTGAAAATAAGAAAAAAAGGAAGAAATTTAATATTAGTATAAAGAAAGGAAAAAAATAAAAAATTGAAGAATTGAAAAGTAGCCACTCAGTGGTGAAAAATCCATGTAATGTACAAAATTTCTGTAAAAGAAAGTGTATTCAAAACATTATTGAAGCAAAGAGAGAGGAAATTAATAACAATTTTGGAATATTTCATGGTCCGAGCGCAGAAATTTTGTATTTTTACAGAGCTAAAAATTTTATTTTATAGTTTATCCCTGCTTTGAGATCGGTAGCAACAGTATTTAATGTTACTTATGGCACTTTCAATCGTCCTAATGAAAAAGTAATACAAAGCAAAAATGCCGTAAGTACAGTTTTTATTGAAAAAAACATATTTCTAAGCAAAATTTTGCAATAAAATTGTGCAGAACTGCTTAGAAATATCTCTTACACAAAATAAAGAAAACTGCTTTAAAGTTCTGCTGATACAAAAAGAAACAGCAAGTCAAAAAGTTTTGAAATCAATTTTCTCGAAAACTTGAATTTAATTTTTGAAATTTACAATTAATGGAATTTCTTTATAAAAATTTATAACTTCTGTGTTCTGTTCTTGTAACTTTTATAAATTTATAACTTCTGTGTTGTGTTACTTTTTTGGTTGTTTGGCAATTCGTAGTTTTTAATGTAATTTGTTATTAAATTAATACTGTGTAATGCAGAGTTATGGTTTTTATAACATTCATAATGTTCTGTGATATAAAAAACTAAAAAATTTTAAAAACTAAAAAAATAATTCATAAACTTATTTTAATCAAAATTTATGAACAATTGTGTTAGCTTTTCTATGAACGATAGAGTACATTTGAATTCGACAATCATGTGTTTCGACAAAACACATGTTTACATATTAATTATATTATGGTAAAGTTAAAAAAAAATTTTTTTTTATTTTTAAAAAAATTTTTATTATACAGGGTGCGAATAATTTTAGTTTGGTCAGAGGCGTATTCAGGAAAATTTATATTAAACGACGAGCTGGCTGGGATGCGATTTTTTCAGATAGCGAATTTCGAAAAAAAATTTATATCTTCGGCAATTATACACCGAGATAAACCATCTGTTAAAAGGAAGAGAGTTATTTAGTTTACACCCTATATATATATATATATATATATATATATATATATATATATATATATATATATATATATATACACGTGCCCTACAATTATTTTGTTTTAATTAAAATAGAAAGCCCTAATTTTGAAATAAAAAGTTTCTAAAATTCTAAATTGTAAAACTTTTTAAACACCGAGTAATTTGGTATCTTTTTAAATACCCAGTACATTGTATTATATCGGTTATGTTCATATACGACTATATTCCTTGTGATCGAACGCATGGTGAGTTATACATGTATTGGCGGAACGAACATAATATAATATATACTTTTACTTGCGATTGATGACCTTTTGATTTTTCTGATTTAAATTTCTTATGTGTGCATAACTTCTGGGTATTTGGCGAGGTAAGACTTTAAAATTAATTAAAATTTAATATTTCTATTGTTGTTAAAAAATAACACTTTGTAAAATTTTTGTTTTAAAATTTAATTTGTTTTGCAATTTAATTTGTGGTTAATACCACAGTACATTATTGTTCAAAGAAACCACAGAGTAATGCAGAGACACAGCAACTATCTCTATCATGAAACCTGCAGTGTGCATTTTTCTGTACCTTAGGCTACTTAGTAGTCACTCTCTCAGTGGCACTCACTGAGTGTAGGTCAGTCACAAGACAATGGATTTGATTGTTATGTTGGTTGTGTTGGCATTGTTACATCCCCACACATAGCGTTGTGGTAACACACATATGTATGCGAGCACGGTCACGTGACGGCCACCACCATCTTCGATTACTCACACAAAGACAGTTTAGCGCATCAATACAAAATAAACACAGTGCACGTATATAACATATTTTCTATCTCTTACTGGTTATACTGGTTCCAGTAGTATAGAGATAAACTCTACATTACTCTATGAAAGAAACCTTTTGATAAATTTATGCCATATTTTGTGTGTTGAACATTGATATAGAAGAATATGGATGGAGACTATTTCTTAAGAGAGAGACAAGATATAATATAATATGATATGTTAGAATGAATACGTAGATTCTTTTGAATGTACCACAAAAAATAAAAAACAAAAGAGTAAATATACACTAAAACACGTGCAAATAAGCACAAAACATCGAGTTTTACAAAAAATTAAGTTTAAAACAATATTAATAACGATAATACTCCATAAATATAATATCTGGGTAAGTAAATCTTGTATTTATCAATAAATGCAACCATTTCTAGCGAAAATGTGTTAATTTTTCTAAATTTTTCATTTAAGAAAACAGGTTTATAATAAGCGGAAAAATACCAGTTTTGCAGGGATGGAAAAAAAAAAACAGTTTTTTTTTTTTACCTTTATAAAACAAACAGTTCAAAAAGGTTTTAAACAAGTGTTCCTATATTTAAAATCGTGTTTTTATTAGTTTAATTTAAACATATGTTTTAAACATTTTAAACTTGTTTTAAACAGGTTTAATTCCTTTAATTGAACCATATGGAAAAAACTTTTTGTCTCGAAATATCTGACTTTTTGCTGTCAGACATTGGCATAAAATAATGTACTATTAATTTATAATAGGTGGCATTAAATGGAAACATTTGAATATTTTGTTTGTTGTAAAATTTATAAAATCGTTTGTTGTTTATGCGTGTTGAATACTGTGTACAACAAAGACGTTGCTGAGAAATTTTATAAAATTTGATCAGTGTTGTCAGATTGGGGGGTTTTCCCTCCAAAATTTAAGAGAGAATTTTTAAATTGCTGGAGGGAATTTTGTGGGGATAATTTCTTTGGAGGGATTTTTGGGTGGAAATTTTCAAACTAGGGGGAATTTGGAGGTTTAATTAAATTTAAAACATATATTTGCCATCCTGCTTAAAAATACTCAAATTCAAAAAAACCAGTTTCAAATCAACTATTAAAATTTAAATGTGTGGTATGGAATTTTAAGACAACGTCAAAAGTCAACAATCAATTTTGCTTAATTTTATTGTTTAAAAAAATACAGTAAACTATTTCTTGAAAATAATATTAGAATTATATTTTGCTATAAATTATTTTATTTTATTTATTTATTTATTTATTTATTTTTATTTTTTTTTTTTTTGCTCGTCAACTGTATTATTTTCAAAAAGTTGACCATTTTAAATATTGGTTATTTTTGGGCTACTCGGACGTTGCTTACGTATTTCATGTGCGTTAAATAATTTTTTCTTTTTAGGAGGTTTTCTTCCCTTTTGCAGGGATTTATGACTAATGATGAATCAATCTGGCAATACTGAATTTGATACATACTAAAATAAACGAGTTTATATTACGGTACAATGAAGTTCAAAATCTTATTGTTAATTGAACAAGTCAGTGCTTTAGAAGGGCGGCTATCACTAAAGTCACAAATCGACCCCAAAACATTTAATTTGGTAACACAGTTGCATTCGACTGTAGCCTTGGCCCTTAGTAGAAAGAGCTGCAATGCTAGTCGCTGTTTTTCAAGACTTAAATGGAAATACTTAACATAAATTAGTATTTAATATAAAAGAAGCAAAAACATAAATATAAATACATACTTAAATCAATTTAGTTTAACATAATTAAAAATTTAATTTTGTTTTTATTATTTTATTACTGATGCATATTGGAATAGAACTGCCTAATTTTTAATTACTAAAGATATAATTAAGCTATTTTTTTACTTCATTACATTTTATTTACAATTTAACCGAGAGAATTTAAATAGAGATTATTTAGAACACAGTTTAATATGTAATGTTTTTTATTTGTTTTAAACATAGTTTAAAACATCATTTAAAACACTTTAATTTCAAACATGTTTTATTTAGATTGTGATTAAAACATGTGATTTAAAACACTTTGTTTTAAACATGCCAACCCTGCAATTTTGACATTACACAAAGTAAAGGAAATACCGAAAAAGGAATCATTCTACGTAAATAAGGAATTCGTTTTTTAGTTAAAATATGTGATAATAACGACAAAAATTTTAAAAATATTGTAAAAAATAAAATTATGTAAAAATTAAAATATAGGTTAGATTGACCCTTCATTTCAGTAGCGTCTTATATGTAAAATTAATGAGCATATAAAAATTTAACTTCAAGATTATGTATTTTGTTTGCATTTATTTATTTATTAATAAAATGATAATTTAATAAATGTATAGTTTTATTTATGTTTATGTCTCCTTTTATCAAAAAGATATGTCTTATTAGTGATGGAAAATTATAAACCAAAACGTAATCTTTTTAAAGAAATAGTTATAAATTGTAAATAATCGATTAATTTGAACAATTTTTGTTTTCAGTTTATAGTAATTTATAATAGGTATTCTTTAAGCACCGTTAAAAAATACAATGATTTAGTAGATAATTAAGAATTCGAAAAATTAACTGATAAAATAGTCGAACAGCATTCTTAAGGAGTTGATTATTGAATCTAAAAGAATAGATATTAAAAATAATTAATTAATTGTTTATGTTTTTATATAGAAATCACAGTTATAAGAAAAATATACTAAATATATTGTTTTAAAAGCAATGGCAATGTTTTAATAAAATTAAAACCGTTACCGTTTATTTACAAAATGACGTCATTCATAATACGCACGTTTAATATTCATAATATTATGTTGATCAGTATTTTGGGAAATGCTCCTTCTTTTACAATATTATATACCTTTCCGTCTTCCATGGTGTTGAAAGATATTTAATTGAATTTCTCCTTTATTTGGCTAGATTTTATTTGTTCAAAATGTCATTGAATACATGAATTTTATATGTAAAATTTCCAAATGATGGTTTATGTTAGTGGGTTCTATTGATCTTATGGATGTTTTCTGGAAAAATAACATCTGATTTAACGTTCAGTGGTGGAATTTTGTATGACCGTTTTGCACCCAAGGTTTATGAAGGAAATTGGTAACTGAACATCTGTTAATTTTCCAAAAATCTAATGCCGATATCACACATCAAGCATCACATGTCTACAGCGAATCTAAGATAAGTTAATTTTGATTTTGGCGATTTCTTTTGTTTGTGATAAATTTCATATAAGTGATAAACTAACTTGTGTAAACATGTTAACTATTCTAATGGTGCTGGAACCCTATTTGAATCACTTCGTTTTTTTCTAACTTACTAATGAACGATTTTTAGCCAGAAAACTACCTTTAATTCAGTTTAAAACTAATTTTATTTTCTAAAGTTGATTAACACTGGCTTCTTCTTTTCTTTATACTGGTTTTTTTTTTTGCTTCTACACAATGCTACGAACACCTTCCAACATTGGACATTTGATGGTTCATCGCATCGTGTGGCCGTTGTTCGAACCTAAGAGCGTCCAACAGCGAGTGTCGAACGTTCGCATTTGATCATGTTCCGTCCGATGTCGGTATTCTTGCACCGAGTTAAAGGGATGCTTCCAAAGTTTGAAGGACAATGTTCGTTTGTTCGACTCAACGGCTAAACGATTCGTTCATATGAAGAGAGATAACATCAGTGTATAACATTAGAGATAACATCAGACACACAACATCCCCATCCATTGAACAATCGTTTGTACCAAATTATTTTCATATGTATTGGTTCACACATTCGATTCACCGTGTAGCAGGAACATTCGCAGCACCAACTGTCCAACTTATTTGCTTCAAACGTTCGATCGAACGTTGGAAAGAACGTTCGTAGCATCGTGTAGAACCGGCTTAAGCTACTTAATTATCTTTTTACCTGTTATTGGTTTTCATAAAATTTACTTATGTACTAGTAACTGTCTGTCAGGTTTTAACTGGTCAAGTATGTAAAGTAACTACTTACGTAACTCTCTTTAAAATTCTTTTGTAGCATGATTTTTCTTTTACGTACATAAAATTAGTTAACCCTGCGTGTGTTTATTTTTTCTATTTTCTTATTTTTTTTACGTTACGTTTACTGCGAGTTAGCTAATTTTGTGTCATCTAGTTACTTTAATGGTTGTTAAACTTTTTTATATACCTTTTCTAGTCAAACAACAAAATTGTAAAGTTTGATTTATTGTTAATTGTTTAAAAAAAAAAATCCAAAACATTTTTTCACAGCTACTCAAACTGACTGATTATTGTTAAATATATGATCTTTTATGTAACATGCTAAGTCTGAACTTCATCTTTTCCGAACCCATAAACCCTCTGAGGATACAAAGAGTCTAATAAACTTTCATGCTTTTAAAACAACTTAAAGAATTTTATTTTTACCTAATACCTTTTTCTCTATTTCAGATTTTCTTTATTTCAGATTTTTTACTTAAAAGGGCATAGCCGGGTAAGATAGGGAAAACGGCCCTTGACGCAAAATTGATTGTTTTTATAGGAAATAATACTTCTTAGCCCCAGATACATTCCTGCCAAGTTTCAACCCTCCGAGGCTAATAGTGTATGAATACACAAACAAACAAAAATTTTCAAAAAAAAATTTTTTTGACGAAATTACTGAACCGATTTATTTGAGTTTAATATATATTGTGTACCCACCTTAGACGAAGTAATGAAAAAAAAATTAACGTTATATCCCTTTATTATACTAATTTTTTTAAATTTTTAAATTTAAGAAAATTTTTTTTTGGCACTTAGGCGTTAGCGACACCCACCATTTTTTGTTCAATAATTTGTCTTTTAGTACTCTATAACATATATTTTTATGGAAAAATTTTAGTTGGTAGAACATAGTAATATTTCAATACAAATGCATGCCATGTTCGGTATTGCATATATTACTTATGTATAAAAAGGACTATAAGGTAAAATATCTACCCTATTTCTAAAATAATATAATTACATACGTTCATAACTACGATAAACTAGTTTAAATTTACAAAAGTCCAACACTATCTGCCGTTTGTCTTTTTTTATCAATAAAAGAAAATAGACATTGATTTCTCTTTTGTTATAGTTTTTTCCTTTGTAAGACGTCAAGTGAAACTTTGTCAGCTCATACACCACGTCTTACGATGTCAACAATTTCATACAAAGTTGATTAGCTGTCAAAATAGTATACCAGTTGGTCATTTCGTTATAATTCCCCATGACCCGTCATCGTGTTAACAAAACAAGACAGACGGCAGATAAAGCTAGACGTTTGTCTAAGCTTGTTTGTCGTAGTTATGAACGTATGTAATTTTATTACAGAAAAAATCCACTTTCTGTACCTCCTTAAGAAGTGCAACAAAAACATCAAGTGAGAGGGACGAGCTACATATTGCGTAAAATTGTACACTACTTTCTTCAAGTTAGTTATATGCACATGTAATAACTACAACAGGTTTTGGCCGGATTGTTGTTATTACTATACATTGTTGAAGTTTTTTGTTCGATTTTATTAAGTTAATGTTTATTATTATTAAAGCAATATAACATTTAAGACGTATTATTGTTATTATTAGTATCTTTATTTGAATAAAGTTTCTAAAACTTATAATTTTTGTTGAGTTCCATATAATTTTAATTAGTAAGTATGCTGAGATAATTTTATTGATTTCATTCAAATATTCAGATTCATGGTAAAATTGACCTTGAAAATTATTTTTTAGCAAGTTAAAACATATTTTTTATAACAGCTCAAAATATATATTTTTTTAGACCGTCACAGGAACTCCAAGAACTGCAACTCAGGGGGGAAGAGAACATTTTATTGCACTGCTTAGAGTTCTACTGTGTTTTAGAAATAAGGCTGATGCTTTACTTTATGGTCCTTTTTATACATAAGTAATATATGTAGTACCGAACATGGCATGCATTTGTATTGAAATATTACTATGTTCTACCAATTAAATTTTTTCCATAAAAATATATGTTATAGAGTACTGAGAGACAAATTATTGAACAAAAAATGGTGGGTGTCGCTAACGCCTAAGTGCCAAAAAAAAAAAATTTTCTTAAATTTAAAAATTTAAAAAAATTAGTATAATAAAGGAATATAACGTTAATTTTTTTTTCATTACTTCGTCTAAGGTGGGTACACAATATATATTAAACTCAAATAAATCGGTTCAGTAATTTCGTCAAAAAAAATTTTTGTCTGTTTGTGTATTCATAAACTATTAGCCTCGGAGGGTTGAAATTTGGCAGGAATGTATCTGGGGCTAAGAAGTATTATTTCCTATAAAAACAATCAATTTTGCGTCAAGGGCCGTTTTCCCTACCTTACCCGGCTATGCCCTTTTGATACTCAATTTCTACTTATTTTTTTTTTTTTTGTAACAATATATATACGTAGTGCGGTCCATAAGTTCTTAGCCTAGCATACAAGGGTGGGTGTATATAAAAAAATACTTACATAATTTTTAAATATAGTTTCTCTATATTGCAATATAATTTTCACAACATTTAATTAACGCTTCTATATCTCTATAAAAATATACCGAATCTTTACTGTTGACATGGTCGTAAACAGCTTGGTTTTTTTTTCATCATTGGCAAATCTTGTTGTTGCATTAATGTTCCATAAGATGGGCAAGAATCAATGTACACGACAGTCATTCTTCCTTTTATTTGCGTTAGCGTTAGGTAGCGGTTACACTGGATACGAATTCATCCGAAAATTCATTCATACGAATTCATACGAGTTTATACGAATTAAACAAATGCATACATTTAGACATGCATGGTTACACTGCTTACGACTCTTTCGTACGAGCTCGTACGACTTTTTGATACGACCAAAATATTTTGTTTTTTGATGCGAATTCGTACGAAAAAAATGCAATGGATATAGAAAAAATAATTATTTTTGTTGAAGAAAGGCGGTCTTTAAGGGATCAAAAACATAAATATTATCATAATAGAAAGTTAAATAAAAAATTGTGGAATGAGGTGGCAGACGAAATGTTTAGATACTTTTTTAACTAAATATATTACAATTTAATAAAGCTAACCTAAGTTAACAAAAACTTTTTAAGTATGTGTAATAAAAAATTAATTAACTAAATATTGAAGCTGAAATTCAGTAGATTTTAAAATGTAATTGAATGTGACTTGCGACATGTTCAAATATTCTAAAAATTTCTGTTCGTCTTGAAAAATTTCCTCAAAGTAATTCCAGAACTCAGCTTTATTGCTCTATATGAATAATAAATAATCGTTTACCCAGAATTGTTTGTTTTCTATAATTAGAAATTTTGAAAACGGTGATTTTAATAAATAAGATTCGGTAACTGGATCCATTGTTTAATATCATGCAATATGTACTAACGGTTTTCAATTTAAATTTAAATACGAATTCGTATTACGATTCCGTATCCAATATAACCACACAGTCGTACGAATGAATTTCGTACGATCTCGTATGAATTCATATCAAATGCAACCGCAGCCTAACTTTCTTTAGTTAAAACTTAATAACTGCAGGATACTCAATTTTGGACATTTTCAAAAATCACTCGACTACAAAATGTTTAAAATACTCTCAACAATAAAACTGCTATCGGAATGAATTGAAACTCAGCACAGTATTTCACTAGACTTGTATCCACATTATAAAGATTAAATATTTTAGATTACCCTCTATTAACTATGTGAGGCTAAGACCGCACTATATATATATATATATATATATATATATATATATATATATATATATATATATATATATATATATATATATATATATATATATATATATATACACTGTGTGAGTTTTTCGGGAGTTGCCATTCGATTTATTCCTAAAATATGCATCTAATCGAAAAAAAGTTTATACAAAAAATATTCAAAATAGAGGGGGCCATTCACGAAAAATTGTTCCAGACTTCTAGGACTTACGGTTTTTTTGGAATAAAAAATTTTTTTTTTCAAATGGGAACATATGTTGGGATGTATCTTAAAAATTAGTTTATTACTTCAAATTGCCAATTATGCTAAAATTTTCATTATTTTATTTCAAATTTTTGAGAAATTGCATTTTTAAGTTTTAATTTTCAAAACCCGTGGTCAGGTTTGTTTAAACGAATGCAAAACATACGATTTATTTTTTATTTATACTAAAAAAATACAAAATAAGTTGCAATGGTATGTTCACATTAGCCTCTTACAGTAACAGAAAATTTATTAATTAAATACATTAATTATCAAAATAATTTCTAGTTTTTCTTCAAATATTCAACTTAATATTTATTAAACAGGCCATCAGATTACAAATGTTGTTATAATATTTAATTGTACACCATATTAAAGAAGTCAAAATTTAGTACATGTGAAAATGTCATTATTAAAAATCTCTGAAAGTAAATTATAGATGGCATATCTGGATAGTAGCGTAGAGCTGTCATAAATAATATGACAGGTCTTTTTTAAATTTAAATTGTTAAATTTTTAAACTCTTTATTTTTTTTTTAAATAAAGAGTTAAAGAATTGTCCAAAAAAATATTTTTCATATAAAAATTTGCATGTATGGTATGTATTTTAACAATACGTCTGAAAAAGATGTATTTTAAAAATATTCATAACCTTAATTTATTTTCCAGTAATTTGACTAGACGATCTGATCATGTTTGGAACATATTTTAATGATATACGGGATAAACTTGAGGTGCTCTCGGAATATTGCATAAAAAATCACCTGACAGTAAATATAAGCAAATCGAAAATAGTAATTTTTCATAAATCACCAAAATTAAAAGAACATGGGAAATTTACGCTAAATAATGTGGAAACTGAAAAATTTAAAACGTACACATATCTAGGTGTAATATTTTATTTCAAAAGCACGAATAGCAGCGGAAAAATCAAAAACGATACTGTCAATCTAAAATCAAACTGTTGGGAAACCAAGAACTCCATAGTTCGATCGACATTGCTGTATGCTTGTGAAATGTGAGCTGTAGCATATGTACAAGTACTGTAAAAAGTACAAATACAGTACTGGAAAAATCTACTACAATTATCAATGACGACACCTGATTATGTAGTGAGGTCGGAGGTGAACTGTCCACACTTGGCTACACTTATTTTAAAACGTATGTTGATACGGTGGTGTCATTTGCTGACGAGAGAATCCCGAAAGTATGCTATGCAAAACTAAAGGAACTATCTGATGACCCAACCTACAAAAACTCCAACTGGGTTGTATCTTTAAAACAAAAGTTGACTCAACTTGGTTACGAGGATTTGTGGTAAGCACAGGACATATTCCAAACAAAAAGAATGCTGAGCGAAATTATTCAAAAATATGAAAACTCATTAAAAGACGCCAATCTAAACCGCTTGCAGCAATCTACTTATACCCCAATGTACAGACGCCTGATACATGAAGAAAATGGGAATAACTATCTTCACCTCAAGGCTAATTTTTCCAAAATAAGATTAGTTAGTCAGTTACGAATGTCAAATAAAATATATACAAAAATTTTCTTCAAAGGCTGTAAACTGACTCTGAAACATGAAGAAATTTGTCAACAGTGTAACGAAGTTAACGATCTTACGTACTTTCTTTTCAAATGTAAAAAGTATCTTTTAAAAGACAAATGTACTTGAATAAGCATATCAGTGCTGGAGGTGATCCCCTGACGGCGTTATTAACCTTAAGAGGGCTGGAGCAGCTGAACGACGTATTTTTATATGCGATAGGGGCTCTTGAGCACTGAGCTAGTATTTATCACTTAATGAACTTTCTGTTTATTATAATTTTTGTTATTTTTTGTTACTTATAAATGTTAAATGACTTTCCCTGGTGTAAAAGATTTTCTTAAGCAATAAAAATCATTATTATTTTTTTTTTTTGGTTAAAATTGGGGTATTGCTGCCGGTGGATGGCGCGGTCAGCAGCACCCGGAGGCATCGCCAACAAAGGGCATGCGCCGCCAAACACAATATAAATAAAAAACAACACGTAAAGACAGGGACACATAAATGCACTAGACAACGAACAAACATACACATATAAAATCCAACGATGAGCCCTGCCATCCCAGGGCTTAAAAAGAGCGGACAGTCCTTGGTGACGGTACGATAAGTACTAGACAAAGCGTCTGGTCACCAAGGCCTGGAAGCCATCGCTGGGACTCCCTCCGAGGTGTCAAAAAGGCTTCGGAGTGGAGAGAACCGACTAGAGAAACACAGAGATTAGAAATATATATCACAGATATAATCACAGATAAAACTTATTGCGTCACTGGGAGGCCACGGGCCGACCAGTGAAGCAATAAGGGATTAAAACAATACCGCTGTAGAACCATAACAACAGGTCTACAGCGGCATAACAAGATATCACAGAAAAAAAGAACAAATGATGTACCACCTCGGGTGTAAAAGGCCTTCGGTGGTACATCGATAAAAAACAATAACAAAAACAACAAAACATGTATGAATAACAAAGTACCACTAAGGGTGTAAAAGGCCCTTAGTGGCATAACGAGAGACTAAAAGTACCCTGCCAGACCAGCTGGAACAGGGTATAGTTAATAAATAAATAAATTAAGACAATCACAAAAATCTCGAGAACACATATTTTTAAAAACACAATGCTGAAAAATAAAATTTAAAATGTCGGGGGAGAGTCAAGAGACGACTTTAATAAAAACTGAGATGTAAAGCCCCTACAGTCTCTGAAGAAGGTATCATTATTATTATTATTATTATTTTTTTTATATTGAGACACTGCTGCCGGTGGATGGCGCGGCCAGCAGTGTCCGGCGGCATCGCCATCGAAGGGCATGCGCCGCCAAAACGGGAAAATGATAAAAACGACATATAGACAGGAACACATAAATGCATTAGACAACGGACAAACATACACATGATAAAATTCACCGATGAGCCCTGCCATCCCAGGGCTTCATAACGAGCGGACAGTCCTTGGTGGCGGTACGCTAAGTACTAACCAGAACGTCCGGTCACCAAGGACTGAAAACCAACGATGAAACTCCGAGGTGTAAAGGGCCTCGAAGTGGAGAATACTGGGTAAAAATATCACAGATAACAACATCACAATAATATCACAAGGAAAAAAAAATATAAGAGGAAAATCTTATTACGTCACTGGGGAGCCACAGGCCGACCAGTGTCGCAATAAGTAGTTAAAAACAAAACCGCTGAAGGGCTACAACAGCAAGCCCACAGCGGCACAATAAAATATCACAGATAAGAATAAAAAAAAATGATGTACCACCTCGGGTGGAAAAGGCCCTCAGTGGTACATCGTTAAAACAAAACGGATTAAACACAATCTTATTAAAAAATAAAAACAACAATATCACAGATTTTAAAAAATTTCTTGCTCTGTGGCACGATTCCGCTCCCTATAGTCTCAACAATTTCGAAATGGCTTTGTCAACACCTAGGAACTCACACGTGTAGGGACAGTGACATCTGATTACTGAGCAACATGTACTGTTCTGTCAGATAACTGATTACTGGGTACATGTGCCGTTCTGTCAGATGTCGGGGTCAACCTACACGGGAGACCGGTACGATGACTAGGCCACGTTCGTCCGAGTCGAGGCTACAGAGAACGGGACAATGCCACAGAGTATCACAAAGCCAACATCTGACCTGTGTTCGTATCACTTCGACGGGGCGGAAGCCGCCATATCAACGCCCACGAACGCATCCGTACGAGGGACGACGACGTCTCCTTACTGGGCGAGCTCGCTCAAGCTGTTCGGGCAGACGTCGACTCGTACGTGTGGCCAATGAGAACGAGTGCGTCGGGAGCCGCATTCCTACCCATCGAAATGACAAGAACAAGACCAGGGAAACATCACAGTAGGAGTAACAATTAAAAAGTACCACCGCAGGCATGAGAACCCAAGGTGGCATAACAACTATCACAGACTCAGATCACAATTTTTACATAAATCACAGACGCAGTATCACCTTTTCGACACATCCGAACGGTATCGTCGGACTCCGAAGATCACGCCCACTGGAATATGCAGCACTGGCGACGCATTGAATTCCGATCAAGGTACCAATTAAACCAAATCAAACTGACGCAGGCATAACACTCACTCGGGGGATACAACATCGTCCCCTCCACACGATCATTCTTGTCGAAACACAGCACCAGAGCCTCGTCAGCCTGCTAGCCGAAGCTAACAGTTGCCCGCCGGGCACGAACGGGGACGTGAAGGTTGGATTTTAGCCCAGCATTATTATTATTATTATAGACTTTTACGCCAACCTGGCGCTCACTACTCAGTAGGACAGTACTGGGTAACATTCACCTATACCGGCATTATGCAAGGTATTAGGCTCTGTGGAAGGGTAATGTGCCAAACCAATCCGTAAAAGTACCGTAGTACATTCACGGACGGGTTTGTCACATCACTCCTTATATTGTTGTTGTTGTTGCTTGAAACGAGGTGTTATGCATCTATTTTGGTGTACACTGGTCCGTACGACGAGACTTTTGTGGGAGCGTAGATGTTGGCTCAATGACAGACGGCTGTGAATGCCTAGTTCGTTTTCGTGTCCTCAGAGAATAGGTAGGATTAGGGACAGAGGGAAGGGAAAGGACTGCTTGTGTTTGTGTGTGTGTTCGTGTATGTGTGTGGATGTGTCGTTCTATTTTTCGTTTCTTGGTGTAAATGTGTTCTGGTTCATCAAGTTGCTCATTAAGATCGGGTGTTCCTGGAATTGCGCGTTTAGATGGTACAGAGGTTGACGGACCTTGTGTGTTATTGAGTTGGGGAGGATTGTGCACCAGAGCGGTAACAGTGACAGTGCGGCAGTTGGTCGATCCTCCCTCTCCATCAGACGAATCTGGATCTGTATGTGTGTTAGGTGTTTGTGTTTCAGTGTTAGCGTATTGTGTGTTTATGTATGTGTGTTGTGTGTCTGTAAGACGAGTGTCAGTGTGTTGTTCACTCACTGTAGATGGCTCAGATGGAGTACAAGCAGATCTTGTGCTTTCACATATCGCAGTCGGATTCGTATTACTGAGGAACTTCCGTACTATACGACATGTGTTTATGATCACTGCCTTTTGCATAGTGACATATGTGTACTTTGGGAGACCCAAGAGGCTCAAGCTATTGTGTAGTGTGTGTGGAATGACCCCGGTGGCACTGAGTACTATTGGAACAATGTGGACATGTTCCATTCGCCATTGTTGTTTTATTTCGGCTGCGAGGTCAGTGTATTTCTCCAATTTAACTGCGTGTGTTTTTTGTAAGTTATGTGTATTCGGAACCGCAATGTCGATCAGATAGGTGGTCTTAGTTTGTTTCATTACGAAGGTGATATCTGGTCGATTATGATTTATGGTCTTATCTGTAATAATCGACCGATCCCAGTAAAGTCTACAGGAGTCATTTTCCGCTACTACTTTTGGTGTGAGCTTGTAGTAAGGGGTTTTATCGGTTATAAGGTGGTGCTTAACCGCTAGTTTCTGGTATATAATTTTACCAACCTGGTCGTGACGGTGTTTATATTCGGACTGAGCGAGCTGAGTACAGGCAGCTGTGATGTGTTGGATCGTTTCGGGTTTGGAATGGCATCTCCGGCATGAGTCAGATGTTATTGACGAGTCACGAAGTATGTATTTTGAGTAATTCTTTGTATGAATTACTTGATCTTGTATAGCCAGCATAAATCCTTCAGTCTCCGGGAAAAGACTTCCTTGACTCAACCAGGCGTGCGACGCTGCTTTGTCGACGTTACTCTGGTTAAGATCATGTGGATGTCTTCCATGTAGAGGCTTGCGGATCCATTGCTGGATTTTGTCCTCCTTCGTGACCAAGGGGCAAAAATTATCTGGCATTTCTGTGTGTGAGAGGTTTAATGGTGTGTATGCCTTGTCGGCTTGGATTATTGCATTGTGTAAGCGTGATGTGTGTGTTTTGGTGTAAAAGTATTCTCGCAAGTTATGAACCTGTTTATTATGCGTGTTCCTTATGTCTATAAGACCCCGACCCCCTTCGGCTCTTGGCAGCGTCAATCGTTCTATCGCTGCTTTGGGATGATGAATACGGTATTTGGTCATAAGGACGCGGGTCTTGATCTCGATGTTTGCCAAGTCCGTAGGCGTCCATTTGATTACCCCAAATGAGTACGTTAGCACCGGAACTGCGTAGGTGTTAACTGCTTTGATGGTTTTTTTTCCATCAAGGTGGGTGTTCAGTAATCTCCGTACACGCGTTAGGTATTGCTGCATCAGGTGTTGTTTTACAGCGCTGTGATCTATACGTTCGTTCTGATTGAATCCGAGATACCGGTACGACTCTCCCTCGTCCATGGGCTGCATAACAGACTCTGGTTCGAGTTCGAATGCGACCGCATCTCGTTTTCCTCTAGAACGACATTGTGTTCGACATTTATCGATTCCGAACTCCATACAGAGGTCTCGCGAAACCTCGTTGGAAAGTCCCAGCAGCTGCTGTAATTGATGTTTAGTAGCTGCATAGATCTTAATATCATCCATATACATCAGATGTGAGATGGTATGGCGCGAATTCGTTTGCGTACCTACATTGTAACCGTATTTGGTTTCATTTAACAGGTGAGAAAGTGGGTTCATTGCGAGACAAAACCATAATGGACTCAATGAGTCGCCTTGGAATATGCCGCGTCTTACTTGAATAAGGTCGCTTGCTGTTTTTTCATTACCAATACTCAAATGTAAGGTCGTTCGCCAATCGGACATTATCGTTCCAAGAAAGTTCACGATACTTGGGTGTATTTTGTACAGCTCCAATACTCTCCGTAACCAGGAGTGCGGGACCGAATCAAATGCCTTTTTGTAATCAATAAACGCTGTGTACAGGTTACGTTGTCTCCCTTTCGCTTGTTCCAGTACTACGGAGTCAATCAGAAGCTGCTCTTTGCAGCCTTGTGACCTCTTTCGACATCCCTTTTGTTCTTCTGTCAGTATGGTGTTAATCTGACAATGCTCATTGATCTTTTCTGCCAGACAGGACGTCAAAATCTTATACACTGTAGTCAAGCAGGTGATAGGCCTATAATTCGCAGGATTTTTTGTATCACTGTTTTTAGATTTCATGTATGTGATACCCTGCGTTAGGAACTTCGGTGTCAGGTTTGGTGTTCTTATAAATAGTGTGAATTGTTCAGCGAGGTACTTGTGTGTTGATGTAAAGTGTTTGAGCCAGTAGTTTTGTATGTTATCGATGCCAGGTGCCTTCCAGTTATGCGATCTCTGTAAAGCTCTGGAGACGTCCTCTGTAGTAATGTCCGTATAGGGCATCTCCGGAAGATGTTCGTTATTCCTGCACTCTGTATCGATCCAGCTGGCTTTGTCATTATGGTCAATGGTGTTGGACCATATATTCGCCCAGAAACTATGGAGTGCGTTCTTCTCCGGTAGACCATTACTGTCAGTTACCGTGTTCGTTAGAGACTGATAAAACCGTCTCTCGTTTCTGCTGAACGCTTGGTTTTGTCGTCTGCGTTCAGTACTGGTCTTATATCTTCGTAAGCGCTTCGCTAGTGCTGTTAATTTTTGGTGAAGCGTATCTCTGATCTCTGTGAGTGTTTTATTGGGTTCCTCGTATTGTGTGTGTACTGTGTGTTTGTGTAATATGTCGTGTATATATTTGTTGAGCCGTTTGGACCTCGTACCCTGTTGGTATTGGGTGATCCTGCCGAGGTTGCATCGGATGGTGCTGATGCGTTTATTCAATCGTGTTTCCCAGGCAGGGGTTTTGTGTTCCTTCGAGTTGTGCGCTACAGGTGGTGTTACATCGGATCCGTTACAACGTATTGCTGCAACGGCTCCACAGTAGATAGCTGTGTGTAACTCGATAAAATTGTCACAAGTTTGCAAGTGTTGAGGGAGTATTATGTTATTTAATATCTCAACGATCTCAGCCAATCTACGTGAGGTGTGTTGTTTAGGCAACGAGTACCGATGTGTGGGGTCCGTCCCTTCGAATTCAGTAAGCGCTGTGTTAAATTCCAGTTCGATCTCTTGCAGTAGGGTGTCATTTACTGCTGTTTCATGGTAGTTAGGCTCATTCTCGACAAGTTGTTGAGTGTCGTTTTGTGTGGGGCTCCCCATTTCTGGTGGGCCGTCGTCGGCCTGACTTTCTTCATTTTGAGCAAATTGATGTGCGACTTGTGTTTTAATAGTGTTTATGAGGGAAGAAGGTATAAGGTTATTGGTGAAAATGACACGCTTTTGGTCTGCCAGTCTCTGTTCAGTGACGCGATTTAGGTGAGGATAGGTGCGCGCGAACTCTTGATGTAATTTCGTACGGTAACCAGTTTTGTCCGTTTCAAGTTTAGTAACTTGGAAGTATGTGCGTACGATGAATTCATTCAGTTCATCTGTCCATTGCATACGCACACGCTTCTTACCAGCTTTAGTGGTCCCCAAAGGGTGCTCCGAGGAAACACTTAAAGTCGGCTGAGCCAAAGGTGTTGGTGGCTCTGTAAGTAGGGCAGTAGTATTTTGGCTGAAGGTGTTATTACAGCTGACAGGTGGCTGCCTAGAACCCAGCCTGTCGTCACCGCGATCTAAACTGTCACATTCAGTGGTGACCCTGATGCGCCCGGTCGCTCCACCGGCAGCGGCATTTTTCCGAGGCTTTTTTTTCTTATTACTCTCCATCCTAATGGGTTGTCCTTTTAGTCGCCTTTTACGACAAGCAGGACTTACTGTGGGCAAATTCTGCAAAGTGAAGCCCCCACCCACAGGGCGTTTATTATTATTATTATTATTATTATTATTTGAGAATTTAACGAACGCGACTGCACTTCAAAAACCCCCAGGCGGAGGAAAAAGTGTCCGTGCAGCGTACCAGGTCAGGTACTTCAAAGTCAGGTACGTAATGTCCGTCATACAGCATCCCCTTCCTGGTCTTCCCTACCTAATAAATCCCCGAACCTCGCTGCGAAACCATAACAGTGGGAGATTCGAGGGCAGGTCCAATGGATGTTCGAGGACCCGCTCTAAACGGGGCATGGGGTTCAAAGGTGTTCATGAACTCCCGGAAAAAGTCGTCTCGTGCGACCGAAGCGTGCGGAGCGTCCCGATAATAACTGCTTTTTGCATTGACACCGCTAACATGTTGGCGTGAGATCTACAAGCCGGAATGATGTTAAGATTGCGCACAAAGGAGTTATGCATACCCCCCAGACATCCGATTATAAGTACGACCAAGTGGACCGTATAGCCCGGGTACAGTTGTCGCAGCTCGTGTATTAGATCTTGATATTTAATCCTTTTTTGCTCCTCCTTTTCGACTATGTTAGTTTCCGCCGGAGCAGAGAACTCGATAACATACATAGTCTGAGATGTTAAATCTTGGAGCACAACATCAGGCTTATTAGCGCTCAATTGCCTGGTAGTTGCAACCGGCATGTTCCAAAAGATCTTGCACTTTTGGTTGGCAACAAAGGATTCTACTTCCGCAGGATCGTAGGGCATGACTGGTGTTTTGTCAACTTCGTAATGATGACGAAGATAAAAATAAAGCACACGCAACGCTGCATTATGGCGATGGATATAGGTGGATTTAGCATAATAAGAACAACCTGAAGTCAGGTGCATTAAGGTTTCCGGGTATGCTTTGCATGCCCGACACGAGGTACTCGAAACCCCTTTATTACCCATCACATATTTTTGGTGTGTTAAGGTGTTCCACACTCCATCTTGAGCTGCAGTGATAAAGCCCTCCGTTTCCGATTTAAGTCCATTAGCTCTCAAGAAAGCCCAAGTGAGTTCGCTCGAAAGGCCAAGGTTGTCAAGGTGACGGTAGAACATACCCTGGTGAACTTTGTCGCGATGCTGATTGAGCAGATGTTGTTGCTCGGCTCTCTTGATTGCCGACTTTTGGCGCGACTGTGATAGTGAAAGAATGTTATCATCACCGTCGCGATTACGCGGATCGAAGGCTAAGCCCAAGATATTGGCGGCACGTTGCGCTGCTGTGAATAAAAATGGGCCTACGCCAGCAAGCTCGTGATCCCTGACGAGTTGCAATAGCGGGTCTGAACTGTTAAGTACACGACAAGCTGTACCTAAGACTATACGATCATGTAAACGTTCGACTGACAGGAGCCCCCTCCCCCCCCTGGTCTCGGGGAGGTAAAGTCGTTGTGTCGATGCGCGTGGGTGCAAACTACGATTGATATTCATTATTTTTCGCGTGTCTCGGTCTAGTTCCTCCAATTCATTCACATTCCACTTAATTGAGCCAAAAGTATATAAAAGGATGGGTATGGCTAGCATATTTGTAGCGCTGGTCTTATTCTTCGCCGACAATTCAGAACTCCAAATTTGTCGGAGAAGGCGCTTACATCTACTACTTAAGGCGGCCTTCATGTTCTTCACGTCTTGGATGTGACTTTCGCCAACACCAAGGTACGTATAGGTCGCTCCTTCATCAAGATGTTCTATGATGCTTCCATCCACTAATTGGGCGTGTGAATCAAAATTCGGAACTTCACCATGCTTACAGTGCACCACCGCGCATTTGTCCAGTCCGAACTCCATACCGATCGCGTGCGTGTATTCGTGTGTTAATTTTAGAGCGCAGTTGAGATCACTCTCTGACGAAGCATACAGTTTTAAGTCATCCATATAAAATAAATGTGTGACTTTATGCTCGCGATTTCCTACCGGGCCACACAAGTAGCCGGGTTCCTCTCTCAGGCTGATTGACAGGGGCAACAACGAGATGCAAAACAAAAGTGGGCTGAGGCTGTCTCCTTGGTATACGCCTCGTTTGTATGTCACCAACTCCGTTGACACAACGTGTTCACCGGATGTTATTGTGAACTTTGTTTTCCAGAGCGGCAACAGGTGTTCAATACATTTAATAATGTCGGGATGGACTCGCAGACAATGGAGCAAATAGATAACAAGCTCATGCGACGTTGTGTCAAATGCTTTCCGATAGTCCACCCAGGCCATGCTCAGGTTGCGTTTGTGCTGTCTAGCGTTCTGACAGATACATCTGTCGACCAGCAAGTTGTCTTTGCAACCCGACATTCCTCTTTTTGAACCTCGTTGTTCATAGATTGAACTCCACACTGGTTCAATCGCCTTCAAGATGCGTTCATATAGGATGGAAGTGAACGCTTTATACACAGTGTTCAGGCACGTTATCGGTCTGTAGTTCTGTGGTTGTGATAGGTCTCCTTTTTCCGGTATTAGGACCGTTCTTCCCTCAGCGAGCCACGATGGTATTGGCTCACAGTTAAATAACCAATTTGAAAATATACGGGCAAGATGGCGGTGGGTACTAGTGAGCTTCTTCCACCAAAAATTCGTTATTCCATCAATGCCCGGAGCCGAATAGTTCTTCTTGCCTTTGAAAGCAAGTTCGACTTCCTCTTTATCAACAGATGTTATAATGGTATGAGATGGCACTTTGCCAAGCTGTTGTTTGCAGTACCATCTAAACTGGCTGATGGGAATACAGTCCAAGTCAGTCTCTTTAGTCGTCTCATATATCCCCCGCCAATAATTCTCTATTGTGTCAACCGTCGGTGGTTGCTCCACGACAGGGCTTTTAGATGCGAACAGGCGTGAAGGGTTCGAGTTAAAGATCTTATTTTCCCGAATACACCGTTCACGCCGGGCTACTTTCTTCTTGGCCAGGGCCAATGCGCGTATCTTATCCAAATGTGTCTGTTTGATGGTCAACAGATTGCCCAAATTTATTGTGTGATAGCGGTACCTTAGTTCTCTGGCAAAAGCCCGTACCTTTCGCGTAAAACGCCTGTTGGTCTGAATATATTCTATCACACATTGGATACGTGATACCATCTGTCGTAGTGCCCTCACTTTGGTGTCAATTTGTTTAATACGAATCCGTGCCTTCTCCTCTGCAGTCTTTTGCTGCTTAGTACATGGGTTCAGGACACGCATCGCTGCATATACTGCGTTGTCGACGTCGGTGAGATCACTGGATGGGGATAGATGATCGTCCAAAATTTCGTTTAGTAGGGTCAGTTGTTCGCCCTTTACATACGTCCGTCGGTGTTTGGGACGTGGTCGTTTGTCAAAGTCTAAATCAGTCTCGAGAAGATCGCGAAATTGTTTTCTTAAATTGTCTGAGACAGAAAGGGATTTATTTAGATCGGCATCATTCTGTGTGGGAGTTGAACTCGTTCTGGTGTTAGACTCTAGCACAGTATCTGTGTTGGCTTGATTTAACAAGTCCGTCTGTGCCTCAGTAACCATGCTGTCACCATGAGTTACCGGTTGATCCTGCTCTGTGATGTTAATATTGGCCAAGCTCTCACCATTGACCGCGGAATCCTGTTCAACTTCCACCACTGCAGTTTCAGCAACCCTAGCTTCTTCGCGAGCTTCTCGATTATCGTCATGTCCGGTAGGTATGTTTAATTTAATGATTCGGGCTACATGGTCACGCAGATTTTGTGGCGTTAAATTAGAGTGTTCGGGATGCATCTGGCACCATATGGCGTGCATCCTTGCCATGTACCCTCTCTTATTCGGCTCACTTTGTACGCGGCACGTGAGCAAATCTCTCCTCAAGCTGTCCGTCCACTCCAGGCGCACGAGACGAGAAGATGAATTTTGACTGGTTCCGCCTTTATTAGCGGGCCCATCCGAGAGACCCGCAGCACGACCAGCCTTCCTAGTTCTTTTTCCGTCTGGAACTAGTAGATAACCTGTTAGGGGTAGTTAGCCCGTTAACCATTTAGCGCTGGTTGACTCCACGCACCAGGTACCAGAAAGTACCTGGTCTTAGCTCGGGAACCCCGGGAGCGCTACTTCCCGTGTTGTTGTAGCAACCGATCACCTAAGCAACCAGGTGTTACAACAAGCCCCTGATTATTATCATGTTTACTTTAAAATTAAAGCAGTTACATTTAAAAGCAAATGAAAAAGCTACAAAGCTGTAAAAGCTCAAAAAAAAAATATTTCAAAAAGTGATGAAAAAAGAAATCTAAAACGATGGAAAGTTATTTCATTTACATTTACAAAGTGTTAAAACAAGTGCGTTTATCCTGATTTTATGACAATTTTAACATCTTTAAAATGTGTTTTGTGTTAAAACGGTTCTTCATATTTGAGAACTACGGTATTATTAAATAAAACCGTTTAATAAAATTACACAAATTTTATTTAATTACACCACTTCCTAAATAAAATATTTCCAAAAAACAGTCCTCTATAATCGCAGCGCATGGTTTTCCCGTAGGACTCTTAGTTTTTTTTTCATTACATAATGAGTGAAGCGAAAAAATCTCAAAAAAAAAACTTTTTAAAATAATTTATAAAAAAAAAAGTTTACCATTTTTTATATTTTTTTCCGCTGGGATTGTTGGGGTGGTAGTCTAGTATTAGCATAAAAAATTGATACGCATAGCATCAATGGTTCAAAAGAAATATGTACCCGAGTATCAAAAAATGCTACTTTTCAGGAGAAGCATTTTTCTAAAAAGCTTGAGTCATCACCTGCCAAATTCTATTTCCCTTATACTTCTATGTAAAAATCAATTTTCTAAAGTCTCTGGATAACCTCCTAGTAATGGTTATACTCAGGTTTTGCATGCATTACGCTTTTCTTATGAATAATTTTTTTTACGTGGTAAATTTTAGTTTAAATGTGGTTCCGTGTTAGACATTTTTTTTAAACAACAACCGAGAAAAACTCTATTTTCTAACCTTCGATACGGATTTTAGATGACTTCTGGTGGTCGGATTCACATGGGACCAAGACCGTCGTGTTCTGGATAATATCTACATTAAAAATAAAAAAAAATCATTTTTTTTGACCGAAATTCGGTCTAGCTCCCCTTAAGTTAACGAAATTATAAAAATCAATTTTTTCCAGTCTTCTGTTAAAATTCCCTGACTTTTCCAGAAAGTTTAGAATTCCTTGACATTTCCAGGTTTTCCAGCAATGTGCCACCATACTATGCCGTTTCCAGATGATAAAACAGAATTAAGTTTGAAAACAGTTTCAACACCATCAGTTTATAAAGACAATTTACCTTAAGTGCCGCTCTAGGCTCAGTGAAAAATGCCGCCTCTGAAAAGGTAAAAAAAAATTTTGCCGCCCTTTTTGCCAAATTTGCCGCCCCTAAAAGTGGTCGCCCTTCTTAAAAAACGTAAGTGACGAGCAAAAAAAAACAAATTCTACATTTTATCAAATTATTAAATAATAAAAATAAATATACAATGTAAATTCAAATTACTGTTTTATTAAAAAATCATAATTTCTGTTTATCGTTATACAATTTTACACCAAAATAATTTTCTGTTGATCAGGGCTGGGAGCTATTTAAAATGAATTCATTTTAAATATGGATTTAAAATACAAAATGGCATTTTCCATTTTCTATTTTAAATAAGTTCGGTCAAACCATTTTCAATTTTGTATTTAAAAAGAAAATTTGAATCCATTTTACATTTAAAATGAAAATGCATGTATACTCAAATTTATGTGCATAAATTATAGAACTCGAACTGAACTGTCTGAAGTCTAACAAATTGTAAATTAAATGTAAGTTTATTTAATTGATTCAAATTTTTTATAACTCGAGTTGCAAAGTCACGGGAGTTAAATTTATTACTAGAGCTGTAGTTCTCTTAAATCAAACTTTTCTGACTCAAGTTGTGTACTATTATCTTTAAGACACGGCGATAAAAAATGTTTTGTGTTACAAGTAGATGATTTTCATAATTTAAAAGTCGCAGTTGTAGGGTAGTCAAGGTTTGAATATGTCAAGGCTGAATTAAATTTTACAATATTTTAAAGTAACAATATTTCAAGAGTTCAATTTCGTTTTCATATCATGTAAACTTTACAAAATTTTCTCAAAAGACTGTCTTTATTTAATTTCAGTACGTTAAAAATTTTCTTAACTTTTTTTTTAATATTGATAAAAAATTTATAGAATTTCAAGTAAAAAAAACATTTGGCATTAGGATTTCCGATCTCGATTCGATTTTATCGAAAATCGATTTTTGAACAGCCGATCTTCGGTTTTTCGAATCGATTCTTTGGGGAGTAAATCGATACAGAGATCGTGAAAAATTTACGGGATCGGAGATCGATCTTTTCGAATTTAAATTAGGATATTTTTAGTAAAAATATATTTTTTCAAAATTATTGTAAAGTATATTTTAACTATTTATGTTGTCAAATAATTTTACCACTTTTATGATTAATTTATAGAAAACTGAGTCAAATTTTGGAATTATGTGACACTTTTAGCGCAAACTGGAAACCATTTTATTCATATTAAATTCAGCAGTTCATCTTCAAAGAAAATTAAAAATTGATTTGTGATGACACAATAAGAAACTTCATTTAAACTTTTATATATCTTTTATTTTTTGCAAGTACAAAAATTGAATCGATTTTCGTCAGATCGATCTTTTGTAAGCCGATTTTCTCCTGCATCGATTTTTGGTTTGACGATTCGAATCGATCCACAAGATCGATTTTTTGGCCAGAGATCGGAACCCCTATTTGGCATTTTATAATCCATTTTAAATAGCTATTTTCCATTTTCTATTTTAAATATGTTCAGCAAAACCATTTTCCATTTTTTATTTTAGATGCATTTTTGAAAACCATTTTCCATTTTCTATTTTAATTCTATGAACCATTTTTCCTGCTGGTAGTTACGTATAACCAGTGGTAGATTTACACTACGGGCACTCGGGGCAGAGACCTCGGGTGGCAAATTTTTAGGGGCAGTTTCCTCGCGTTAACTTTTCTATTTCTTGAATTTTTTCCACAGAAGTACCATGCTTTGGCAATTTTATATTAACTTCATATAGCCCAAGCAAATTAAATTTTTACGTGCCAAAATTAGTACCTGGAAGGGAAGATATGGAAAAGATAGGAAAAAATCCGTAGAATTCGATGAACTATTTTTAAACAGCTGAATCATGTGAGAAGTTCCTCAAAATGGCGACCAAAGAAGGCCAAAGACAGTTTTTTGCATTTTTTAGAAAGACTGAACTTCGTACAAAAAAATGTTTCGTACAAAAGTTGTAGAACTCTTTAATATCAACAGTATGAGACCAATTTCATGAAAATTAGTGCATAAACAAATTAGTTATCGCAAAAAAACCGCCAAAAATCGCGATTTTTTTCAATTGCTTATACTTTAAAGGCACAAAAATATTTTTTTATGAAACTTGGCAAAAGCATAGTCCCTGGCAAGTAGAATAGGAACGTTTTTGAAAAATTGCAAAACATTTGGTAAGTTTTGCAAAAATTAATTTTTTTGAAAAAAAGACGTTTTCGCAGAATTTGATTTAACCAGGTTCTAGACCACCTGCAGACACGTTTACAGGCTTAAAATTTTTTTAAAGATTTGTAGTAACGTATGCAATAAGTGCGCGCATTGTTAAGTTATTCAAAGTATACAAAATAAATGACCGAAAGATTAATGATTTCTATGAATCCAGCAAACTTCGATTATTTTTCATATCTTGAAATTTTATTTTTTTGATTATGTTTTTAAAAACCATTGTGTTAGAGCTGTAAATAGGTTGAAAAGTATTACTTATAATTCTCCAGCCCCTTTTTTTTCAATGGCTAAAGTGAAAAACCTCATAAGTCAATTTTTTCCAGTTTTGAGTTTTTACTCTTAAGAGTTTCAGAATAGTACTAGGCACTAATCTACCAAATTTTAATTTACAGTCTTATTTTGTTAAGATAAAGTTCATTTGCAGGCCAGATTTTTTATTGGGACAATAAAGAATCTGGCCTGGAAAGTGAAAATGAAACACGGATAACATTTGATAAATTGTATGTATGAAAGGCAACATATACCTACGTACTATACATATACGTGTATACTTGTATCGAATGTTTTAAAATTCACAGATTTATTGGAACAACAAAGAATCTGGCTTGAAAATCGACAGTTCAAGTTTAAAATCTTGGTAAGTGTATTTTTTAAATTTCCCGGCACTCGAAAAAAACTTCTCTTGGTACCACCTTTATTATTACCTATTTGATATGTCTCTAGAAGCCATAAATATGGACTATCGCTTACGAGGTTTTGTGGGCTGACGCCTAGCATAACCGTGAAGCCCTTAAGAACAAAACCTTAAAACTAAAAAAAAAATACCTACGAAGTTTTTCACTTTAACCATTGAAAATAACTTTATCTCAAAAAATGGGGCTGCAGAATCATAAGTAATACTTTTCAACTAATTTACAGCTCTAACCTAATGATTTTTAAAAACATAATCAAAAAAATAAAATTTCAAAATATGAAAAATAATCGAAGTTTGCTGGATTCATAAAAATCATTAATCTTTCGGTCATTTATTTTGTATACTTTGAGTAACTTAATAATGCGCGCACTTATTGCATACGTTACTACAAATCTTTAAGAAAATTTTAAGCTCGTAAACGTGTCTGCAGGTGGTCCAGAACCTGGTTAAATCAAATTCTGCGAAAACGTCTTTTTTCAAAAAAATTGATTTTTGCAAAAATTACCAAATGTTTTGCAATTTTCCAAAAACGTTCCTATTGTAGTTGCCAGAGACTATACTTTTCCCAAGTTTCATAAAAAAATATTTTTATCCCTTTAAAGTATAAGCAATTGAAAAAATTGCGATTTTTGGCGGTTTTTTTGCGATAACTAATTTGTTTATACACTAATTTGCATGAAATTGGTCTTATGCTGTTGAAATAAAATAGTTCTACAACTTTTGTACGAAACATTTTTTTGTACGAAATTCAGTCTTTTTAAAAAATGCAAAAAACTGTTTTTAGCCTTCTTTGGTCGCCATTTTGAGGAACTTTCCACATGATTCAGCTGTTTAAAAATAGTTCATCGAATTCTACGGATTTTTTCCTATCTTTTCCATATTTTCCCTTCCAGGTACTAATTTTGGCAAAAAAACAAGGTTTTAATCAGTCATTTGCTTGGACTAATACTGATTCAAAGCTTTACAGAATCTTATGAAATAAAAATTTTCGTTACTTATATTGTAAATAATTATTTTGAAACTGTGAAATTACCCTTACCTTTTTAGAATAACAATGATTAGGAACATATTAGAGGTTATGTCATTTCGAAAACTTCCATGAAACTGAATTAAATATGAGAATAAAATCGTTATTCTATTTTCAGTAAACACTAGGTGTGTTCCAGCACCTATTTTTCGACAAGTACAAAACATGTTCATGATTTATTTATGCGCATGCTCGACTATGAACAAGTCACAAACATTTTTGTAATGTGCAGAGTGCTGGAACATATTTTAAAAAGAATTGTTGACATTTAATAGACACTGTCTTCTTCCACAGTGTCGTATATATGTATAACTTTCGGTTTGAATTTTTTTGTTCTCTTGAAATGATAATCGAATTATTTCGTTCCCCGTCTCAACAGAGGTAGATAAGTGAAAATCAGAATTAAGTATCACTCATATCATATTACCACTAAAATTAAACAAATAAAACAAATATGGAATATCTAAAGTTACACTGAAATTTACTAATATTAAATAAAATTATATTTCAGTTTTATTCATTTCACTCCATTTCAGTAATAAGAAATGTTAAAATGAAATTTATAGATGTAACTTGAAATTTTGTTAACCTAAAATTTTAATACACATATCTAGAAAACAAAAATTAAATTATTTAATTTTTCCCCCTTCTTTTTTTAAATGTCTATAAATAATTATAAAATTTGTTTATCTAGTTTAAAATTTTCAAATTCTGTACGTTAAATAATTAACCTATAATCCGTTGTTTTTAAACCGTCAAAAGAAAGAGATAGCAATAAATAAAAGAAATAAACAATACAATGTACAAAAAATCCATTCAAAATCCCTTGGACAATTTAGACAGTCAATAACAAGTTTGTAACTTGTCGGATGTATTGTTGGAACATTGTACAATATGTACAAATTGTACAAATTGTTTACTTTTTCTTTGCTGGAACGCAATAACTTGATTACGCATGTGCAAACAATCCACGGACTGTCAAATATAGCATGCTGGAACAAACCTAATAAGTTATTAGAAATGCTCCTATAAAGTACCTAAAATTGAATTATATAAATTAGCGAAATATTGTAAATTTAAAAAAAATTGCTTAAAACAAGGTGTTTTTTTATTATTTAATGACGTTCCACGTTTTCTTAATTCATTTTTTTAATTAGACATTTCAGGTAGATAAATTTTAGTTGTAAATCAATATAAACACAAAATATTGAATAAAAATTAATAAAATTTTGGTATTTAAAGAGCTGACATTTTGAATTAGTCATTTGTGTTGTATACGGTAAAGCCATCTATGTAGCATAAATACAATTACTGTTTAGCTGCACAATTATTTAACGTAAATAACGATGGCTGTTTGAATAAAGCACTCTTAGGGTCCGTCTACACGATAACGATTTGCCTGCACGTTCAGTTTGCGCAAACTAGTTTGTGCAAAAACACGGAACAAGGTACGATGGCTACACGTTCCAGTATGTTTGCGCAAACTTCAATTTGTTTTCAGGGTAGTTGCGGTATGTATCAACGGTATCAACTGTCAAATGTATTTAAATTAGTTAAAATGGAGGCAAGTGAAGAAATATTTTTATTACAAGCTTTATTATTCTGCTTGTTGATTAAAAAGAAGGAATTTAATCGACGGCCAAGATCGAAATGGTGCAAAAGATGGTTGCTAAATAGAAAGATGCACTCTCACGTTAATTTAATTAACGATTTAAGGAATGATCCAAATGATTGGCGTAATTATCTTAAAATGGATGAGACAGCATATATTGAATTATTACATTTGGTGACACCTCTAATTAGGAAAAAAAAACACTTTAATGCGTGAATCTATATCGCCGCATGAAAGATTGACCTGTACCTTGAGGTTTTTAGCAACTGCAAGATCGTACAGAGATCTACGATTTACAGCTGCGATTTCTCACCAAGCTTTGTCAATTATTATTCACTCGACTTGCAGTTCTTTTAAGTCAAACTTTTCTGACTCAAGTTGTGTACTACTATCTTTAATACACGTCGATAAGAAATGTTTTTGTATTTTGAGTAGATGATTTTCATAATTTTATTTAGAAGTTGCAGTCGTAGCGTCGTCAAGGTTTGAATACGTTAAGGCCGAATTAAATTTTACAATATTTTTAAGTAACAATATTAATTTAAGTTTCATTTTCATATCACGCAAACTTGACAAAATTTTCTCAAAAGACTACCTTTCTTAACTTCTTTTTTTTTTTTTAATTAATGTAAAATAATGATATAGTTATGACGATATATAATAATCTAAATAATAATAAAAAAATTTATAGAATAAATTTCAAGTAAAAAAAGCATTTTGCATTTTATAATCCATTTTAAATAACAATTTTCCATTTTCAATTTTAAATATGTTCAGCAAAACCATTTTCCATTTTGTATTTTAAATGCAATTTTGGAAACCATTTTCCATTTTCAATAGTTTCTATGAACCATTTTTCCCAGCCCTGGTTTTGAAACCGTTAAAAAACCAGTAAAAACCACCAGCTTTTATTCGACAAGCAAAAAAAAATCCTTTTCACTTTTCGACAACAAAAAAATTTTTAATCACATAGAATAAAAATTTTTATAAATTAATTTTTATGATTTTTAATCACAACAAAATAGAAAAATAGAACAATAGCTCCTTCAGCTTGTACACATTGTACATGCGGTACAAGTGATACATATTGTACATGCGGTACAAGTGGTACATCTTGTACATGCGGTACATGTGGAACATGTGGTACATCTTGTATATGCGGTACATGTTGTACACTATCTACACATGCAAACAGAACCATGCATACAAAAGGCCGTATTCGTTGCTGAGTTTTTCTGCTCAAAGTGAGCTGTGCGCATGCGCAAGAACATCTTTATGAAGTACGAAATCTACGAAATACTTGTGTATTCCATAAAAAAAAAGTTCTTGCGCATGCGCTCAGCTCACTTTGAGCAGAAAAACTCAGCAACGAATACGCCCAAAGTTTGCACAAGTAAAATCTTCAGCAGTGCGACGTTTACGCAAGCCTCACTAATGGGTTCGTACGTGATACCGTTTTCCCGTCCATACTGTACATGCTTACTTGCACAAACTGGTTTGCACAAGTAAGTCGGTGATGGTTGTCCACACGACACAAGCTTTACCACCGACTTACTTGCGCAAACCAAGTTTGTGCAAGTAAGTCGCTACGTTTTTTCCCGTCCATACGTACATGTTTACTTGCACAAACTGGTTTGCGCAAGTAAGTCGGTGGTAAAGCTTGTGTCGTGTGGACGGACCCTATCGTTGTGTGATCATAGTGGGGGAAACATTATTATAGACCATGGAAGAAGGAGAGGTATATAATATTGTAAAGGAAGGAGCATTTCCCAAAATACTGATCAACATATTATGAATATTAAACGTGCGTATTATGAATGACGTCATTTTGTAAATATACAGTAACGGTTTTAATTTAATTAAAACATTGCCATTGCTTTTAAAACAATATATTTAGTATATTTTTCTTATAATTGTGATTTCTATATAAAAACATAAACAATTAATTAATTATTTTTAATATCTGTTCTAGTTAATTCAATAATCAACTCCTTAAGAATGCTGTTCGACTATTTTATCAGTTAATTTTTCGAATTCTTAATTGTCTACTAAATTATTGTATTTTTTAACGGTGCTTAAAGAATATTATAAATTACCATAAACTGAAAACAAAAATTGCTCAAATTAATCGATTATTTACAATTTATAACAATTTTTGTAAAAAGATTACGTTTTGGTTTATAATTTTCCATCACTAATAAGACATATCTTTTTGATAAAAGTAGACACAAACATAAATAAAACTATACAGTTATTAAATTATCATTTTATTAATAAATAAATAAATACAAACAAAATACATGATCTTGAAGTTAAATTTTTATATGCTCATTAATTTTACATATAAGACGCTACTGGAATGAAGGGTCAATCTAACCTATATTTTAATTTTTACATAATTTTATTTTTTACAATATTTTTAAAATTTTTGTCGTTATTATCACATATTATAACTAAAAAACGAATTCCTTATTTACGTAGAATGATTCCTTTTTCGATATTTCCTTTACTTTGTGTAATGTCAAAATTGGTATTTTTCCGCTTATTATAAACCTGTTTTTTTAGATGAAAAATGTAGAAAAATTAACAAATTTTCCCTAGAAATGGTTGCATTTATTGATCAATACAATATTTACTTACCCAAATATTATATTTACGGTGTATTACGTTTACTAATTTTATTTTAAATTTAATTTTTTGTAGGACTGGATGTTTAGTGCTTATTTGCACGTGTTATAGTGTATATTTACTCTTTTGTTTTTTATTTTTTATGGTACATTCAAAAGAATCTACGTATTCATTCTAACATATCATATTAAACTATATCTTGTCCCTCTCTTAAGAAATAGTCTCCATCCATATTCTTCTATATCAATGTTATAGACATTATAGAGTTGTATATCCATATTGAACAGTGATGTACAATATTGAATAATTATAATAGAGTTGTACATCCATATTGAATAAACGCAAGAGAGCTGTAGAGTTAACAAAAAATCATAAATTAACACTTTCACTGAGGTGACATTACTTAGTGCGTGTCAAAAATACGCACTTAACGAATTTTTTACAATTTATACTTTGGTTCTTTAACAACCTCAAACTAGAGATGAACTAGAGCAGTGGCGTTCCGGACGAAAATTTTGTTAGCTAACGGAGCTTTCACCATTACAAACCAGAGGGCTCTGATTCAAAAATTAATGCACGTTAAATATCTTTTCATGGTTTTTCACGGTATAAATACTTAATTTCTGAAGTACAGCCACATTTAAAAATTATGGAATAAAAATAATCAGTGACCATGTTAGAAATTGTTGTTTTAATATATAATGTATGTTAATTTTTTGAATGCGTGCCCTCTGGTTTGTAACGGTGAAAGATCCCTTAGCTGATGTTAGGCTAACAAAATTTTCGTCCGGAACGCCAGCACTGACTAGAGCACTGAAGCCTCAAGTGTCATCACTCATCAACGTTACCAACATTTTAATTTTCTTCCCCTAAAGAGTACCCTCAAAAAAGTCTAAAACCTATTTGATTTGTGTATGAAAATGTAGTATAAAAGCACTAAGTACTGAATCGAACATATTAACATAATATGTTTCTTAGGGCCCGTCCACACGCTCAAGCTTTACCACCGACTTACCTGCGCAAACCAGGTTTGTGCAAGTAAGTCGCTACGTTTTTTCCCGTCCATACGTACATGTTTACTTGCACAAACTGGTTTGCGCAAGTAAGTCGGTGGTAAAGCTTGTGTCGTGTGGACGGACCCTTAAGAACACGAGAAGGAATACAACGTTGCAATCACTTATGGGCATTTATGTGCATTTTCCAGAACTATGTTGTCATTGACTTAGTAGCTACCAATGGGTGTGTTTCAATTGTTGTCATATTGTTGCCGTCGTATTAACACGGTATACGTGGTATGTGTACATGATACGTACCACATACATATTATGTATATGCGTATGCAAGACACCCATACACACAACCATCCATCGCACTAACACACACAATTCCGCGTGCACATATATAACATATTGGTGGGATATTTTCTATCCTTTGTCGTTACACTGGTTGCAGTAGTATAGAGATACTAGCGTTCGTTCTGTAATATTCTGTGTATGTTTCCTAGAGATACCACAGGTATTAAATTTTGAAGCATGACTCCATTTTAGTAAGCCCAACTTGTAACCACGGAGACTTGTTTATAAATATTAGATAAACCATTCATTAAATTCAAGGGACTAAACTAGAATGTCTATCAAACTGTTCCACTTGTCGCCAGTGGGTAACGTAAACTCTCCCCACTATGTTGTGTACGTACACACTGTCTGCAATGGTGTTGGTTTGGTGTTTGTTTCTGTGTGCGTATTCACACACACTACTACAAAACACCTATTATGAGACAGACCAACCTGTCCAATTCAAGTACAAATGTCTAACAATGTATTACAATGCATTGTGCGTTCGGTGACTGACACCGACTGACTACATGCCTTAAGCTGTGACTGACCAACAAATGACACCAAGCGAGCTATACTTTTTTATATTAGTTGGCTTCTAGTGTTCTATGATTAAATTAATGGTTTAACCGCCACTAAAGTAATGTCATCAGTCAATTTTTTGCTTCAATTTCTTAATATATTTGTAATACACAGCATTCTCTTTATGTATAAAAATGCCAGTTAATCAAGTTTTAACCGCTTCAGTGCTACTGACATGTTGACAGACAAATGAACAAAGAGAGAAATATACAGTAAGTGTTCTTTTGGTAATACAGATATGAGAAAGAAAAAATACAAATTGTGGTCTTTTTAAAAATGTATTTATTTATTTTTTTTTCAAGTAATACTATAAACATCATTTAGCACACAGTGTGATTCATATAATAAGCATATAATGCAGTATTTATTACGAAATAATAAATAGAAAAAAATATTTTCAGTTTTATATTTCACTACTAAATATTTTACATTAAAATGTACTGCAAACATACATATTATTTGTATTATACGTACACCTGTAGAATTTGCAAGTCAAAGTTATCATCCTGTATAATACTTAAAAATTTTTAGTTCAAGGTAGACAGAAATATAATTTTATTTCCATTTATTCAAAGTGTACATTTTAAATAAATAGATTGATAAACGTAGATCGAAATGATAATTATTTAAAACTAGCTGTTACCCGCGACTTCGCCCGCGTGGAATTTGAAATTATGGCATCTAGTACTTTCATCACGTCGCTATTGCGCGTCGAGTAGGTACTGTTACTTTTTTCTTTGGAATTTTCCCACAGAAATACAATATTTTCCCCGGGTAAAAAACAGACTATAACATTCCTTTAACAGCATGCCAAGTTCAAATGAAATCAATGATTCTTTTTTATACTGTTTTAAATATATATTTTCCCACGGGAATAAGACTTTCCACGGAAGTTAGATATTTTGCCGGGACAGAAAGTAGTCTGTGTCCTTTCTCATCGTCTCTGTAAACAATATGCAAAGTTTGAAATCAAACATGCTTTTTTTTAATAGTCAGTTGTTATTTAATTGTTTCGTTTTAAATACATTTTCCCTCGGGAATGAGATATTTTATCGGGATAAAAAATAACCTATGTTTATCGCTGTACATCGTCATATTTGTCTATCATCACTTTTTGTTTCATTTAAAATATATTTTTCCACAGGAATGAAATTTCCCGGGGTATAAAGTAGTTTGTGTCCTTTTTCATCCCTTCTGTTAGCAATATACAAAGTTTGAAATCACTTATCCGTTTTTTAATAGTCAGCTGTTGTAATTTAATGCATTTTCCCTCGGGAATGAAATATTTTCCTGAAATAAAAAGTAGCCTACAACCGTCTCTGGCCCGCAAGCAACGTCTGTGCAAAGTTTCAAGTTGATTGGTTAAGCTGTTGAGGCGTGAAAGCCAGTCAAACAAACAAACAAACAAACTCACTTTCGCATTTATAATATTAGTAAGGAAGTAAGGATTATACCGTATTTCGGAAAATCTGTCACAGATGGCGCCACCTGCACCAGTGAATATATACATATCACCGCAAATTGAGCCGCCATATTGTCAGACGATGTAACTCCTCTTAATCATTTAAAGCGTTAAGGCATACTCCGATTACATGGCTACTTTTTCTACGGTGTTACTTCCCTAATCTTGCTTTTTTTTTCCAGAATGAATTCTTTCGTCTTTAAATTAATGGAGTGAGCGAATGTTTTGGAGCATATATCACATTTAAATAATTTTTCGCCGGTGTGTTTTCTTTTATGGCGTTTTAAAGTAATTGAATGAGAGAATGTTTTAGAACATACATCACATTTGAATAGTTTTTCACCGGTGTGTATTCTTTTATGTGTCTTCAAAGTGCCTAACTGATAAAATGTTTTAAAACATATATTACAGCTGAATGGTTTATCGCCAGCGTGTAGTTTTTCATGTGCCTTCAAATTAGCTGACTGTGAAAATGTTTTAAAACATGTACAACATTTAAATGGCTTCTCGCCAGTGTGTAATCTTTTGTGATTCCTTAAAATGGTCGCATTTGAAAATGTTCTAGAACATGTCGGACATTTAAAAGGCTTTTCACCACATTTCAAAGGCATTTAAATGGTTTTTCACCAGTGTGTATTCTTTTATACTGCTTTAAAGTAACTGAGTGTGAAAATTTTTCAGAACATATATCACATTTAAACGGTTTTTCGTCTGTGTGTACTCTTTCATGTATCTTCAAACTATTTAACCAAGAAAATGTTTTGAAACATGTCTGACATTTAAATGATTTTTCGCCAGTGTGTATTCGTTCATGTCGTTTCAAACTACCTAAATGAGAAAATGTTTTAAAACATGTATGGAATTTAAATGGCTTTTCGTCAGTGTGTATTCTTGCATGAAACTTTAAAGCACTTGACTGAGAAAATGTTTTAGAACACGTACGACACATAAATGGTTTTTCACCAGTGTCCCAGTGAACATTTTTCTGTAAATTTTATGTCACAGTGACAGAACTGAAAGTCACATGTTACATAACATGTGAGTCACATATGACTCACATGTAACTTACAATTTCCCACTTATAAACGTAACAATGTGACGTAACATTGTTATGTTCTTGTTACGTTTTAGGAAAATATAACTTTGATGTTACCTTATAGATAAAAATTACGCCTTCTTTTGCAAAAAGCAAATTCAAAATTCCCTTTTTTGTTTCTTATTAACATTACATACACATATTACCAACTTATTGACATATACATACACCTAAATTATTATTATTATTATTTTTTTTTTGTTGACTGTTGCAGGATTCGAACCATTATCCAAGCTGAAGCATCTTTTAAATTATCGACAGTCTTAACCACTAGACCAAACTCACTTATTTATTCTGATCGCTATATATTTATATATATCACAAAATAGTAAATAAAGCCTTACAAGAATTTTCATAAAAGTTTCATTTTTAAATTAATATGTAACAAAATTAACGTTGTTTTAACGACGTATTAATGTTGTTTTAATGAAATGTCGCAATCATGACTCTTTTGTTATGTTTTTGTGACGTATCAATATTAATAAAACATTCGTCCATCCATTTTTGTATAAGTCGATTTATGTTATTTGTTATATGGGTTATGGGGTTATATTATATTTTATATATATATATATATATATATATATATATATATATATATATATATATATATATATATATATATATATATATATATATATATATTATGGGGTTATATTATATAATATAACCCCATAACCCATATAACAAATAACATAAATCAACTTATACAAAAATGGATGGATGAAATTTAATTACATCAGACGCCAACAGCAGATAGATTGAAAAACTGCAGGAATCTTTAAATGGATAATTCCTCACGAATTAATACATTTAAAATTAATATGGTAACAAAACATTTCACAAAAGTGATAAGTGAAATGTTTTATTAATATTGATACGTCACAAAAACATAACAAAAGAGTACTGTTGTGACGTTTTGTTCAAAGTAACATTGTTAGGTCATCAGGACATAACAAAAGAGTCATGGTTGTGACATTTCATTAAAGTAACGTTGATACGTCACAAAAACATAACATAAGAGTCAGTTCTGTGAGGTTTTATCAAAGTAACATTGTTAGGTTGCGAAGACATAACATAAGAGTCACACTGTGATGTTTTATCAAAGCAACCTTGATACATCATCTAAACGTAACATAGCAGTCACAAATGTGACATTTTATTACAGTCACAATGGCATGTAACTGTTACGTAACATACAGGTAACAATTAGGTACATAACATAAAACTCTAATTTTATATAATTGTTATGTCACCCATAAGTCAAAAAAGTTACGTAACTTGTTATTTCCTTGTTACATCACATTTACATTCTATGTTCACCAGTGTGTATCCTTTCATGTTCCTTCAAATTACTCAACCACGTAAATGTTTTAGGACATGTATGGCATTTGAATGGTTTTTCACCAGTGTGTATCCTTTCATGTTCCTTCAAATTACTCAACCGCGTAAATGTTTTAGGACATGTATGGCATTTGAATCGTTTTTCACCAGTATGTATCCTTTCATGTTCCTTCAAATTACTCAACCAAGAAAATTTTTTAGAACATATGTCACATTTAAATGGTTTTTCACCAGTGTGTATTCTTTTATGGTCCTTTAAAGTAACTAACCGAGAAAATTTTTTTAGAACATATGTCACATTTAAATGGTTTTTCACCAGTGTGTATTCTTTTATGGTCCTTTAAAGTAACTAACTGAGAAAATTTTTTAGAACATATGTCACATTTAAATGGTTTTTCGCCAGTGTGTATTCTTTCATGTGTCTTCAAACTATTTAAATAAGGAAATGTTTTAAAACATGTGTCACATTTGAATGGTTTTTCACCAGTGTGTGTTCTTTCATGATACTTTAAATTACTTAAATAAGGAAATGTTTTAGAACATACATCACATTTAAATGGTCTTTCACCAGTGTGTATTCTTTTATGTGTCTTCAAACTGCTCGACTGGGTAAATGTTTTAGAACATGTTTGACATGTAAATGACATTTTTTTATACTTTTTAAAACTGTCTTGTTTAGTTAAAATTTCAGAACCTACACTAGTCTCACTTTTCTCTATTGTGTCAAACTGTTCGCACATGTTCTCGGATACACTGAATTCAGTAGAATTTTCGCAACTTTTACCAAATAAAATGTTACTTTCACTTGATATATCACTTTCGTCATTTTCCAGTTTAATTTCCGTATGCAAACTTGATAAATCAACAGCATTAGATTCTTCCAACTTCAATTTTATTTCATCTTGATCTAGAGAACTGGAAAATTCCCTCTTTATTACATTTGGAAACTGATTACCTAGATCCTCGAAATTTCCCTCCGTTTTAACTTTAACGGTAAATGTAGAGTCCTTGTTTTCCATTTTCAACAGTTTCTTGGCACGACAACATGAAAATTTTGATTGTTTTCTTTTTAATGAAGATATTTGAAAAACGATTGTAAATGGGCATAACAACACTCAGCGAAACATGATTTGGGTAAATTGTAGAGGACCGGTTCATGCTGTAATTTCGATGTTTGCCGGAAAAAAAAAACAAATGTGGCTGAGAATTATTGTACTTAAAGAGTTAAAGCGCGGTCACATATTTTTATTAAAAATAATTGCGTTTTATTATTAAATATTACATTTTAAATGTTACACACATTTTTGATATAACAATTAATTTAACACAATTACTTGCATTATTTATTATTATTTAATAAGAGAAAACCGTAAAACTACTAAATCTTAAAAAAAAAAGAAAATTATAATAAAAGTTTACAAAAAAAATTTTTTAAAATAATTTTAACCTTTTTATTTTAATACGTCTGAAAAGAGAGACATATTATGTATGTTTCTTATTCGGAGAGAATATACTCCAGTTGTGATATATATATATACATGCAAGCCCTAAGCGTATGTGTAAAAAATTGTGGATAGCAGTGTGTCTGAGTGTGTCAGATACGTTGTCGTACAAATTACGGCGCGGAGCGCCGTTATGAGAATGATGCGGGCGTCATACAAATTACGGTGCGAAGCGCCGTTGTGGCCCGGACGCTACGCGTCGTACAAATTACGACGCGGAGCGCCGTTATGAGAACGACGCGTAGCGTCGTACAAATTACGGCGCGAAGCGCCGTTACTAGCATGACGCATGGCATCCTACAAATTAGGGTCCCAGGCGCGGCACTGAGATGACCTTTTATAGTAATTATAATTTTCCTTTATCTTTTATACAAAATTTATAAATAAAAAACAGCATAAAATTATACGGTTTACACTGTATCAACAGATCGGTTTGATTTATGTAAATTTGGGGCGTCAGTGGGTGGCGTCGGTGGGCGGCGCGCGCCACCCACCGACGCCACCCACTGACGCCCCAAATTTACATAAATCAAACCGATCTGTTGATACAGTGTAAACCGTATAATTTTATGCTGTTTTTTATTTATAAATTTTGTATAAAAATTTTTCGGCTGTATTAAAAATAAATTATATTAAACTTATGCAGTTTTGAAAAAAGGTACTTAATTTTGTATACGAAATAAATTGCAGGTATAAATGTATATGTATTACTATGTTGAACTACAAACACCCTTACCTTACACCCTTGCCGTTATTTATTAACACAAAATCAAATTTTATTACACATCATAAAATTATATGTATTTATCTTTGTTAGTAACCACGACCTAACAATGCTTGTTTGCTCTGGTGGAGCTGATGCACGACTTATCACCTTAACCTGTGACAGACCAACAAATCACTCCAAGCAATTTACACTTTTTGGATTTTAATAATTTTAGTTTGCTTCTAGTGTTCTGTGAGTACCTATGTTCTGGATGTTCTCTATGGAATCAATGTTCTATATGTCATAATTAAAATAAAATTTTTCCGTTTTGTTTTGTTTTTTTTTTTTAAATTAAATTTTTTTTTATTTATTTTACTAGTTATATGTAAGTGTCTTTCGTAGTGTTTTATTATTTTTACCGTTTCCTATAAATAAATTATACACTAACTTGCTTTAAAATATGTGCTATATCGTATAGTTATCATTATAAAAAATTTGAAAAATATTAATAAATTTGAGTTTTCCAAAACAAAAATATGCTACCGCACTTTAACTTTTCATAATTTAAAATTTCCACCACTATTGCTTCGTTTTTATCGGTTAAAAAAAAAAATATCGCATGAACCGGTCCTCTACAAAATTCCCCATGATTTTTATAAAAATGAATATTAAAAATTATTTTATGAATGTTATCAGAGACAGAAACATTTTTGAAACATAAGTACCTGGGAAAAAACTGTTAACAAACACAGACGCCCTGTATGTCCAATATGATTCAAAATATTCAAAAATTAATTAAAACTCCTCGGCGAAGACTAATTTTTGAAAAAAAATATCGAAATTTATAACCGGTTTTTATTTTTTTACAATTTGTACTTCGGTTCTTTAACAATCTCGAACTAGAGAACTGGAGCCTCAAGTGTCACCAACATTATCAACATTTTAATTTTTTTCCTCTAAAGAACACCCTAAAAAAAGTCAAAAACCCATTATGAAAGTACATACTTACATAATATGAAAATTAACCCATTATATCCCACTCCTGTTTCTACTGGTCAGATTTTGATGAATTTCCACGCAAAGATCTAGAATGACAATATAAAGTAATTCCCCAAAGATGATCCTTGTATCCTTCCCAGGATAATAGTAAAGGCCCGTATTATTATATATAATATTCTGGGTCGTGGTGTATATAAAAACTTTGGCGGGAAATATGAAATGAATTTATCAGAAATAAGGTAAATATTGTTAACATTAAAAAAACGAAACAAAAAGGTTATGATCCTTTTTTTTAAACTAATTTATTATTCTGGACTTTCTGAAACTGACACTACGAAAATAAAAGTGGTTACGTTACTTAAAAGTAAATAATATCTGTTACCCCGATATCATGTTATTTTTATTGAGAATATTTAATTTTTATTATGTTCAGGAAAATTTTCACACAAAATCTTTTCAGAATATTCCAATGATTTTCCAATATTTCCATTTAATTTGTCAAAATTTCTAAAAAAAATCACATATTATTAGACTACTAAATCGTAAGTCGCATTTCATTCCTTCTTTGTTTAACTATTTTACAGCTAATTATCTTTATCTCTCATTCACGAAGTTAGCCACGAACAAAATACGTTGAATAATCTTTACAAGATATTACTCTCTGATTACGTTATAACCCAGCGTATTTTAAAACATATCTGTCAGTTCTCTACTGAAATTTTCTATTTTAATATTCATTTTTATCAATTATTTCATTTTTAATACTTTAAACATATATTTTACTAACACTCGGACAAGGTTTTTAAAATTAAAAAATAATAAATTTAAAAATCAATGCAAAAATTTGTGGCAACCTGCATTGCGCATTGCAGACCCTTTTTTGAATACTTGTAATAGTTCAACTGGAAGCTTTTTAATGGTAATTTTTACACAGGCGGAGAGAGAAAGGTTCAAAGAGCGTTATTCAATTGTAATTTTATATATTTAAATACCTTTAATTAAGAAAACAACCCGTAAAGTTGACTTTCCCACGGTATTACGTGTAATATTGTGGTCACTAATGGGTTAAACCAGGTACTGAGTGTAGCGAGTACAAAGTTGGTAGGCGATGACTGATGAGTGTTTTCCATTAAGAAAATACAGACGACACTGTGTGATACAGTGTTTTTTTTTTCACAATTAAACTACCTAATTATTGTTTTTTAAATCTTGTTGCAAAGCAAGCTTTTTAATTGCTTTTAGATCATTCATTATTTATGTAATATACTTTTAGATACTTCTAGTGAATCAAGACGTAACCGTTTCAGTGCCACCGACATGTTAACATGTCAAATTAAACAAAGACAAATATACATATTTCCATACCGGTCAAACGGGCAAACGGAGTGTACATCGTGTACACCGTGAATCCGCCACTGATTTGAATACACTTGATGTTTTGTTTAAGATGTTTAATATCGCATAAGTTTAATAGTATTTTGGAAGGCTTATTGTTAGAAACAAAATATGTAAAAATAAATTTATTACAAACTTCTAATAAAAGTCAAATATGTACATAAGATACATGAGAGACATTAGTATTATACATAACATTATACATACATACAATAAATAATTTCTTAAAAATAATATAACAATCATTTTTTTGTTTGTTTTATTAAATTAAAAATCAAGTAAGTTTAGGTTAAAAGTTATATTTTTCCTAAATTTTCCTTTTTTTTCTTATCAAGACATTTTCGGAGGAAGACATTTTCAATGTCCAACCATCTTAAGCATTGGCTATTTTTCGGTTACTTGAACGCCGTGCCGCTTACGTATTTCATGTACGTTGATTCGGTCTTGACTCGGTCACTTTTCTACTATTTTTAGGTATATGTAACTCCTTCCTACTGTTGAATACATCAATAAATGCGTTTCTATTTCATAAAGTATGTTTCCTTTATTATATCTCTGAACCTTTAATCTATATGTGTGTGTAAATAAAAATAATAAAAAATAAATAAAAGTGATCAAGTCAACAGGGTAACATGTTGTTGAGTCGGTCATCTACTTAAATTACATTACAACGTCGAAATTAACTTTTCAGTTCGAATTCGGACACATATTATAATTTTTTTAAAAAAGTGTTTTTAAAAAAGGCCGAAAAAAGGTGCCCACGATTGCGACCGCAGTTTTCATCCGAAAAAAAAATCAAATAGATTATCAATCTGCAGGTAAGCCGCTATGTACCTATGGGAGCTTTTTTTTCTTGAAATCTTCCTATTTTTCGACACGAAAAACGAAAAATTTTGTACTTTTTACTCAAAACGCCGCCATTTTTTTAAATTTCAAGAAAAAAAAGCTTCCATAGGTACATAGCGGCTTACTCACAGATTAATAATCTATTTGATTTTTTTTTTCGGATGAAAACTGCGGTCGCAATCGTGAGCACCGATTTCCGCCCTTTTTTAATGACACTTTTTTTCAAAAAAATTATAATAATTATAAAAAATAAATAAAAATGAATAAAAAAAATATTTCTGTATTGTTAAATAGTGGTATTAATCGAAAAAGAAAATTCATCCCCATTCCCCCATCCTATCCATCCGAAAAAAAATCGCGAAAATTGACTATTTTTCGGCCAATCACACTGTGATGGTACCTTAAATTTAAAAGAAACAAGATTTATCACCGAAAATGAGAGTGACCGAGTCAACAATAGAATTTGTTTACGTCGAATATTTTTGTTGTTGTTAAGGATACGAAATATTGATGCCAATTAAATTTAGAATCCCATAAAACCGTCTCCTTTCGATTTATTATTCAGTGTCCGATTACGTATGCCTTAACCAGACAATAATATTTTGTCGCTATTTTTAGGTTATTTGATCAACCTGGTATTATATTTTAGACAAACCAATTATGGGTCATACACAATCAATGAAATAAGGAATAAGAAGTATGCCATCTAGTGACGTTGAATGGAACTTTAACGTAACTGCCCATAGGTATATGTATTTAGGTATTTTTATACATCAAAATTAATGAAAAAATAACGTTCGTGATGACTTTGTCACTAAAGTGAAAAAAATCACGAATTTTGACGTACAAAAGTACCTACATATTTATATCTATGAACAGTTACGTTAAAGTTCCACTCAACGTCACTAGATGGCATACTTCTTATTCCTTATTCTTTATTTCATTGATTGTGTAGAGACCCTCAGAGTTGAAAGACATTTACAGCTGCTTAGAGTATTTATAAACTATGAAAACGATACCAATTGTGAAAGGTTAGGTTCTCGGGTGTCTTAATAACAAATGTTTTTACCAATCGCGACATGGGTGACCGACTCAAGCTGCAATCATAAACAATTTATTACATTATTTTTTCGAGGTTTGCTTGTATCCCGGTTTTCTTTTATCAAAATAAGGCCACCCTAATTATACGGCTACTTTTTTCTACGGTGTTACCTTTCTTAATCTTGCTTTTTCTCCAGTATGAATTTTTTCATGTATCTTCAAACTACTTGAATAATAAAATGTTTTAGAACATGTCTGACATTTGAATGGCCTTTCACCAGTGTGTATTCGTTCATGTCGTTTCAAACTACCTGAATGAATAAATGTTTTAAAACATGTATGGCATTTAAATGGCTTTTCATCAGTGTGTGTTCTTTTATGGCTCTTTAAAGCCCTTGACCGAGAAAATGTTTTAGAACACACATCACAACTGAATGGTTTTTCATCAGTGTGTGTTCTTTCATGTTCCTTCAAACTACTTGACTGAGAAAATATTTTAGGACATGTATGGCATTTAAATGGTTTTTCACCAGTGTGTGTTCTTTTATGGCGCCTTAAAGTAACTGAGTGAGAAAATTTTTTAGAACATATGTCACATTTAAACGGTTTTTCACCAGTATGCGTTCTTTCATGTTTCTTCAAATTACATGACCAAGAAAATGTTTTAGAACATACATCACATTTAAATGGTTTTTCACCAGTGTGTGTTTTTTCATGTTTCTTCAAACTATATGACGTAAAAATTTTTTTAGAACATGTGTCACATTTAAACGGTTTTTCACCAGTGTGTGTTCTTTTATGAAACTTGAAGTTACTGGACTGAGAGAATGTTTTAGAACATACAACACATTTAAATGGTTTTTCGTCAGCGTGTATTCTTTCATGTGTCTTTAAATTACTTGACTGAGAAAATGTTTTAGAACATACATCACATTTAAATGGTTTTTCACCAGTGTGTGTTCTTTCATGATACTTTAAATTACTCAACTGAGTAAATGTTTTAAAACATGTCTGACACACAAATGACACTTTTTTGTAATTTTTAAAACTGTTTTGTTTAATTAAAGTTTCAGAACATACACTAGTCTCACCATAGATAAAGTACACCAGATTTTTTTTCTGCAAGATAGCTAACTTCAAAACATTTTTTTGACTCTCGATTACCTCTCTATGACACTGAGAACGGGGGTACAGGGTATAGATGTCACCGTTGTCGTAATCATCATGCGTAGACACTTGAAAAGAACACAGATGTCACTATAATAACTTTAAATTATCTTTAGCCTTTACCGATAATGTAGGTAACTACTAGTAAGATAATCCACTAAAATTCTCCTAATTGCATTTTATTTTAATCAGTTTTTCAAGTTTAAAACTCATACAATAATTATAAACTCATATATTTGTTTAAAAACTCAAGTTAATTTATTTTTATTCAAAATTATACATTAATCAAATATTTCGTGAAATATCACTATCACTGATTCTAATTTCTGACAAGTGTGCTCCGATTTTTCTGCAACAGATAAAATGTATTCTAATTTTCTAATTAATTTACTGTGATAATAAAATAAGTAATTATTTTCAAATAAAAATAAAATAATAAATGTTAATTATACATACCTCCAATAATAATTAAATAAAATTATTAAATTTAATATTGAACTCAAAAAAATAGACGAATTACTCATAAATAATTCGAAAAAAATGAAAATTTCTTGATAGAATTTTTTATAATTGTTACTATAGAAATGTTACAAATTATAAATTTCTAAAATAATAGAATAAGTTCTATGAACAGTAAATTCGACAGATATCAGCTAGTAGCACCGTCTACAATTACCAATTTTTTAAATATGTTGTGCAGTGTTACTGCACTGGCCTCTGAATTCAGTACCTTAATAACCACCTACCTGCTAAGAAAAATCGTATAATTTAAGTGAGTGCTCTTCTATATACATATAGTGTTATTCTCTATGAGTCTCACTTTCGTCTTTTAGGGCCCGTCTACACGATAACGATTTGCCTGCACGTTCTGTTTACGCAAACTAATTTGTGCAAAAACACGGAACATGGTACGATGGCTACACGTTGCAGTATGTTTGCGCAAACCTCAATTTGTTTTCAAGGTAGTTGCGGTATGTATCAACGGTATCAACTGTCAAATGTATTTAAATTAGTTAAAATGGAGGCAAGTGAAGAAATATTTTTATTACAAGCTTTATTATTCTGCTTGTTGATTAAAAAGAAGGAATTTAATCGACGGCCAAGGTCGAAATGGTGCAAAAAATGGTTGCTAAATAGAAAGATGCACTCTCACGTTAATTTAATTAACGATTTAAGGGATGATCCAAATGATTGGCGTAATTATCTTAAAATGGATGAGACAGCATATATTGAATTATTACATTTGGTGACACCTCTAATTAGGAAAAAAAACACTTTATTTTATAACTCGAGTTGCAATGTTACTTGAGTTAAATTTGTCACTCGACTTGCAGTTCTCTTAAGTCAAACTTTTCTGACTCAAGTTGTGTACTACTATCTTTAATACACGTCGATAAGAAATGTTTTTGTATTTTGAGTAGATGATTTTCATAATTTTATTTAGAAGTTGCAGTCGTAGCGTCGTCAAGGTTTGAATACGTTAAGGCCGAATTAAATTTTACAATATTTTTAAGTAACAATATTAATTTAAGTTTCATTTTCATATCACGCAAACTTGACAAAATTTTCTCAAAAGACTACCTTTCTTAACTTCTTTTTTTTTTTTTTTTAATTAATGTAAAATAATAATATAGTTATAACGATATATAATAATCTAAATAATAATAAAAAAATTTATAGAATAAATTTCAAGTAAAAAAAGCATTTTACATTTTATAATCCATTTTAAATAACAATTTTCCATTTTCAATTTTAAATATGTTCAGCAAACCCATTTTCCATTTTGTATTTTAAATGCAATTTTGGAAACCATTTTCCATTTTCTATTTTCAATAGTTTCTATGAACCATTTTTCCCAGCCCTGGTTTTGAAACCGTTAAAAAACCAGTAAAAACCACCAGCTTTTCATCGACAAGCAAAAAAAATCCTTTTCACTTTTCGACAACAAAAAAATTTTTAATCATATAGAATAAAAATTTTTATAAATTAATTTTTTTGATTTTTAATCACAACAAAATAGAAAAATAGAACAATAGCTCCTTCAGCTTCTACACATTGTACATGCGGTACAAGTGATACATATTGTACATGCGGTACATGTGGTACATCTTGTACATGCGGTACATGTGGTACATCTTGTATATGCGGTACATGTTGTACACTATCTACACACGCAAACAGAACCATGCATACAAAAGTTTGCACAAGTAAAATCTTCAGCAGTGCGACGTTTACGCAAGCCTCACCAATGGGTTCGTACGTGATACCGTTTTTCCGTCCATACTGTACATGCTTACTTACACAAACTGGTTTGCACAAGTAAGTCGGTGATGGTTGTCCACACGACACAAACTTTACCACCGACTTACTTGCGCAAACCAGGTTTGTGCAAGTAAGTCGCTACGTTTTTTCCCGTCCATACGTACATGTTTACTTGCACAAACTGGTTTGCGCAAGTAAGCCGGTGGTAAAGCTTGTGTCGTGTGGACGGACCCTTAAATAAATCACTTTTGAGCGCGAAAGTTGCAAAATTTGAAAAAAAAAAAATTAAGATAAAAATTTTTATTTTTTTATTTTTTATTTCTGTTGCTTTATTGAATAATTTTTATCAACAAATAAGTATACTATTCCATTTAAAAAAAAGGTAAGTTTGTATCATAGCTCGAAAACCATAAGAGCTATAAAGCTCCTGATTATCGCAATTGGTTGCCCCCGTCGATATCTACAACTCTTATTTGAACAATTTTTCGATTAAGTCAACGGTTTGGCTGTAATAAAAATGGCAACTCCCGAAAAACTCACCTATATATATATATATATATATATATATATATATATATATATATATATATATATATATATATATATATACATATATATATATATATATATATATATATATATATATATATATATATATATATATATATATATATATACCATGTGAGTTTTTTGAGAGTACTCATTTCTATTACAACCAAATTTTTATGATAGAAATGGTACTGGAAATATTTGTTGCTCATTTATGTTGTTAAGGTGGTTACCTTGTGACATGCTAGTAGAAAAAATTGCGAACCAAAATTACTTTATGTCATTATTGTCTGTATTATTGGATAGATGTTCATACGTATTAGTTTTCATACCAACATGTAGATGCATACTTTCAAACAGCCTGTATATACACACTTATACTATCAAGGTTTTTTATTATAAATACGCTGGCATCCTTGTAATTTTATCCAACAAACATATTAAGTGGTATGCATATGCGTTTGGAACCCTGTATTTTTTCACCTGTACAAGATAGATATATGCTCTCGCGGACTTTTTTGTAGAGAATTCGATTCTCTACAAAAAAGGTCTTAACTCTTTTTAATGTATCTATCACCGTTTTCGCTACGTAAGCGGTAAAAGGTCAAAAAACGCGATTTATGAATTTTCAATATTGTTTGCAAGTAAATACGAATAAACCAGTTATTTAATATACAGGGTTGTCAGACTGCTTCGATTCATTTGCTTGAAATTGATGTACTTATAAAAATACTATAATTTCTCTGATGATATCTTCAATTCAAAACGATCAACAAATAATTCAATTGTTTCTTTACATTCAGGACTTATTAATGTTTCTTTTACTAGTTTTTTATTGATTTCTGTCGAGTCATTATATTGTTAAATACAAAATAAGAGTACGTAGTCAGAATTTTGAGATCTAATACATGAGTAGATACAAACTTTAACCCTAATTATCTTAACTCAGAAACGATCAATCTTTCCTAAATTACAAGGACAATCAGATATAGCATTCTTCTTTATACTATTAAAATTTGAAACTATTCTGTCGAAAAGTTGAATGTCGAGGTAACTACCTTAATTAATGCATTAGATCAGTTTTATCGAAAAATTAATATATAATCTCATTTAAAAATCTATAAGTTTGTATCATAGCTCGAAAACCATAAGAGCTATAAAGCTCCTAACCATCCCGTGAAAAAATTGGATCAAATTGGATATAAATAGATCCAATTGGATCCTAAAATTAGCCCTATCTAATTGGATTTGAATTACCGGGTGTATTTTTAATATCTTGGATCTAGTGATGGCTAGTGAGTGAGTGATTCAACTCACTGAGTTAAATCACTCAAGTGACTAACTGAATTGAATCAGTCAAAAAGAACTGAATCGACTCTTTCAACTTGTGAGTTGAAAGAATATAATTATGTTCACACTCACTCACTTACTCACTTAAATGTGTATGACATACATATAAAATTCTATTCAGTTTTCAATCTCTGCTTCAGTTTACTTATTATACAATAGACAGAGGTTTGTTCAAAAATTCCACAAACATCTGTTTAACTGTATGTAAGGTGTATATACAGGATGGTCCAGAATTATGTACCGTAATTGCTGGAGCTGATAGTATGTTCAAAAATAATGGTACCTTTTCATCTACACTTTTTTCCAAAACTCAATAATAAGGGAGATAAGGCAGAGGGGTAAAATGTAGAGGGGTGGAACGAAACTAACTTCTTCTTTTAAAAACAATTTTGGGCGCTTTTGATTACTCGATTCATAATCTAGGGGTGCGTATGAACATTAAGATAATTAAATTTATGGTATCAATTATTCCATCACTTATGATTAGGGGATAATTTGGAAATAGATACTTCTACTTTCAATTACTCGAAAACGGTAATATTTATCGAAATGTAACAAGTATACCTTTTTTGCGTGAAATTGTCTGAGGAATCATATTATCAAGGATTTTGTTTAAATAATTGCAAGTTAAAAAAGAAAAGGCGTGATAACTCACACCTACAACCCAAAACCACCCCTTAGTCATGAGTGGTGGAATAAGTGTTGACATAAATTTAATCCTTCTAACGCAAAATAAGTACCCCTAAAATATCAATCCGTTATTCAAAAGCGTTTGGAAAATATGTAAGAAATAATGGTTTTCGTTTCACCCCTTTACAGAGTTGTATCCCCTTATTATTGAGTTTTGAAAAAAAGTGTACATGACCAGGTACCATTATTTTTGAACGTACTACCAGCTCTAGCAATTACGGTACATAATTCTGGACCACCTTGTATTATATGTATGTATGAATACTATCTTGATATTTTTTTAGATCTAAATATTTTAGAATTTATTATCCCTATTTTTTAAAAGGCATAAAACAAATTTTAAATCAAATTTAGGCCAAATGCCTAATAAAGTAATAAAGTAATTTAATCTAAATAAAAAACATACCCCATTTTATATACACTATAAGTACAGATATTAAAATATGTGATTTTAAGAAAAAGTATATTATCTTACAATATTTTCAGATCTTTAAAATAAAATTTCCCTGTTTATTATCAGATTGTCAGGTTTCCAAAAATTAGTTTTTCTTCAAAACAACATTGAGTGGATATCTCCCTACAAAATATTACTGTAGTTTTTAACAATCCATATTTTTCATTCTAATCTATTTTTAGTGTAATTTTCCCTTGAAAAAATTAGACTTATACAGTCTATACGAGAAGAACGGCGAGAGGTGAGAGTAGGGGCGCTATCCGTTTTCGGACCCGTAGAACATGAATATGTAGAAAAAAATGTCTGATATATATATATATATATATATATATATATATATATATATATATATATATATATTTTCCCGCTACCTTTTAATATGTGTAGGGCCCCCCTATGGAAGTTAAGAGCTCAAATTTGGTAAATGGGGCTCATTCCGATGCACAACAATACTATCAAAGTAGGGTCAAATTTTGAGCAAATTTTGGATCCGACCCAAACTTTAAGGGGGTGGTGGGGGCGGATAAGCAATAAAAATTTTCCAAACCAGTTGGAAATAATGTTTCGGTCAATTATCTACAACATATCCAAAATTCAGTTTCCTAGGATGATTTGGAGGGAGTAGGGGGGGGGAAACGATTTTCGCTGGATCTAACACGCCCCCAGCCCTCCAGAATTAACGTAGAGGGTTGAAATTTGGTGTGTTGAGAGAGTTCATACCTAAGTTGTGCTTTTTGAAGGTTTTAATATTTTACCCCCACCCCCCTCATTTTTAAGCTACAATTTCATGCTTTTTTGACGTTTTCGAAGTTTGTACCACTCGCACAGGTCACCCGAATAAACCTAGAGGGCTGAAATTTTGTATTCGGATTGAGTTAGTATCAAGGGGGTGCCTTTTGGGGGTCTCGACTTTTAACCCCTACCCCCACCATTTTTATACCCAAAAGAACATGATTTTTTTTGTTTTTTAACAGTTTCATTCGGGTCAAAATCTCCCCAAATAAACCTAGAGGGTTGAAATTTTGTATACAGGTGAAGTTAATAGCCAGACACTGTTTTTTGGAGGTTTCAACTTTTAACTCTTACCTCCACGATTTTTACGCCAATATTTCCTTAATTTTTTTGCTTGTTTTCTAACGCGTCTAGAGACTCTTTAAGGAAACCTAGAGGGCTGAAATTTTGTACGTGTATTCAGTTAGTATCCAGCTAGTACCTTTTAGGGAGTCCACATTACTTTTCTCCCCACTTCTCCTATTTTTACATCGGAATTGAATGCTATTGTTAAATGTGTTTTAAATGCATTATTTTTATTCTAAATACAAGTAGGCGAATAGTAATTTTAAAAAATTTAAAAAAAGTGAATTTACTTTTATAACAAATGAAATACATACATATTAAGTAATTTAAAAATGTTATTAAAGTCACTGTTTATTCATAAATTAGGAATTTTGGATTTTTATTATTTATAAAATAGAAATTTTGGATTTTTTTGGAAAGAAAAAATATCTTCATAAAAGCCTTCCAGTTTACTATTTAAGTTCCTTTTTTAATATTTAAAAATAAAACACAAAGGCAATCGGCGGATAAGCATGGGTAGGAATGCCCTCGTAGGAATTGTGTTGGCTTTTTCCCTGTTAACTGCTATCGGCACAAAATTGAAAGGGTATAGCCGAATAAGTATAGGTGAATCGGCCCCGGAAGAGAATTATTTTAATAACTATATTGGCGGTATGGCAAGGCTGTAAGTAATTGATATCTACAATTTTGGCGGCCAAAACTGAGTAGTTATGGAGATAATTAAAAAAATTTAAAAAATTCCAAAAATTTTTTTCTTGGTAACTACTCAACATAGGAAAAGAATTCCAAATCCACATGAAGGCAAACACCCTCAAGAATATTAGACATATTTATTATCGTATCAGTCCTCGTTATTAATGATAATAACAAGGATAATATCCAATTCAATGTTGTTTTTATAGGGTTCCAATTGAGCGACCACTTTAAAAAAAATTCAGTAACTGTGCCCTAGTGCACTTAATTACTGCACGAAGTTTCATCAAAATTCAAAGGGTACAACATGGTGAAAAAAAATATTTTTCATTTCTAATCTGCTGAACCGCCCCTCCAGTGGGTCCGACCCTGGAATCATATACATAAATCGAAATTACTTTAAAAATAAAGTGTTGTGTCTCATAAAGTGTTTTTTCCTATCTCCTATAGTTTTCGAGATAATCAAGAATAATCGAAAGAGGTATACTAAGATATAGGCTATCTGCCCCTGATGGAAAGTCCCAGTAGTAACTATATTATCGTTTATGTGACACTGCAGGCACTTCATATGTATAACTTTCCTAGATCAAAACAAAACCATTGCAGAAATATAATAGAAAATTTTCAAAAAATGTGCTGTAATAGGATTTTTTAACATGTAGAATATTAAAGTTCAATGAGCATTGTATTCTACATGTTAAAAAAGTCTACTAGACCACATTTTTTGAAAATTTTCTATTATATTTCTACAATGGGTTTGTTTTGATCTAGGAAAGTTATACATATGAAGTACCTGCAGTGTCACATAAACGATAATACAGTTACTACTGGGACTTTCTATCAGGGGCAGATAGCCTATATCGAATTGGATATTATCCTTGCTATTATCCTTAATAACGAGGACTGACACGATAATAAATATGTCTAATATTCTTGAGGGTGTTTGCCTTCATGTGGATTTGGAATTCTTTTCCTGTGTTGAGTAGTTACCAAGAAAAAATTTTTTGGAATTTTTTAATTTTTTTAAATTATCTCCATAACTACTCAGTTTTGGCCGCCAAAATTGTAGATATCAATTACTTACAGCCTTACTATACCGCCAATATAGTTATTAAAATAATTCGCTTCCGGGGCCGATTCACCTGTACTTATCCGGCTATACCCTTTACTGAGATTCAGCCCTTAAAAACTTAAAACCTTTTTTTAAAGCCCCGATCAACCGGACACTCATCATCAGTTTTGAAACCACTAAAATGACAAATCGCTTGTGGACTTTCAATTACATTTCGCTTGTAGACACTCAATACCGAAGATGAAAGGAAAAATTCGACTTCCGTGATGGGGTTCCGCTGCTCACGGCGCTTTTTTTTATATTTAACTGTGTATTTTTAATGTTGCATTTTTTTTTAAATTTTTTTGTGTTGGTTACGCGCATTAATTTTAACAATAAAATTATTATTATTAGTTAAGTTATTTAATTATTATTTTAAGTACATATATTAATGTACAAATTTTGTTCCAACTGCAGGTAATTTTTTCTAAAATTGTCAAAAACTTTAATTTTATTCCGTTATAATAATTTTACCCAAACATTCATTCACTTGAGTGAGTGTACCAAATGAGTGTATTGGTTTGTTGATTCATATTTGAAGTTGTGCCAATCAGTTGTGTAAAGTGAGTGAGTGAGTGATTCAATTCATAAAGGCAAGTGAGCCAATAGTATCAAGTGAGTGAGTAATTCAATTCATTGAATCGATTCACCACAATGAGCGGATTCAAAAGATTCAACTCACTAAAAAGAGTGATTGGATCCGATACGAACGCAAATTTTTTTTTATTATCACTTTTCTACTATCTCTCTTTCTTTATCTTTATAATTATAAAGATAAAGAAAGAGAGATAGTAGAAAAGAGATAATAAAAAAAATCTGCGTTCATATCGGATCCAAGATATTAAAAATACACCCGGTAATTGGATCCAATTAGGTAGGGTCAATTTTAGGATTCAATTGGATCTATTTATATCCAATTTGATCCAATCATCTTTTCACGGGCATAGTAATCGGTTGCCCCCGTCCATATCTACAACTCTTATTTGAACAATTTTTCGATTAAATCAACAGTTTGGCTGTATTAAAAATGACAACTCTCGAAAAACTCACACAGTATATATACAGGGTGGCGATTGAATATCAATTTCAAAATTCTCTGACTTCTCCCTGACTCTGAATAAAATTCCAGGGCCTACTCCGAAAAAAATATTGTTTAAATGGTAATTATTTCTAACTATTAATTTTTTTGACAACCTTTTTCTTTTTGCTCGTCCGTGGCAAAAAATACAACTGAAAAAAAAGGTCGTCAAGAAACTTTTTAGAAAAACTATCAGTCAACGCTCACCGGAGCGAAAACTGAAAAAAATCCCTGACTACGACTGAAATTCCCTGACTTTTCCAGAGATTTTGAAAATTGTTTTGCTCTTAGAAAGTTAAACTATTTTAGATGGGTATAAAATAGAACTACCCAATTCATTTTAAATATTTTTTCACTATCAAAAAGTTAAACGATTTTAAACGGATATATGCTACACAATCTGATATCCGCTAGGGTCCTGGGGACCCAAAAGCGCCAAAAACTAACTACTCAACTGATTTTGAAAATCTTTTCACTGTTAAGCTCAACTATTTTAAATGGGTCCAGGTCTTAGGTGAGATCCGTCAGTGCCCAATATTTGGAAATTCGGTTATGCAGATGCTGTGACAGGGGCATTTTTCTTTTAAATTAGTTACACTTAAAGCAACAAAATAAAAATCACAGTTTCTTTTAATTTTTAATTATATGTAGCACAAATATTTTATTTAAATCCTTTTCTGGCATTTTTCACTTAAAATATACATTTTTCATTTAGATGATGTTACTTCACACGCAGATTTTTTACAAAAATATTTGAAAAAAGAAAATTGTTACCTATAATTTAGCCAAATAAATATCAGATTAAAATATTTTTTGAAAATTTATGAACTCACCTATTAAACATAATTCTGAAAAAAAGAAAAAAACAAAAAATAAAAAATGCATTTGTATTTTAAAAATAGTTTTATTTGATCTCTTAAAAAATACTTAAAGGAATAAATTGAAATTAAACAGTAACCACTTTTTATGTCGCTCGATGTATTTGAGCTGCTCTAAATCACCACTACACCGATCCAATTCATTTCGTTCACATTCAACAATTATATGATACAATAATGCACGATCAAGAAAAGGTGAATTCCTGGTGTTTAGTTTCGGAAGAGATTGATCAATTATATTCTCAGCGGAACTAATATGTTGATCTTTAAAAAAATAGATATTTCTCTGAATTTTTATATCATAGAAATTATGTAATATTTGCATAAGTTCCCAAATTACATATCTTCGATGATACCACAGAGATTCGTGGCATGAAAAAACTTGATTTAATTCAGAAATATACTGCAACTCATACAGTAACATTTTCAATGTGTTTGAGAGACATTGCATGGTTAAATGGCTTAAATTTGGCGTTTTTCCCAAGAGAGTTACCAGTAAATCGGTTTGTTTGTCATTTTCCACGGAGTATACATTTTGTTTCAGCATCAGTTGAAATTTATTGATGTATTTGTCGTCTAAATGTATTGGATATTCTTTTAAAATATTCAGTATTTGTTGTCGATAGTGGAAAATGCTGTTATCCGATACCGCTTTCGACATACTAATTTCCGAGCGGTTTAATTCATTCTGGATGACAGTTTCGTAGTACATGGAAACAAGTGGTGCTAGATGCCGAACCACAAATAGTTTATAATTGGTTGCATGATAATTATTTGCAGCCTTCTCAATCGCAAAATTTGCTACGTCTAATTCTTGTACCATCAATGCATGCAACTGGGCATCTTCGAAACGATTACGGAACGTCTTCAAGATTCTTTGTACAATCCATTCGCGGTAACTAAATAACTCGTTTGATTTTGGTTTATGTGAAATTATTATTCTAGATATATGTAATTCATGTTGTACATTCAAGCAATTGTCCAGGACAAGTTCACGTCGCATATTCCAAAATGTGCTCACATCTGGGTTAATTAACACGCCACCGAACAGCAGTCGTTCAAGACGATTTACGTCATGTATTTTTGATTTTCTTAAGGCGAGTACAGTATTGTGAACATACGTATACACTTGTTTGATACACCATTGTTCAACGCCTAAATGTATTCCAATATGAATTACAGGCGATTTATTTTTTTGAGCTTCCACCGATGAAATTATTTCAAATTCACAACTAAAAAGTTTTAATTTTTTTCAGTATTTAGCATATGTATACATAAGTTGTCATAAATACTATTGACACTTACATTTCAGGGTGCTTTTTTATCACACGATGTAAATCACTCAATATTTTTTCAACCAGTGGATCTTCCCCTTTTTGTTGCATCACTTTTTATTAATTTTTGATAGATAAATAGCAATAAATTGCCTTATTTTTTATTTTAGACACTACACCTGAGCCATGATAAATTACGTGTGTGACAGTGTGTCAAAAGTCTGCATCGTCTGTCTAGTACACGACAGTACACGATCGCGGTCTAGTCTATGGAGGGTAGAGTATCAGGAGAAGTATCTCTATATATAAAAAGTGGATGCAATTAAGATGGCACTAGTGTACTAAAATTCTTAAATTTAAAATTAAGCGCTGAAAATTTTAAAACTGAAACAACAGTTTTTATTGTTTTGAACAGTTTTAATTGGGGGATACTACGATTAGTACGGCGCCAAGATTTGATGACACTTCCTTATAGAACTTGACAAAATAAAATGAAAAACAAAAATAAAATTTTTGGAGATCTCGCTTCGTTCTCGAGATATCGATCGTGAAACTTGTATTTAAGGTTACTCTTTGCCCGAAAGTTAGGCTAGTTATGACAATAAACTTCGATTTTTGATATAAAAACTAAGTGGTGAGGTTAGTTAAGGTTACCCTTTGCCCGAAGTTTAGGCCAGTTTTGACAATAAACTTCGATTTTTGATATAAATATATTTCACCAATATTTCGCCAAATACAATATATTCGAATTTCATGAAAACTTAAATACAAGTTTAACGATCGATATCTCGAAAATTAAGGTGAATTTCAAAATTTTTTACTTTTTATTTTTTGCTTAGAATGCCAAAATCTATCAGATCCGTTTGTCAAATTTTGTCGCCTCGGATATCGTACTCGTGCTCACATCCCATACATACAATATATTGGAATTCAAAAACAAGTTTAACTCGAAAACGAAGCCAGATTTCGAAAAATTTTATTCTTGTTTTTCGTTTTATTTTGTCAAGTTCTATAAGGAAGTGTCATCAAATCTTGGCGCCGTACTTATCGTAGTCTTGCCTTTAATTGTTATATTTCATTCAATTTTTATTGTTTTTATATTTAATTCAATTTTTATTGTTTTTATATTTAATTCAATTTTTATTGCTTTTAACAGTTTTTAACAGTTACGGCCGGTTTTACAAACGGAGTTTAAGCTTAAGCTTAACTAAACCTAGTTTAAAAGTTAAACCCAGTTTATCTTCGCGTCTGTTTTACAATACAGTTTAAAGGAAAGTTTAAGTAAGCTTGTGTTGGCGAACCTGCTTTCAATCATTTGCTCATTTCATTCAATACATGTATGTATCTGTATCCGGCAAAGTCGGTAAAATAACTCTATTTTACCAACCCAATTACCAACCGTATGTATTCGGATATACTTCATACGCGATATACGCTACAAACATAACCTATATAGAAATAATGCTATAAAGAAAAAAATTATTGTAATATATATTAAATAAAATTAAAAAAAGAAATTTAAAATAATGAATGACACAAATGAAAAGAAAAGATCAGTAAATTTTACGAGTAATAAAATTGACGCATGGTAGCCACAGATTTTTAAAGATCAAATTCACTGACTTTTCCAGGTTTTCCAGAAATTTTATTAAAAAATTCCCTATTTTGTGAAAAATGCCGCCCCTACTTTATCCCAAAAAGCTAAAAAAATTCTTAATAACTTTTTAACACTTTCTTAAAAAAGTAAATGACGAGCAAAAAAAAAAGAAATCCGCGCCAATTTTTAAATCTAATCTCAAAACAAGTGAAAAATTGATTGAAGTTTTTTCCCTAAATAAACAAAATTATAAAAATCAATTTTTTCCAGTCTTCTGGTAAAATTCTTTGACTTTTCCCTGATTTTTCTAGAAAGTTTAGAATTCCCTGACATTTCCAGGTTTTCCAGTAATGTGGTCACCATGATTGAGTATTTAATTGCTTTAGTAGAGAAATATAAAAATATAATCGAATCCCTAAAAACGACCTCAACCATAGAGAAGATCTTAAGTAGTTATATCTTTTCTATGATCTTAAGTAGGTAAGCTTAGTTTAAATGATTTAAGCCACCTTGATTGGTAGTTTAAATATAAGCTGAGTTTAACAAATAAACTTAATATGTAAAACGGTCTGATTTACTTAAACTTGGTTTAACTAATAAACTCAGTTTAAACTCGGTTTGTAAAACCGGCCGTTAGTATTTCCTTTTGGCATACTTCACTTCACTTATAATCGCTAAGTTCAGATCGAACCCTGATTGCTTATCAGCGCCGTTCTGGGTAATTATTGAACTATTATTTCATCAAATTCAGGGACCACTTTTTCGATTCAAGTCCCATATGGGTAGAGATGGGATTCTACCCGGAATTTTCCCGGGAAAATTCCCAAAGTGGGTAAAAACGGGGTAAATTCCCGGGAAAATTCCCGAAAAGTGGGTATTTATTTTAATTTACTATTTATCGTAATATTTTTGAATTAAACTATCAAAACCGCTGTTTTATAAAGAATATTTGCTAAACGTAAATAATTAATCTTCAGACTACATAAATACTCATTAATATATCACGTTATTATACAATTTTTGTTCGACAGTTTTTCTCCTGATAATTTATTTTCGTGGCTAGTTGTACAATACGCATTTCATTTTTCGGTGTCAATTTCATGGGCCTACCACGACAGTTTTTCGCCCCTTTAGATTATGTTATAAGTACTACAATTTCCAAAACGTCGAAATTTTAGCTCGATTCTCACTTGTCAATATTGAATTTCGTGGCATTTTAATTTTTTTTTAAAACGTAGACATTTCTCTGAAATTTGAACACATTGAGTTATAAATTTAAATTAATTGCTAACTTCGTTTACAAGTCATCTTATGTTGATCCGACATAATATGTATGCATGTATTTTTTTTAAATCTAAAGATAAATAAACATTCAGTATGTACTGAAGTGGTTTTATGATAATAATACCCCTGTCGCAGCATCCTGCATAACATAGCGAATTTCCATTTACAAAAGTACGTTTTTCTCGGAAACTAGTTGATATACATAGAGTAATTGTAAATAAAAAAAACCTTCTTTATGTGATTTTTCCGCCTCATTCTGCCAAATTTTTTTCACGAAAAATGTCCAAAACCCCGTAAATGTTTTCACGAAATTTCTTAAAAATAAGATGTTTCGTTCTTGAGTTATCGTGCGGACACATTTATATATATGTTTACTAAGTGTCCGCACGATAACTCAAGAACGAAACATCTTATTTTTAAGAAATTTCGTGAAAACGTTTACGGGGTTTTGGACATTTTTCGTGAAAAAAATTTGGCGGAATGAGGCGGAAAAATCACATAAAGAAGGTTTCTTTAGTTACAATTACTCTATGTATATCAACTAGTTTCCGAGAAAAACGTACTTTTGTAAATAGAAATTCGCTATGTTATGCAGGATGCTGCGACAGGGGTATTGTTATCTCTATAGTTGTTTGTTAACTCTATAGTTGCTAACTCTACAGCCCTCTGGCGTTTATTCAATATGGATGTACAACTCAATAATTATTCAATCACGTGTTCAATTCAATCACACAACGATATTATTACGTCATCTTCGATGACATAAAAAAGATGGCATTATGCGTGTTTACCACGCACTTGACAATTTTTTTTATTTTGTAATTTATTATGTACATATTGTACATGCATATAGATCTTTGACGAATATATTGGTAGTACCGTAGCATATATTATGTACATATGTACTAATTCTATATATCGTCATTTGACTTCAGTAACAAAATAATATATATCCCTGTTGCAGCATCCTGCATAACATAGCGAGTGTCCGTTTATAAAAATTAATTTTTCTCGGAATCTAGTAGACATAGAATAATAATTTAAAGACCAATTTTATGTAATTTTTTCTTCTGGTTTAAATGGTGTAAAAAAATTTCGCAAAAATTTTTGAATAAGTGGAAATTTTGGCAAAAAACTAATTTTTTGCTAGAACAAAAACCATGTTCCTGGCATCCGACGTGTCTGGTTAACGAACTCATCCAACGGTTTGGGACTTCCAACACTTTCACCAAATTTCGTAATCCTAGAACATTCCGTTCGAGAGTTATCGTGCGGACACATATATATATATATATATATATATATATATATATATATATATATATATATATATATATACATATATACATATATATATATATATATATATATATATATATATATATATATATATATATATATATATATATATATATATATATATATATATAAATTTTAGCGAATATTATTTTCGGTTTCTAGGGACCTCAAAACAAATTTCTGCCATGGTCCCGGGCTCAGGTCGCGTCATGACAGTGGCTGTAATAGCGTATTTCCAGTTTTGGAAATTCGCTAATAATAAATTAATAATTAGAAAACTTTACATCAACATTATATTATGTATTATGTAAAACTCCACGCACAATTAACAAATATATACAGGTCTAATTAAAAGCACATTGCAAAGAAGTACAGCTAAGTAATCGTTTTTACCCAGGTTTCGGGAATTTTCCCGGGAAAATACCCAATAAATACCCAAATGGGAATTTTCCCGGGAAAATTCCCACTGGGAATTTTCCCGTCGCCCATCTCTACATATGGGATAATTCTCCTTTAACTCTACCCTCCATAGTTTAGTCAGCGTAGTATTTTGTAAACTCAATAAAAAAAAATAGTTCGATAGTCGGTAACGTCGGTAACTATAACCGAGTGTGTTCCATTTATAAAACACAGACGACACTTTGTGATAGTTACATACACAGATAACATACACCTGAATTGCATTCTGGAAGCTTGGCAACTTCAATACATTTTTTTTTTTACTCTTTATTACCTCTCTATGGAACTGAGAACGGGCGTGAAGAGTATAGATGTCATCATTGTCATTATCATCATGCGTAGTACACTTGAGAAAAACCATGATAGAAGGAAAGGCATGCGTAGTACACTTGAGAAGAACCATGAAAGAAGGAAGCAGCATTTTTCAAAATATGCATTGATCAACATATTATGAATGTTAACGTGCATATTCTAAGTGATGTCATTTTGTAAATAAACAGTAACTGTTTTAATCACGATCGTGTATAATAGGTCCTGAAACGCCTATACTGTTTACATTCGTGAGAAAAATCTCTTATTGAGTACGTTTTGTCGTGGCGCTGTAATCTCTGCGGGAAAAAACGGAAGTAAGGATAGCAATATCTAAATAAACGAAAGAAAAATTTAAAAAAATAGTGGTTATAACTAAATGTCAAAAAAATATCGAATTTGTAAAAATTATTATAAAAAGATAAAAATTATCATTTATATTAATTATTATTGCAATCATACTTCTTGTAATAGTAATAATCGTAATAATTTAATATATAATTTTTTTTTCTTACAAAATATAGTACTAATTTATGTAAATATATGTAGGTAAATTTAAATAAATTTTCATTTGTATTTTTGTGCAGTGTTTTTTAACAGCTCTAACAAAAAGCATAAGGCTTTCTTTTCCTTAACCAATTAAGAATAAAAGTTTACGTACTTACAGGAGCATTAAAAATAACAAGAAGATATATTTTATTAGATTTTACTAAAATTTTCTAATTTTAAGGATATATGAAAACATTTACTAACGACGAAAATTTTGAGAGAACCTTTTACATTATGTTACGTGTCTTACAACGTTTCATTATTTAGTGAATTCAAAATAAATTTTGGTTTTGATGTATCATCATCAATAATGAATCATAGGATATTAGGATACGATTGCTTAAAATTTTTAGCAACCACGTGAATCTGTGATAGTAAATGGTAAGGAATTTAAATTCTGGTTTTGACAGACGAAAGAAGCACCAATGCATACTCAAAAAAGAATTGAAGATTATATTAAATTTGCAACTATTCAACTTCAGCAATGAACCAATATTGTTTTTATACGTTATTTATATGTTAATAAAATGAGACGGGAAATGGAAAACTATCAGTCTGAATGAAAGCAAAATTTTAAAGAAATACTAATAAAATAGTCAAAAGTTATTAATTCGAAAAAAAAAAAACAGATGGAGTAAAATCTTTCTGTGTTTCTAAATATTTCAGAACGATTACCTAGTGACTGAATTTTTTCTGTTTAAAGATGCGATGTAACTACCAGCCGTTTATTTTTATTATTTTATCTGACACCCTGAATGAATCTATAATCATTAATCGGAATCAACACTAACACTTTTTTTCTCACAAAGGGATCTTCTTGTTAGTGAAGACAACTAAGAAACCTACTGCTAGTGTGTTCGGAAACTATTAATTATTTTAGTACTATCCTGTTCGGTACACTGATATATTAAAATAATTTTGAAGGAATTTACTTATATTTTTCTACTGTATGGCTTTATGTTAAATAACAGAATTCCCGCTTCCCACAGACCTGGAAAGTCAGGGAAAGTCAGGGAAATTGAATCACAGTTATGGAAAGTCAGGGAAAGTAGTAAAAATAGGCCGAAAGTCATGGAAAATTAGTCAAAATCAAGATAAGTCAGGGAAACTCTTGTAAAACTATATTATAAGAAGCGCTTACTTGAAAAGAAGTACATATGACTTTTGTATAAGTCATATGTAAGTTAAGTTTTACGTTATAATAACATAACAAATAATATTCCCTATTTCATCATTTATACAGGGTGTAAAATATATAACTCTCGTAAAAAATAGGGGAGAAAGGTCTCAATTTACTAATTAAGTTTTGCTAGTTAATTTGTTCCGATTATGTTTCATTTCAGAAATTTTTGATTGTCAAAAACTTGTTAAAAAATGGCCCCTCGAAAAAAAAACTTAATCAGGCTCTGATTACCTATCATTTCTTTTCCTTTGTTTTCTTGAACGTAAATTTTTTTGTCAACAAAATATTTTACCTGCTTGTTTACGAAATATTTTTAAAATAGCTATACAGTAGTGTCCATAAAAATTTTAACATAATTTTTAATGAGACAATTTACGTCATATTTCAAAAAGATTGATTTCGTCAAATTTCATTAAATTATTTGGAAATTTAACAAACACTTGCAATTGATTTTAGTAATTGAAACATCACTGACTTACGTCAACTTTAATCCAATTCTTTGACACATTTAACACATTCAGGGCTGCCGCTAACATTGGCGTAGTTTAGAACAAAATTAAAACTAAACACCCTTCAAAATAAAGATGGTTTAATGGTTAAGGGCGTTCTTCTAATGATGAGAGTGGTGACATGAAAGTATTTTTTTCACTATAAAATTTAGTTTTTTACGAATTATGACACAGCAATTAAAGGGCATAGCCGGGTAAGATAGGGAAAACGGCCCTTGACGCAAAATTAATTGTTTTTATAGGAAATAATACTTCTTAGCCCCAGATACATTCCTGCCAAATTTTAACCTTCCGAGGCTAATAGTTTATGAATACACAAACAGACAAAAATTTTCAAAAAAAATTTTTTTTGACGAAATTACTGGGCCGATTTATTTGAGTTTAATATATATTGTGTACCCACCTAAGGCGAAGTAATAAAAAAAATTAACGTTACATCCCTTTATTATACTAATTTTTTTAAATTCTTAAATTTAAGAAAATTTTTTTTTGGCACTTACGCGTTAGCGACACCCACCATTTTTTGTTCAATAATTTGTCTCTTAGTACTCTATAACATATATTTTTATGGAAAAATTGTAGTTGGTAGAACATAGTAATATTTCAATACAAATGCCATGTTCGGTACTATATATATTTCTAATGTATAAAAAGGACTATAAAGTAAAATATCTACCCTATTTCTAAAATAATATATTTACATACGTTCATAACTACGATAAACTTGTTTAAATTTACAAAAGTCCAACACTATCTGCCGTTTGTCTTTTTTTATCAATAAAACAAAATAGGCATTGATTTCTCTTTTGTTAGAGTTTTTTCCTTTGTAAGACGTCAAGTGAAATTTTGTTAGCTCATACACCACGTCTTACGATGTCAACAATTTCATACAAAGTTGATTAGCTGTCAAAATAGTATAGCAGTTGGTCATTTCGTTATAATTCCCCATGACCCGTCATCGTGTTAACAAAATAAGACAAACGGCAGATAAAGCTAGACGTTTGTCTAAGCTTATTTGTCGTAGTTATGAACGTATGTAATTTTATTACAGAAAAAATCCACTTTCTGCACCTCCTTAAGAAGTGCAACAAAAACATCAAGTGAGAGGGACCAGCTACATATTGCGTACAAATGTACACTACTTTCTTCAAGTTAGTTATATGTACATGTAATAACTACAACAGGTTTTAGCCGGATTGTTGTTATTACTAGACATTGTTGAAGTTTTTTTTTTCGAATTTATTAAATTAATGTTTATTATTATTAAAGCAATATAACATTTAAGACGTATTATTGTTATTGTTATTATCTTTATTTGAATAAAGTTTCTAAAACTTATAATTTTTGTTGAGTTAGATATAATTTTAATTAGTAAGTATGCTGAGATAATTTTATTGATTTCATTCAAATATTCAGATTCATGGTAAAATTAACCTTGAAAATTATTTTTTCGCAAGTTAAAACGTATTTTTTATAACAACTCAAAATATATATTTTTTAGACCGTCACAGGAACTCCAAGAACTGCAACTCAGGGAGGAAGAGAACATTTTATTGCACTCCTTAGAGTTCTACTGTGTTTTAGAAATAAGGCAGATGCTTTACTTTATGGTCCTTTTTATACATAAGTAATATATGTAGTACCGAACATGGCATGCATTTGTATTGAAATATTACTATGTTCTACCACCTAAAATTTTTCCATAAAAATATATGTTATAGAGTACTAAGAGACAAATTATTGAACAAAAAATGGTGGGTGTCACTAACGCGTAAGTGCCAAAAAAAATTTTCTTAAATTTAAAAATTTAAAAAAATTAGTATAATAAAGGGATATAACGTTAATTTTTTTTTTATTACTTCGCCTTAGGTGGGTACACAATATATATTAAACTCAAATAAACCGGCCCAGTAATTTCGTCAAAAAAAATTTTTTTTGAAAATTTTTGTCTGTTTGTGTATTCATAAACTATTAGCCTCGGAGAACTGAAATTTGGCAGGAATGTATCTGCTGCTAAGAAGTATTATTTCCTATAAAAACAATCAATTTTGCGTCAAGGGCCGTTTTTCCTATCTTACCCTGCTATGCCCTTTAAAACATTTCTAAAATATACAATCGGTTTATTATTGATGCACATACAAATACTTTTAATTTTAATACTTTGATTTAAGGAAATTATAAATCGTTTTCTTCTGCACGCAGTTCTTTTACACATGTGACAAATCTATATAAATAGGTTACTAGTGTTTTTAATAAATAATAATAATAAGTTTTCAGAACAGTATAAATATCCAGATGACACTGACAAGTAAGACAAGTAATAACTTGAAAATATCTTTCTTAAAAAATGACTAATGGCCCAAGAGCCCGCCGTATGCAAAACCTATGTATAAGATATGTACATGAAGGATTTTTTGTAAGTAAGTAGTACTACCCCAGACCTAAAGGAAGCCTCCTTTAGAATTGCAAAATTTTGGCCCGCATAACGTCACCTCCGGTTATGGTTTTGTTACGTCATCAAATACATTGATAATATTTACACCAAAATGAAAGCTGCGATATTTTAAAAATTCGTGAAACTGTGGCTGCCTTCATTGAAAGGTTTTTTTTCAGTGAAAGCAGCCTCAGTTTGAGAATTACTAAGGTAGCACTCAATCTTTTTATTTTGCACCTCGAAACCTTCGTTTTGGTGTAAATATTATCAATGTATTTGATGACATGACAAAACCATAACCGGAAGTCACGTCATATTTTTATCATGCGGACAAAATTTTGCAATTCTAAAGAAAGCTCCCTTTAGCGGTAGTACTACTTACATAAAATCGTTCATCTATCTTATACATAGGTTTTGCATACGGCGGGCTCTCGGGCTTAAGTTTTGTTTATGTACAAATACGATATAATATCAATATAATACTTATTGAATATTGACTATGTATTGTAAAAATGCTTGGAAAAACATACACATAGTTACACTCACACACATATGTATTACTTCAATCTTAATTTTTCTTAGGGTTCCGAAGAACTCTAGAAGCTCTTGTAATTTTTTAATGTGAGTGGTTTGTAACATTTTCAGAAATTCTACGCCTTTGGAAAACGAAATTTTGCAAATATAATACATGCTACAGATAGATATCTCAAATAACCGTCAGTAAAACTTTCTTTTTTTTTTTTTTTTTTTTAAATTTCTTACGGTATTTTCCGTATTTGAAACTCCACATAAACACTTTTAAGTATATAATTTAAAGGAAGAAAAATGGTTTTCATTAAGTGAAATACTACGTCAAAGTATATTCTGATATTTGATTACCTTTCCAAAAAATTCAAATCAAAATTATTAAGAGAAATGTTGAAAAATTTATAAAATTTTAATTTTTTGTAACTAATTTCAAAAATAATTCCATGTACCTTATTGTGCAGTATATCATTAGAAAAATTCCTTAAAATAAAACTAAGGTTCTTTTAACAATTTTTTTTTTTTGTAACTCGTTTCAGAATTATTGTACTTCAAAGTTGATGTAGTCCGGGAGGCAGCGTTGCAGAGGACACAATCATTTTAGGTCGTTTAATTATTATCGCAAACTATTCTTATCAGGTAGTCATCTAATAATCTGAGCGTCAGCTGCTCCAGTAGCGGTGGACCTAGTCGTGAGAAAATGTCTATTGCGTTAAGAAAAGAAAATCCAAAAACAATTTCAAGTCACTTGAAAATTTGCAAAACAAATGTTCATATGATGATAATAATTTTAAAAAAAGTCAGCTGCAAAGATAATGGTGGATTATGCGTCAGCCGCTTGTATATACCTGTATAAAAATTAATTTACGTAAAGTCATTTCAGGCTCAATGAAATTTTTACAGTTAACTCTTCATATCATAAATAAAATAAAAACAACTGTCAGCTATTCTTCCAGTGATGGTAAGATCGTCAGCTGGGGGATTATAAGTATGATAAGTATTGAGCGAACATATAATATTTGTATGGTGCTATGTCATGTGTGATCTAACTGACGATGTTTCCCTCGTTATACAAATAGCTGACGTACATTTTCACTTAATATAGTGTCGAAATAATCATTTCTATAAGTTTCAACTGACCTAAAGTTAATTTAAGTTAAATTTGAGGGTTTTAAAATACCTTATATTATTACGTTATATTATTCAAATATTATTGTTTATTTCAATTTACTAGTTAACTGACGATGTTTTCCCCGTTATACAAACAGCTGACGTACAATTTTACTTAATATAAAGTTGAAATACTCACCTCTATAAGTTTCAAGTGACCTAAAGTTAATTTAAGTTAAATTTTACGGTTTTAAAATACCTTATATTAATACGTTATATTATTCAAATATTATTAAGTTTATTTTAATTTATTAGTTAACTGACGGTGTTTCCCCCGTTATAGAAATAGCTGACGTACATTTTCACTTAATATAGTGTCGAAATAATCATTTCTACAAGTTTCAGGTGACCTAAAGTTAATTTAAGTTAAATTTTATGGTTTCAAAGTACTTTATATTATTAGGTAATATTATTCAATTATTATTATTTCAATTTATTAGTTAATTGACGATGTTTCCCCCGTTATACAAATAGCTGACGTACATTTTCACTTAATATAGCGTCGAAATAATCATTTCTACAAGTTTCAAGTGACCTAAAGTTAATTTAAGTTAAATTTTATGGTTTCAATGTACATTATATTATTACGTAATATTATTAAAATATTATTATTTCAAATTATTATTAGTTAATTGACGATGTTTCCCCCGTTATACAAATAGCTGACGTACATTTTTACTTAATATAGAGTTGAAATAATCATCTCTATAAGTTTGAAGTATGGCTTAAAATTAATTAACTTAAATTTTACAGTTTTAAAATACCTTATATTAATATGTACGTTATATTATTCAAATATTATTAAGTTTATTTCAATTTATTAGTTAACTGACGGTGTTTCCCCCGTTATACAAATAGCTGACGTACATTTTCACTTAATATAGCGTCGAAATAATCATTTCTACAAGTTTCAAGTGACCTAAAGTTAATTTAAGTTATATTTTATGGTTTCAAAGTACTTTATATTATTACGTAATATTATTCAAATATTTAATTTTATTTCAATTTATTAGTTAATTGACGATGTTTCCCCCGTTATACAAATAGCTGACGTACATTTTTAGTTAATATAGAGTTGAAATATTCATCTCTATAAGTTTCAAGTGACCTAAAGTTAAGTTAAATTTTACGGTTTTAAAATACTTTATATTATTACGTAATATTATTCAAATATTATTAAGTTTATTTCAATTTATTAGTTTCCGCCGTTATACAAATAGTTGACGTACATTTTCACTTAATATAGTGTAGAAATGATCATTTCTATAAGTTTAAAGCAGGAATGTGGGGAATATAATAATGGAAAATTACAGGAAAAAATGTAGTTCAAATAACGATTATTTTGATTATACATATTTTATTCGTTATCGCTGGAATCTTCTGACGTTTCAGATTCATAGTCACTTTCTTCACAGCTATCGTCAGATGTACCAGACATCATATTTTCTTCGTCCTCCTGTTCTTCTTTTTCAACAGCTTCATCTCTTTCTTCTCTGTCAGTATCCTCAGTTCTTCCAGTTTCTTCAAATTGTTTAATGTTTGATGGAGACAAAATCAAATATGATCGTGCTTATTAATTTCTCTAATTGGTGTATTCATAAGTTTTTAACTGAAAATTATAGAAATTTATAAATACCTGTAGTGTTGATAACACCTGTCACACTGGTAATACTTGGTGGAAGTTGATCACCGTCGAACCATTTAAAATGTAATTTGTCGAATTTTTCTTTCCATCCATAATCCAGTGGTGAAAATTCAGTTGGAACCGATTTATGAGCATGGCTCCAGAGGTGAGCTATGTATGCTGTACGCAAAAATTGTTGATACAATTCCGACTTACATGGCGGAAATGTTGCTCCATCAATTGTATTTTTAAATGTAAAAACATTGGTTTTTACATTCATTTTATATACTTTCGTAAATGTAGCAACTCTTGCTAGATTTACGTCATTGATACTTTTAAATCCGTAGATTCTACAAACAAATTCTTCGATAGTCTTTTGAAGTCCACATATATTATCTTTCTCGATGTTTGCGATATCTATAAAGGCTTTTATGTATAATGCCGAACTTTTTAATATTTTATACGGAATTTTCTTGCCTCGTCTGTAAAATGCCGGATTAAAATCACATCCTGTGAATGCATGGAACCCTGGTAATGCTGAGCATAAGTCTTTCCCTAGAATTTCATATAGTCTATTTACATTGATGTATCGTTTAGCATTACCAGTTCCAAGTAGAATGTTAATTTGTAAATTTCTTTTAATATGCTGCATATTGCTTAACAATATAATCAAAACATCCGTATCCGAGCATCTTATTGTAACATGGGCATCAAAATCTAATCGACAAACATGGAAGATCATTTTCGTATCTGCTTCTTCGTGAACTTTGCAGTCTAAATGTGGGACTATTTTTTTTTATTATTTTCTCATTTTCTATTCGATACATATAACATGATTCATAATATTGAATATTTTGGGGCAGTGGTGAATTATAAACACGAAATATAACTTTACGAAATAAGAACACTGTATTTTAGACAAATATGAACATAATTGAAAATAGAAAGGTTACAATTACAAAAGAAACCGACAAAACAATTTTACACTACAAAAGTACTACGTGAGAACAAAACGAAGAACAATATGTAGACTAAACCGCGGCGTGGCTCAACGTTGCGCACGCCGGTGCGCGCTGATTGGTTTCATACGCTCCAATCACGTGATATGAAAAGCGCGCTAAATCTAATTCTCAATACTCCCACTATTTAAGCGCATTTCATACCAACTTTATCGATCAAATACACAAATCTATTTCGTGGTAACGCTTTAGTTAGAAAATCTGCACATTGTTCTTCAGATGCTACATATTTTACATCTAAAACTTTTGATTGATATTTTTCACGAATGAAATGATAATGAATATCAATGTGCTTGCTCCTTTTATGCAACTCTAGATTTTTAACTAATCTAATCGTGCTTTGGTTATCAATTTCTAAAGTAACTGGTTTATCACATTGATATCCAACATCAGTCAAAAGTTGTTTTAACCATAAAAGTTCTCTTGTTGCAGTACTCGCAGCAATATATTCTGCCTCAGTTGTGCTGAGGGATACAAGACGCTGACGCTGTGAACACCATGAAATAGGTCCATTTGAAAAATTAAAAATATACCCAGTTGTAGAACGACGCGTTAATGTATCATTTGCAAAATCCGCATCTGTAAACCCAACTAAAAAGTTATTATCCGACTTACTATAAAGTATACCCAAATTTACTGTGCCCACAAGGTATCTGAGGACCTTTTTAATAGCGTTCCAGTGTACTTCCGAATAATTATTCAAGAACCTACTCAAGAAACTAGCAGCAAACATAACATCAGGGCGTGACACTTGAGCCAAAAATAGAAGTGAACCAATTGCTTCTCTGTACGGGAAGGTTTTGTCTGATAGTTTATTTTCTTGTTCATCCATTAATGAAGTTACAGAATGAGGATCTAATGGTACACTTATAGGTTTGGCATCAGTCATTCCGAAACGAGCAAGGATGCGCTTGATGTAATCTTTTTGATGAATGAAAATAGAATTATTTTCTTCAAAGCGCTCAATTTGCAATCCAACAAAAGATAATGACTTATTAACTGTAATTTCGAAGGATGATTTTAATACGCTAATGATTTCATCAATTGCATCCTGCGATTCGCTCATTAACAATCCATCATCTACATACAACGCTAAAAAGATCAGACTATCTTTAATCAATCCGCGATAAACACACGGATCAGCTGAACTGGGAACAAAATTAAAATCTTTTAAGAATGAATCAAACTTGGTATTCCATTGACGCGAAGATTGTTTTAAACCGTAGATTGATTTGAGAAGTTTACAAGCAAAATTTTCTTCTGCTACAATACCTTCGGGAATACGCATATAAATCGTTTCATTCAAATCGCCATGTAAAAACGCTGTTTTAATATCAAACTGTGTTAACTTCCAATTCTTTTGAACGGCCATTGCTAACAATACACGTATAGATTCGTACCTTGCTACTGGAGAGAAAATCTCTTCGTAATCAATCCCATTCTTCTGAGTGAAACCATTTGCGCATAGACGAGCCTTAAATCTTGGGATTTCTTCAGATGACGAATTTTTTATCTTAAAAACCCACTTGCATCCCACTACAGTCTTTCCTGCTGGTAATGGTTCTAATTGCCATGTCCCATTTTTGCGATGTGATGACAATTCTTCTTGGATGGCCGCTTTCCAGTCACCTGAATTCGGTCCAGATACTGCTTCATCGTAAGTTTGTGGTTCTGCATACTCGATGAAATTCAGCTCGTAACGTGCAGGTCTCTGCAAAGAATTGCGATCTCGCAGTTGCCTACCTGAATTTTGGACAACATGATCTTGATTGTTGTTAGCGGGCTGAACTTCATCTTGATGAATTTCCTGGATCGGAACTTGATTTATTTGTTGAACTGGAAGAATATCTTGATTGTTTTGTGGAACAGGAATTTCTGGATTATTTGGACCGACTGGAACATTTCCAATTTCTTCTGAACTGTTAAAGGGAAGATAGCTTTCTTCGTTTTTTGGAACAGTCGAAGTAAGGCTTTCTTCGTTGAAGGAAACATCTCGGGAAACCATGAACTTGCCTGTTTTCAAGTCGAACAATCGGTAGTTCTTCGAATCTTGTTGATATCCCACGAAGATCATCTGTTGACTTTTCGGATCCCATTTTCTTCGAAGTTGTTTTGGAACATGAACAAAAGCTGTACAACCGAATATCTTCATGTGTCCAACTTCATTCTTCTTTCCAGTCCATGCTTCATATGGGACGACATTGTTCTTCGCAGCTGACGGAGTCCTGTTGTAAATATAAACTGCCGTGTTCATTGCTTCGGCCCATAGTTTCTTCGGGAGATTCTTCGCATATAACATCGATCTTGCCTTTTCAACTAAGGTACGATTCTGTCTTTCAGAAGAACCGTTTTGTTCTGGAGTGAACGGAGCTGTGGTTTCCATCTTGATACCTTTTGAAACGAGATAATTCTTCATGTTGCTGTTAACATATTCAGTTCCATTGTCACAACGTAACGTTTTAATGGAACTTCCGAACTGGTTCACTATCAATGCATTGAACTCTTTGAATTTTTCAAAGACATCAGATTTATGTTTCATGAAGTAAATCTGCGTGTAACCTGACGAATCATCTTTGAAGATGACGTAGAATCTGGAACCGCCTATGGATTCTTCTTGCATGGGTCCACCGACATCTGAATGAATCAATTCACCTGGATTTGTACTTCTCGGAGCAACATTGTGAAAAGGCAGCCTATGTTGTTTACCCAATTGACATGCTTCGCAGAAAAATTCCATATCGTTAGGAATTTCCTCAATGTTGATGGCTCCTTGTTTCTTCATCTCACGTAAGATCTTCAAATTGACGTGTCCAAGACGTTCATGCCAAAGTTTCAACTGCGACAAAGTGACAGAATTGACCTCGAACCTTGGAATCGCTGTCATCTTCAAAAGATAAAGATTGTTGTCTTGTAAATCACCAGACATGATGATTTCTTTGCCCTTATAAATTATTGCTGAAGAATCCTTGTACTTGACTTCAAAATTGTTTCTCACACAAGCTCCCACTGAAACTAGATTCTTTTTGAGCTTTGGGACGAACAAAACATCTTGAAGTTTTCCATCGAACCATTCCCCTGAGACTAAACGTTTGATGTAAACGATACCACGACCTTCGACTTCACGTGTAGTACCATCTCCAAATAAAACATATTCATTTTTGCATTCTTCAAATTCAGCAAACAAATGTCTTTGGAACGTCATGTGCTTTGAAGCTGCGCCGTCAAGAAACCACTTCTCGGATATATCCATGTTTTGTGAAAATGTCTCTGTAGATAAAGCACACATATTCTTGGAATTGCCGTTTTTATTCTGGTTATTTGGAGCAGGATTTTTGCTTTCTGAGAATAACCGTTTTCTACAGTCTTTAATCATATGTCCTTTTTTATGACAATAAAAGCACTCTACTTCTTGTTTTTTACTGAAAGACTTTTTCGGTTTTTTATAATTGTGTGATTTTTTATTCGGATTCTGAACGTTCACTGCAACCAATGCACTTGTAACATCATCAACTGATGTTAATCGAGATTCTTCTTTAATGAGACGTGTCGTCAAATTCTCAATGGTTTGTCTCTCTGCTTCGACACTGTCCCATGCGCTGACAAATGCATTGTACTTCGATGGCAAACTTCCGATTAGTTTGGCCATAATCATGTCATCAGATACATTTTCTCCTAAATCTATCAATTGTCTGGCCATATTTTCAACTTTTGCTATATGTTGAGCAACTGAATCTGATGAGCTCATTCTGTATTCATGGAAACGTGTCAACAGTAATAACTTATTCGAAGCACTGCGTTGTTCATGTAACGTAGATAACTTACTCCACATTTCGGCCGACGAATCGCACGTTAGAAGATACTCCAACTGACCAGGTTCCAAAGATGATGAAATAATGAACATCGCCTAGTTGCATCTTTCTTCTCCCAGATTTTCTTTTGCGCTGCATCCTCTGGCTTCAACTCTGTCTTCTCCACAATACCCAGGATATCATTAGCAATGAAGATCGCACGCATTTGAAATTTCCATGCTTGGAAGTTTACACCAGAAAACTTGGATACATTTCTTACGTCAATTAATTCGGACATATTGATACTTATAAGGAATAATTATTACGAAATTAAGATTCTAATAACCTTTCTAACTGCACTAAATAATTCTAATGTTCGAAAATGTTCTCAGGATTCTTAAAAGAACAGAATAAAGCACGAAATGTTCACGAAAATCTTTTCTAAAATTTAAAGAACGTTCTCGAAGTACAAAATATTCACGAACTTTGTTTCGAATAGTCAAAGAATGTTCTCGAAAGACGAATTATTACGAAAAAAAATAACACTTTACGAAACTTGAAAATAAATTTACGTAATATGACGCAATTATACGAAACTTGAATATCACATTTCAGAATATGACGCAATTACACGAAACTTGAAAAAATCATATTCCAGAATATGACGCAATTAAACGAAACTTGAAAATCACATTTCAAAACATGACGCAATAACACGAAACTTGAAAAATCATATTTTAGACCATGACGTAACTTTACGAAATAACTGGATTGTCCTCGGATTTACAAAAGACGAATTTTCAAATGGATTCACTAGTCACTTCGATTAAGCACAGAACATTCTCGAACACTTATTAATTCGCGATTACTGTGCCCATAACCTATTGAATATTTTGGGGCAGTGGTGAATTATAAACACGAAATATAACTTTACGAAATAAGAACACTGTATTTTAGACAAATATGAACATAATTGAAAATAGAAAGGTTACAATTACAAAAGAAACCGACGAAACAATTTTACACTACAAAAGTACTACGTGAGAACAAAACGAAGAACAATATGTAGACTAAACCGCGGCGTGGCTCAACGTTGCGCACGCCGGTGCGCGCTGATTGGTTTCATACGCTCCAATCACGTGATATGAAAAGCGCGCTAAATCTAATTCTCAATACATAATTTATGAAGATTGTTTTTTTACCGATAAATGGAGCCATATGATCATTTTCCCAGTCCTTATAGAGAAATTGAACTAATGCATCCTTAAAGTTAGTATTTTTTAGTTCATTAACAAAATTCGACGGCCTCACTTGATCCGGACTTTTTATATTAAAATGTCCACCTGATATCGTACCTCTAATTGAATTTTCATTATCTTTTATCGATGGGCAAAAATAACGATCAAATGTTATTATAATAGTTCGAGCAGTGGTTGCAGTAAAAATTGAAAGTAACTTTTGTGAAATGTTTCCAAACGTTAGTGGGACATCTGTCATGGAGTGGAGAATAAAAAATCCATCATAGACCATTACATCACATGCTTTAGGGGCATTCGATTCTACACTTTCTTCCAAACATTTCAATAATACAGATTTATCAGTTTTACAAATCATTCCGTCCAAGTGACACATAGCTAGTGGAAGTGGTGTAAGTAGATATGTAAAAACTGCATCAATATTTAATGTTGTTTGTAATGATAATAATAGTAAATGTCCAAATAAGTCACGCTGCATTCGTACTTCTACAATTTTCCAGCAACAGACATTTTTTTCTTTTTTATCATATTTGCAAAAGTCAGTACCATGTTCTTCTTGATTGTTTTCTCAAACCTATCTACATTGATATTACATTCAATAATAAATTTTTAACGCTGTTGATTCCCCAGCTTTTCTACATTAAGTAAGAAATTAGCAATATCATCTGATGCAGCTTGACCTGTAGATATATTAAATAAAAAATTTTTATCCAAATCTTTTGAAAATGGATTGTTCTGCCTAATGTGTTCAACTAAATTTTGTCTCTGTGTAGAATGTTTTTTAATCCTTTTCTTATCGAGATCAGCAGTAATATCTTGATTTTTTTTTAAACCTGCTTCTTCCATTACGTGACTGATTATTGTTGTACGAATACTATGGCTCTTACACCAACGTTGACGAGCAGAAATTGAATTGGTGGAATGAACTATACCTGTTAATTTATTTGCAGCATCAGCATTTATTGTTTGCTCTAAAGTTAAGTCTACTAGCTGTCTTGAAAATGATTTATCAGTTCTTTTGACGCCATACGATCCTTTCTGGAATTGTAATTCCAATCCTGGATGAGTTGTATTTACTTTCATTAAATTTTCATGATAAATCACTATGTAACGAGAATAGTTTTGTTGATTAAAAGTAAAAAACATATTTGTAATTTTAGGCAATACGTATTTGAACAATTCTAAGTCAGGTTTTCTTATACTTCGACTCAATAAGAAATAATAGTTGATCAATTTAATATAAATCATATAGAATTGAGCAGTTTTCCCATGCTTTCCATTTAGTGTTGCTAGTTGGTATGTTTTGTATGCGTTTAATAATGATTTTAAATTTTCATCTGCAATTGCCGGATTAACTGATTTTTGTGTTACGAATTCTAATAATGTTTGTTTGAATTTTTTAATTTTTATCGTTTTGTTTTCATCAAGAAATCTTTCAAAATGTAGAATCTGTAGTGCGAGTGATAACAAGGGATGTAATCTTTTACACCGGTTGAAATGCTTTCCAGTTATAAAAGAATTTCCCGAGCCACTTGCGAGTAATTCCGAATTAATCATTATATATCGGTGATTCCGCAATTATCAATAAATTTTCCTACTGCTTTGAAATATGCCATCATAAGATGGAAAGACCCGAGGTAGATAAACAAATTATCAAAGCGTGGTTTTTCCGTACTTTTAATTTGTAAAGCAACTTTTACTATTGCTAAATCGTATGTTATTTCCATATATGGTTCATTACATTCTAATGCAATTTTTTGAGCCTGTTTCATTGTTTCCATTACGACAGAAGCATTGGTAGGTGAAGAGTTAATTGTGGTCAAATATGCGATTTTTTGTTTACAACTTGATGAAACATCCTGATGAAATAAGCTATTAAATCCTGCCCAAGACGGTATACGGGGCTTTCCAATAAAGTGACAAACAAGCCAAGCAAGATCAATATGTTCGAAGATTAAAATATTATTTGGAATCTGTAATCGTAACGAACTTGCTGAAGATTCCAAAGTTTCCCTTAATCTTGGTCTTTTATTATACGGTTCTAATTCAAAAGAAACAGCATCAAAAGTCCGCCGTCTTCTTTTTGTATTTGTTGAGGATTCGTTTGGTTGAGGAGTGACATTTGTTAATTCTTGGGTAGTTTCAACTGGTTCTTGAGCAATTTCATTAGAAACTTCAGGCGCATTAATTATTAAATTTTGAGAAATATTTTCATTAACACTGCTAATATTTTGAAATACGATACCCACGGTATCGTGCAAAGTGTCTTTCCCGCTTGAGGTATCTACAAATCGATCAAAATTATCGTATGCTAATCCTGTGCATAAGTCCTTGGAGCGGACGATACCTTCTGGGCAAACATTATTTTTTTGTGATGAAGCAAATGTTGCATCAGTTTCTAATTCTTTCTTTTGCGGCGAAAACTGGAACATATTAATTTCGCATAAAAATCCTCGAGTATCGGTGGAATGTCACATTCTCCTTTGATCAAGTCATTAGCAGTCGGTTCGTCTGACAACGGTTTCCGTTGAATTTTTTTAATTTCTGACCTTAAAATTAATACAGCCTTATCTAATATGTCTTGTTTTTCTAACATATCTAAGTCATTTTTTACTAAATGACCATAATAAGGTTTTACTATTTTTTTATCATTATAATTAATGATGTTTATTTTTTTTGGAAATGCTTCTAACAATCGAGTTCCTAAATTATGTGGCTCGAGGTTTATGGATCGATTAATATCTTGGTTTTTCGCAAAATCAATAAATAATGATTTTAAAAATGAAAGATAATAGCACTGTTCCTTTTCTAATATATTGTTTGAAACAAAGCGACACACTTCCTGAAAAGCATTCTTATGAATGTCGCGAGATACGTGCCAGTCAGTTTTCTTCCCCTTCATAGCGTTAATGTGTGACTGTGCAGCATTCTGATAATTTGTTCAACAGCTTTTATGATAAAAAATAATATAATTATTATCACATTTTTCAATTGTTTTTCTTAATAAATTTTCGTCGCCCATTTCGCTCTTCACTGTGTCAGTAACATTGTCCATTAAACAAATTTGTAATTTTTGTTCACGACCCTGAACTTTCTTCCGCTTTTTATTGCAGAAGATACAAATCGAATCTGCCCGTTCAATGGACCTGTTTTCTAATGATTTTTCTGTATCCAACTGTTGTACATTTTCTTCCAGTGAAGTATCCATAGAAGCGACTTGTTCACTTTCTTCATCATAAATTGAAATTACTTCCCTTTTAATACTTTGGTAGCTCATATCAGTATCGTCAACATTTTGGTTGCTTTTTCCTAGCTCTTCGTGCAAGCTAAAGAAATAAAAACGTATTAGAGAATATATTTTTTTGCGTGATGAAAATTCTTTACTAATTATTGTCGACAATAGTGGAATAAAACACTTTTCAAGTATGCATTCTTTATAGCAAATAGAAGAATAGAACTATTTGAAAAATTGAATAAAAAGTATAAGAAAAAAATTATTGAATATGAATGCATTCGATATGTCCATTTTAATGGCTGCACGGTACTACATAAATACATTTATCCCAAGCGACTTATACTCAAATTTTCCATTAATTTGTCTTTAAAGAAAACTTCTAATGAGCTTTACTCAATTTTAATTTTTTTTCAAGCAACATGAACTTTTAATAAAATTAAAAATAAAAATACAAAAAATACAAAAAATTTGTAGCTTACCTTGATGCCGATGAAGTTTCGATTTGAAGAAGCGGCCTATGTTTCTCTGGTAACGCGGAAAATTTTCTATAACACTCATGATACTTTTAAAAATTGTTTACCTCTTTAGGAAGTATAGCATCACTCATAGTTAAATTATATTCTTTTCGAATTAACAAAATATCATTAAACCTTTTTAAAATAACATGACTAAAAGTTTCCAAAGTTTGGTTTTTTCTCAAACAAACTACACAAAATGGCTTAATTCCTTCCGACATCTTGAATGCTCTACAAGCACACGCGTCAAAAACAAGTAGCCGACTGAGTATTATATATAAATTCAATAAATATTTGATTCAATTTTTTTCAGGTCACTTGAAACTTAATAATATAAAGTACTTTGAAACCATAAAATTTAACTTAAATTAACTTTAGGTCACCTGAAACTTGTAGAAATGATTATTTCGACACTATATTAAGTGAAAATGTACGTCAGCTATTTGTATAACGGGGGAAACACCGTCAGTTAACTAATAAATTAAAATAAACTTAATAATATTTGAATAATATAACGTATTAATATAAGGTATTTTAAAACCGTAAAATTTAACTTAAATTAACTTTAGGTCACTTGAAACTTATAGAGATGAGTATTTCAACTCTATATTAAGTAAAATTGTACGTCAGCTGTTTGTATAACGGGGGAAACATCGTCAGTTAACTAGTAAATTGAAATAAACAATAATATTTGAATAATATAACGTAATAATATAAGGTATTTTAAAACCCTCAAATTTAACTTAAATTAACTTTAGGTCAGTTGAAACTTATAGAAATGATTATTTCGACACTATATTAAGTGAAAATGTACGTCAGCTATTTGTATAACGAGGGAAACATCGTCAGTTAGATCACACATGACATAGCACCATACAAATATTATATGTTCGCTCAATACTTATCATACTTATAATCCCCCAGCTGACGATCTTACCATCACTGGAAGAATAGCTGACAGTTGTTTTTATTTTATTTATGATATGAAGAGTTAACTGTAAAAATTTCATTGAGCATGAAATGACTTTACGTAAATTAATTTTTATACAGGTATATACAAGCGGCTGACGCATAATCCACCATTATCTTTGCAGCTGACTTTTTTTAAAATTATTATCATCATATGAACATTTGTTTTGCAAATTTTCAAGTGACTTGAAATTGTTTTTGGATTCTCTTTTCTTAACGCAATAGACATTTTCTCACGACTAGGTCCACCGCTACTGACGCTCAGATTATTAGATGACTACCTGATAAGAATAGTTTGCGATAATAATTAAACGACCTAAAATGATTGTGTCCTCTGCAACGCTGCCTCCCGGACTACATCAACTTTGAAGTACAATAATTCTGAAACGAGTTACAAAAAAAAAAAAAAAAAAAAATTGTTAAAAGAACCTTAGTTTTATTTTAAGGAATTTTTCTAATGATATACTGCACAATAAGGTACATGGAATTATTTTTGAAATTAGTTACAAAAAATTAAAATTTTATAAATTTTTCAACATTTCTCTTAATAATTTTGATTTGAATTTTTTGGAAAGGTAATCAAATATCAGAATATACTTTGACGTAGTATTTCACTTAATGAAAACCATTTTTCTTCCTTTAAATTATATACTTAAAAGTGTTTATGTGGAGTTTCAAATACGGAAAATACCGTAAGAAATTTAAAAAAAAAAAAAAGAAAGTTTTACTGACGGTTATTTGAGATATCTATCTGTAGCATGTATTATATTTGCAAAATTTCGTTTTCCAAAGGCGTAGAATTTCTGAAAATGTTACAAACCACTCACATTAAAAAATTACAAGAGCTTCTAGAGTTCTTCGGAACCCTAAGAAAAATTAAGATTGAAGTAATACATATGTGTGTGAGTGTAACTATGTGTATGTTTTTCCAAGCATTTTTACAATACATAGTCAATATTCAATAAGTATTATATTGATATTATATCGTATTTGTACATAAACAAAACTTAAGCCCGAGAGCCCGCCGTATGCAAAACCTATGTATAAGATAGATGAACGATTTTATGTAAGTAGTACTACCGCTAAAGGGAGCTTTCTTTAGAATTGCAAAATTTTGTCCGCATGATAAAAATATGACGTGACTTCCGGTTATGGTTTTGTCATGTCATCAAATACATTGATAATATTTACACCAAAACGAAGGTTTCGAGGTGCAAAATAAAAAGATTGAGTGCTACCTTAGTAATTCTCAAACTGAGGCTGCTTTCACTGAAAAAAAACCTTTCAATGAAGGCAGCCACAGTTTCACGAATTTTTAAAATATCGCAGCTTTCATTTTGGTGTAAATATTATCAATGTATTTGATGACGTAACAAAACCATAACCGGAGGTGACGTTATGCGGGCCAAAATTTTGCAATTCTAAAGGAGGCTTCCTTTAGGTCTGGGGTAGTACTACTTACTTACAAAAAATCCTTCATGTACATATCTTATACATAGGTTTTGCATACGGCGGGCTCTTGGGCCATTAGTCATTTTTTAAGAAAGATATTTTCAAGTTATTACTTGTCTTACTTGTCAGTGTCATCTGGATATTTATACTGTTCTGAAAACTTATTATTATTATTTATTAAAAACACTAGTAACCTATTTATATAGATTTGTCACATGTGTAAAAGAACTGCGTGCAGAAGAAAACGATTTATAATTTCTTTAAATCAAAGTATTAAAATTAAAAGTATTTGTATGTGCATCAATAATAAACCGATTGTATATTTTAGAAATGTTTTAAAGGGCATAGCCGGGTAAGATAGGAAAAACGGCCCTTGACGCAAAATTGATTGTTTTTATAGGAAATAATACTTCTTAGCAGCAGATACATTCCTGCCAAATTTCAGTTTTCCGAGGCTAATAGTTTATGAATACACAAACAGACAAAAATTTTCAAAAAAAATTTTTTTTGACGAAATTACTGGGCCGGTTTATTTGAGTTTAATATATATTGTGTACCCACCTAATGACCTGAAATTGTTTTTGGATTCCCTTTTCTTAACGCAATAGACATTTTCTCACGACCAGGTCCACCGAGACTCTGACAGCTGACGTTTGTTTCTATTACTAACCATATTTTGACCATCGATTCCACATAAAATCAAATGGCCTGAAATCACCATCAAAAATGCAACGCTGCCTCCCGGACTAATGTGATTTGTAAGCAATCAAATTATCGCTTAATTGGCTTTTCGGTAACACTAGTGCAAATAACATTGTCAAGTAATTTATTTATTTTCTTATAACCGTTTATTTATTATAAACCGTAAAAAAATACCATAGGTTGCACAGCTGCATGTACTAGGGAACCTTGTACCATGTACTAAGGAACTCTAATTTAATGTGTGTGAAATACAGACTTAGCTAACTTTTATATGTATGTGTAAGTAGCATTCGCCGTTCACATAATATTGTGTTTATATGTAGTAGTCAATGTTGTCATTTCATAAAATGTCATGCCCATGGCATAATATTTATATACATATTTGTTTAATTGTCTCATAAGGGAAAACATCCAAAAACTCGTACTTTTAGGTTTTGATGATTTTTATATTTTTATAAGCTAACAGTGTTGTGTAGTTGGGCTGGGCTATTAGTTTTGCGATAACTGTTGGTTCTGTAAAGTACATGTGGGTAAAGTGAACCACGTGTAAACTACTGTTAGGTTTTGTACAACGTTTTCAAAATTTATAATAAAAAAAATTGATAATTTTCAAAGTTAATCTTATTGTATTTACTTTGCTGCCGCCCACTGTACTTTCTGCTGGCCCAGACTGTACTTTATAATGTGTCAAATTCATTAAATTTTTTTTTTGTTGGTATAACTGCGGTAATGTAATTTTCGCGCTAAACTCGGGCTATATATATCAGTTGATCAGTTATGTTAATTCTCATTTAATTTGGTTTTCTTTTCCGTGATCCCGACCGGACTTCTGTATAATACAGGTACGCTTAAATTATGTTTTTTTTATATTTTTCCATTATTGTAATAATGAAATTAGTTTTTAACATGTAAAATTTTGGTCACATGTAGTTTGGAGGTTATATGTTGAATTCAAACCTTCTTTTTAATTTCAACTTTGACAATGATTAATTTAATTAAATTTACAATTTTATTTACTCAATTTCTTAAATGGACTTCTGTATAATACAGGAATTTTGTAACTAAATATGTGAAAATTTGGTATAAACTTTTTTGAAATGGATGTTGAGTGACATTGTACAATTGTGGAAATTTGTTAACTGGAATGCACATGTTACTTTTAAATGGACAAATTCTGGATGAATTCAATTCGCTGTGGTTCAAATTTGGAATTACATCTGCCTGCCGTGAGTTCGCTTCAACCCTGGACAACCACCAGTTTCAACGTCCTAAGGCCCAGATAATACCGCTTTAAAGTGAATTCTTTAGTTAAGTAATCCTTTTGGCATGCTTTTATTATTTGTTTTTTTGCAACGTGGTGCCTGGTGCTTCTTTAATTAACAAATTAACATTGCTTAGTGAATCTAAAAAACAGTTAACTTTTCTGCAATTCAACTTTCTATTAATTCCTTGTAATGTGTTAGTTTTCATTTAACGTAAAACATTTGAATCTCTATACGTATTAACTTTTCTGTCACTCAAACTTTTGTTAATTCCTTATAATATTCTAAAGTTTTTATTTAATTGTAATTAAGACTACCTACATGACTTACATAACCTACCTAACCTAATCATAAATTTTAATTTATGCATGCATGTATTAGTCAGTAGATATTTGTATCTTGTAAAATTTCTATATCTTTCTTACTTTCTCTTTTTGTAGTTTATTAAAATTATTGTATTTCGTAATTTCTCTATATTTTTTTGCGTTATGCTAATTTTCTTGTTCTTTATTTTATCTTGCTAAAATATTTACTGACTAACTAAACTTTAAAAATTATGTAATTTATTTCTAAGCTAATTTGGTGCTATTTGCAATTACTTTGTAGTTACTTTACAATTTCCTAAATTTTAATAATTTATATTGTTAATTGTTATTAAAACAAGAAATTGTTGTTAATTATTTACTTGTATCAAATACTTTTATCACTTAATTATCTAATTTTTTTTTTTGTACAAAACTTTATATTGGGAACAATCTGAAACTAACCTTCACGACCCTGAAATTGTACCAAAAATTGTACAATTAAACAATTAAACAAAAAAAATATATGTAAGACTGAACTAGCCAAAGCAAATAAATTTTAATTCAAACTGAAAATTTCTATTATTTAAAATTTTCCTTTTATTTTTTTTTAGTGAAGTAAGAAACTTTCTTAACTCAAACAATTAAATTTTTATTTTAAATAAATTTCTTTTATTTACTTTGAATTCTCTAACACTACTTAAAAGATTTTTTCTTGTTTTTCTCCAAATCAATATTGCAATAGGAAAGACGAAAATAACACTAAGTAATAGTACTTTAAATGAGTAAGTACCGTACCTAAATTCGTTTACCTGAACCCGTCATTTTAAAAGTAAATTTATTTTATAATTGTAAAATTCAACCGCCATTTTTGAAGAAGCTTATAAACCGATTTGGACGTTTTAAATTTCTAAGGATAGTACTAATCAAGTACTATCAAACGGTAAAACAAAATCAATGAAGAATCAACTCTGCCAGTTTTTATAGAAAAATTTCAAAATTTTTTCATAAAAAATTGTCATAATACGGATTATTTATTCAGTTAAAGAATTGTCTATAAGGGGAAATCATCTTAGATCATACTACCTACTCGAGTGTCATGAAACTATGAAGTAAAATAAATGGCGATGATTCTTGGAAAAATTTTGTAACAAAAATTAAAAACTTTTGTGGCAAGATTGAGTAAAATACTCATTAATATTAATAGATTTGAGCGTTACTTTATGGTATTCCATATTTGTAAATAATAAACAAATACTTTACTTTGCAAAATACCACGTTTATTTTTGAAACTGTGACAATATTGTTTCGAACCGATAGTTCATTTTCAAACATTTCTGTTTGAAAATGAACTATCGGTTCGAAACAATATTGTCACAGTTTCAAAAATAAACGTGGTATTTTGCAAAGTAAAGTATTTGTTTATTATTTATTATTTAAAAATACTCATTATTTTGAAAATGACTAGAGATAAAGAAAAAATGCAAAGGATGACTACCACAAGAGATATTGAACGATATGAAAGTTTTTAAATTTGTACAAATAAGGGTGGCTGGGAGTTAAATTTTAGGCGATGAAAATTGTTGTACAGGAGTTTGAGAAAATAGTAACTAAAATTTTGACGTCAAATTTTGTTCTCATAATGTTCTAATCCTTTTGATCCTTTTAACAAAAAATTTTTATTACTATACAATATGATCCATAGGCGTCAGTATGAATTAAAGTTAATAAAAGTGAAAAAAGTTAAGCTAAATGATTTAAATCGCAACTTAAACTATGCTTTCAATCCATTTTCCTTTGTACGTAACACCTTCATCGGTTAATAAATAAGATTATTTAACAATTTTTCATGAAACAATTTGAAATTTTCTTGTAAAAACTGGTAGAGATGATTCCCCATTGATTTTCTTTCCTGTTTGATATTGTTCAATTAGTACTATCCATAGAAATTTAAAACGTTCAAATCGGTTTACAGGCTTCTTCAAAAGTGGCGGTTGAATTTTTCCATTATAAAATAATTTTACTTCTGAACTATTGGGTTTAGGTGAGCGAATTTAGGTACGTTACTTATTTATTTAGCGCACTATTATTCTGTGTTATTTTCGTCCTTCCTATTGCCATTGATTTGGAGAGAAACGAAAAAAAATGTTTTAGGTGGTTTACGCATGGGTCATTTTGCCCACATGTACTTTACAGAAACAAACAGTTATTGCAAAACTAATAGCCCAGCACAGCTACACAACACTTGCAGATTATAAAAATACAAAAAAAAATTTAAATCTAAAACTACGAGTTTTTGGGTGTTTCCCCTGATGAGAGAGTTAGCCATTTACAAGTTCTAATTTGATCTGTTTCAACTTGCAATACCTAAAAGTCGATCTTTGTAAAAACTAATACTTATGTATTATGGATTATTTATGATGGTTTTGCAGCTAAAGTAAAGTTCATGATTTTAAATAAATTTTTGATTGTAATATAATTTGCCTTTTTTCACATCTGTCTCTTTTTACAATTTTTTAACATTTTAAAATTGTTTAATAATGAATTTTTGATCTTAGTGAGAAAATTGAGAGACGAAAAAATAAACGGTTATTTGAGATTGTTATTAATTTCTGTTTATTCTCATGTACTTTACTTGGAAACTACCAAATGTGGAAACACACTGTAGATTGTAAACAATTTGGGATACCAATAGGTAATAAACTAATGGCAATCATATTTTTGTAAGTACCTTTTAGATAAATACATATTTATGTGTACGTTAGATAGATTGTGAATAAAAGAAAAGTTTTGTAAAGTGTTTGTGTTGTGTACTAATAATTAACAACAAATGGAAAAATTGCAACCACTGGAAGTTTTTTTTGTGTAAAGTTCTATTGTTCTGTGATGTTCTTTCTTCTGTTTTTTGGCAATTCATAAGTATAGTTTTTAATGTGATTTGTTATTAAATTAATACTGCATAATGCAGCCATGTTTTATAACTAATATCAGAGTGATGTTTTTTGCAATATTCATAATGTCCTGTGATTTGGGAATTCAAATTTCCTGTGAAAAGCTACAAAAATATTTCCATAAACTTATTTTAATCAGAATTTATGAAAAACAGTGTTCGGTTTCCTTTGTCCGATAGTGTACATATCATTTAAACAGTCAGCAGATGTTTACATATAATGGTAAAATAAATTTTTTTTTATTTTTATTTTTAATAAAATGTTTATTATACAGGATGTAAATAATTGTAGTTTGGTCAGAGGCGTATTCAGGGAAATTTATATTAAACGACGAGCTGGTTGGGATGCGATTTTTTCAGATAGCGAATTCGGAAAAAAATTTATGTCTTCGGCAATTATACACCGAGATAAACCATCTGTCAAAAGGACGAGAGTTATTTACTTTACACCCTGTATAAGTTACTAATATACTTACAAGTAAAGGTCCCGAGGCCGGACCTATCGATTTTGATGAAACTTAAATATGTTGTAGAACATAAAAATAAGCGACACGTATTTTTTTTATCTGTGGAAAAACGATATGAAGGGGTGAAATCGCCCTTCAACAAATTGGGGTAAAAATTTAATTTTTCAAATATCTCGAAAACAGTAAGAGATAGGATAGAGCAAAAGTTTAAATTGGCGATATTGCTCTTTTTTAAAGAGCTATTTATTGATATGCAATTTGTTCAAATTACATAAACAGAGGTGGTTGGGGGTTAAAATTTTGGGGTTAATTTTGCAAAAAGGGGGTAAAAAATAAACAATATAAAAATTTTGTTTACAGATTTGAAATCTACGTCAAAAAATCTAATTTACCTGTTGTTGCTCAATGTCCTAATATTAAGTCTAGGGGTAGTTAACTAGGGGTTGACTGTGTCGAATAGTCGTACTGTTTGGGTATTTCAAGAAGTTCTTCTTCATGAAAAATAGTTTAAGACAATTAGAATGATGTAGAAGTGGAATTCTCGAATTCAAAATTCAGTTTGAGCAACGTTGGTGAGGGGATGAGTCAGCCTCTTAAATTACATACTAGTTTTTATACAATCATTTTTACTATTAACAAACTAACAGTGGGTAATAATGTCACACTAAGTGGTTCTGAAGTTGGAGTGTCGTAGATATGTAAGATTTTTATTAGGTTTGCTTAATGATACTTTTCGTTATCGAAAAATTTTGATCGTAAATATTTCGTAAACGGTGGATCGTAGTAAAAAATAACGAAATTTTTGAAGGCTTAAGCGAAGCAAGTTATAGGCATTCCAAACCTATTACGACTATCAAAATGTAGTTTTCGTTATCGAAAATTAACGATATCGAAAATAACGATATTTTCAAAATGGATGATACCAATAAGGAAAAGAAATACCCTTTCAAATATATCATTAGCTACTAAATTATACTTTTCGTTATTAAAATTTTTTGATAAAAATAATTTAGCAGGTGTGAAGGGTTACACTTGTTTTCCTTATAATTATCTATTTTGAAAATATCGTTATTTTCGGTATCGATAATTTTCAATTAAGGAAAACTACAATATCCATTACAAAAAAAACCTAATAAAAACCTTACATACGATAGTCCAACTTCAGAACCACTTATTGCGACATTATTAGGGTGGACCGCGGTTAGTTGGGCAATATTTGGGGAAAATTTGAATAACATCAACTATAATTATAGAAAGATTAGGAAAATGATAATATTAGATATTCTAATTAAAAAATATTCTTATCCTAATTAAAAAATATCTTTATCGTTATTGTTAAACTAAGGTATATTAACCATGAACAAGTTGTCACATATAGTTATCATAAGAAAGGTAAATTGATCATGCAAAAATTACCCCACACAAAAGATAAGACCAAATTACCACACTTAAATGAGTCACTCTTTTCCAATTAACCACATTACAGAGGTAAGTTGAACATGCAAAAATTACCCCACACAAAAGATAAGACCAAATTACCACACTTAAATAAGTCACTCTTATCCAATTAACCACATTACAGAGGTAAGTTGAACATGCAAAAATTACCCCACACAAAAGATAAGGCCAAATTACCACACTTAAATAAGTCACTCTTATCCAATTAACCACATTATAGAGGTAAGTTGAACATGAAAAAATTACCCCACACAAAAGATCGACACAATCGACATGAAATTTGTATACTAGCAATACAAGTGGATATAGAATTTGTAAATAGATAGAAGAAAAGCACCTATACGCTTATGTTTAGATGAATTGTAAATAAAAAAAATAGAGGTATGGGAATGCTATATAATGACTTTTTTAAAATTTCATAAAATTGTTTACAACGTACACTTGATGTAACATTTCATTAATTTTCTCCTAAACTATAAACTTTATATATAAAAAACGTATCTATTTGCGCCTCTTTTAACAATATACATGATAATTTAAAAAAAGTTTTAAAATATATGAAATTTAAAAAAAAAAATGTATCTTTCGTTATTAATGTGAAAAAATTAAGTTTTTAGTTTAAATATACACTCATTTTGCATGTAAGCGATCTTGTTGTATCATCAGCTTTATGCTAGTTACAAATATCGTTGTATGATGTTTTACTACTACGTTATACGGGAATGAATAATAATTACATACACGTAGTACAGTAACATCACATCACAGTATAAATAATAGTAATATACTACGTATATACACTATTATATACTACGTATATACACTATAGTAATATACTACGTAGTATACACTATTATTTAAACTGTGATCACATATCATATGACGTTGTTTTTATTGAACATAATATAGTAGATGACATCGCTTACATACAAAATGAGTGTATGTTCGAACTTTGAAAAATTTTTTCATATTAATAACGAAAGATACAAAACCACAAAAAATTCATATATTTTAAAACTTTTTTTTTTTAAATTATGATGTATTTTGTTAAAAGAAACACAACCCGAATACTTTTTTATAAGTAAAGTTTATAATTTTGTACACTTTAAATCCTTTAACGAAGATCCATTGGAGGGAAAGTCTTGTGCCAGCAGCCGGGGTAATTCCGGCTCCAATAGCGTATATTAAAGTTGTTGCGGTTAAAAAGCTCCTAGTCGAATTTGTGTCCCACACTGTCGGTTCACTGCTCGAAGTGTTTAACTGGCATGTTTTCTGGAACGTCCTACCAATGGTGAGGTATAAATTATATATTGTATAATATGGTTATAAATACTTGTATTTTTATTTAAATTTTTATTTTTATGGTAAGTTATTATTTATATTTTTACTTGCTTGAAAAGTTTAAAGTATACTAGTTAAATTTTATATACTAATATATAAATTATCGTAAGTGTTAAAGTTATTTATTTTTTATATTTTAAATAACGGAGACAGCCTGCCAATTATAATCCTATCGCGGTGCTCTTAACTGAGTGTCGAGATGGGCCGGTACGTTTACTTTGAACAAATTAGAGTACTTAAAGCAGGCTTTAAAATTTAAATAGTGCCTGAATATTGTGTGCATGGAATAATGGAATAGGACCTCGGTTCTATTTTGTTGGTTTTCGGAAGTTTTTTCCGAGGTAATGATTAATACGGACAGATGGGGGAATTCGTATTGCGACGTTAGAGGTGAAATTCTTGGATCGTCGCAAGACGGACAGAAGCAAAAGCATTTGCCAAAAATGTTTTGATTGATCAAGAACGAAAGTTAGAGGTTCGAAGGCGATCAGATACCGCCGTAGTTTTAACCATAAACGATGCCAGCTAGCGATCCGCTAAAGTTCCCCCGATGACTTGGCGGGTAGCTTCCGGGAAACCAAAGCTTTTGGGTTCCGGGGGAAGTATGGTTGCAAAGTTGAAACTTAAAGGAATTGACGGAAGGGCACCACTAGGAGTGGAGCCTGCGGCTTAATTTGACTCAACACGGGAAACCTCACCAGGCCTGGACACCCGAAAGATTGAGAGCTCTTTCTTGATTCGGTGGGTGGTGGTGCATGGCCATTCTTAGTTGGTGGAGCGATTTGTCTGGTTAATTTCGATAACGAACGAGACTCTAGCCTACTAAATAGACGTACTTACCGGCATATAAAAACCCATCTGCTGAATTGTTACTGAATGTTATTTGTATATTTTGTTTTAATATACATCTATAATATGTATGATTTTTTTAAATTTTTTTTTTTTCATTTAATTTTTAATTTTTAAATTACGTAATGATTGTTTTACACTCCAACACGAAATATTTTTAACAATATAATTTTGATATTCTGCATTAATGATATATTTAACATTATACAATTAACTAAAGTGACATCAGTTTTTTGATGTGGTTTTTATCGCCGGCGTACAAATAATTCTTCTTAGAGGGACAGGCGGCTTCTAGCCGCACGAGATTGAGCAGTAACTGGTCTATGATGCCGTTAGATGTTCTGGGCCGCACGCGCGCTACATTGAAAGAATCAGCGTGTTTTCCTCTGGCCGAAATGTCCGGGTAATCCGCTGAACCTCTTTCGTGCTAGGGATTGGGGCTTGCAATTATTCCCCATGAACGATGAATTCCCAGTAAGCGCGAGTCATAAGCTTGCGTTGATTGCGTCCCTGCCCTTTGTACACACCGCCCGTCGCTACTACCGATTGAATGATTTAGTGAGGTCTTCAGACTGGCGCGCGGCAATGTTTTTAAAGGACATTGCCGATGATGTTGGAAAGATGACCAAACTTGATTATTTAAAGGAAGTAAAAGTCGTAACAAGGTTTCCGTAGGTGAACCTGCAGAAGGACCATTAACGAAATATAACAAAATTTGATTTTTGTGATTTTTTTATATATATTAATGTTTTGTTAAAATATTTTGTTTATAAATTCTTATTTTTTATTTTTTTATGCAAGTAAGAAAAATTTATTTTTTTCTATAATTTATTTTTTAAAATATATATTTTATATATAAAATTATAATATTGTAAAAATAAATAATAAACACGTATTTGGATACCAACTTAATATATAAATATGGGTTATAAAGTTTTACATCCAAATGTTAATTTGATTTTTTAATTTTTTTGATATGTGTTTATTTTTATATATCAATATATAATTTTTTTTTAAATTAACAATATTAAAAATTTATTGAATCCATATAAAATAAATAGCATATTCGTAAAATAACATGTTATTTTCAATATGTCTTATTTATAATATAGTTATTTAATAAATAAGTTTTCTTTAAAAAGAAATTTTTTTTTAATGTTTTGTCAAATAAACAAGCTAGCACTCTATCTAATAAAATTTTATTAAACATTATTATTTATTTTTTTTATACAAATATAAGTCAAAGAAAAACAAAAATATTGTTTTTTTATTGCAGTCTTTTTATTATTATTATAATAATAAAAAAAGCATAAATTTTTATTTAATATAAATGTTTTTTTAAAATTTAATAATATAAAGATTACCCTGAACGGTGGATCACTTGGCTCGTAGGTCGACGAAAAACGCAGCTAATTGCGAGTCAACTTGTGAACTGCAGGACACATGAACATCGACATTTCGAACGCACATTGCGATCCTTAGACACAGTTTAAATAATAGTGTATACTACGTATACCCAGTTGAATCACTCATTTTCGCTCTCTGTCCAAATATATTTAAATTGTATACCCATTTCTTTTCCTTACCATTTGCCCTTGAATACTTCCAACACATAAAAAATCTATGCTATGTATCTCTGAAACTCAAGCTTATGTGTAGGGTTATCCAAAAATAATTCAGTGTGATCGATTTTATTTTAATAATTAAATTGTAAATAAGTAAACTTAAGAATTTAAAAAAAATATATATTTAAAAAAATATTATAATACAATTTGGTTTTATACACTGTATGACATGTTGACAATTATGTCAAATGTTAAATTATGTTGATGTTATGTTGTCATACTGATAATTATTTTTCGCCCATTATCAAGATCATTGTATATATGAGAACGTACATTGCTAGTAGAATTATAATTTTAATTTATTAAAAATAACAAACGACTTTAAAGAAATTTATTTAAAAAAAAAAAATATCACTTAACAACAAACGTTATCCTCGTTAATACATCTCAAAATATTCTAATCATGCATCTTTGGGCCTCACTGAGGGTTTCTGTGCGATCTTTGTGTACGACCCAAAAGTGTTGATGGATCAACACTGTTTCAACGTCTTCTTTAGTTTCAACATTGTTAGTCAAGATGTTAATGTGTAAGTATATACCTATTTTTTTATCTATATATTAGGCCAGTTAAAATAAACAAAAAAAAGTTCAAATCTCGGAAAAATTTGCATAGAACTGAAAATTGGTACAGACACCTTAACTGTCCCCAGAAAGTCCCCATCAGTCCTACATGTGCTAAAAAATTTATTTAAGATCAAAGGTCAAGGAAATTGGTTTTTCGTAAATATCTCGCAAATGGTAAAATTTGTGGTAAAAATAGTTTAAATAAATTTTGTAGATTATGCAATTCTCTACAAAAAAGGTTTGAATATTTTTTTCGTACTATCTATCCTTCATGAGATATCGCGAGTTCAAAAATTGGAAAAGTAATATTCTACATAATATACACCCTTTCCTACACCACCATCAAGATAGACTTGATGCATTTTATGTGGTTTCTCTTGTAGGTATGATCCACAATTTGTTTTAATGATTTGAAAAGTTATTTTATTTTATCCTACCTCATATCATGAGCTTTTATCGCGGAATTTTTTTCTGAAAGAATTTTTTTCGATAAAAAATAAATCAGTAACACCATAATATCGTAACCAGCACTCTTAAATATGTCACTAGGGGTATAAAGAGATAATTTTGAACAACGCAACTATAAATTTCATGTTTCTAGCATTAAAATTAGGATTTTGGGAGCTTCAAAAATTTTTTTATTTGTGATGACGTCGTCAAGTTAATTTTTTTTTATTTTTTTATTGTTTTATTTTTTTTAAATATAGCTACATAAATGATACGAATAAAATCTGTAGCTGAAATTTCGGTAACTTGAGTGTCAAATTTTTATTTTTTCTGTAAAAATGGCCAAGTTTGTTTAGAGAATTTGACTTATTTTGCGGATGAAATTTTTCTGTCAGATTTCGCAGCATAAGTACATGTACCAATATGATACTGTAGCAGAATATAGTAAAATAATTTCTCAAAAAATCAAAATAGATCGTGGATTATACCTACAATTAAAACAAAAAATGAGTTAAAAGCACCTTACTCCGACGGTTGTATGGAAAAGAACGTATATTATGCAAAATATAAAATATAAAATCAAATAACAAAAATTGTTTGTCAAAATCGGACATTTGGTTTACATTAGTTTAATTTCGGTTGGACAATTAAGTGGTGCAGTAGATTTTCCAATATCTTTGTTAGTTGACAAATAGAATATTCTAGAACATTTCTCAAAATATGTTATTTGGTCCCTTTTTTGGTAGCCAATTCAATGGCGACGTTTGTTTTTGAATATCTTTGCTAGCTGACGAATAGAATATTCCAGAACATTTGTCAAAATGTGTAATTTGACCTCTTTTTCAATGGACAATTAAATGGTACAATTGATTTTTCAATATCTTTGCTAGTTGACAAATAGAACATTCTAGAATTTTTGTCAAACTACACTGTTTAGTCTCAGTTTTAATAACCAATTCAACGGTGAAGTCTGTTTTTTGATATATCTGCTAGTTGACGTTTATAATATTCTAGAATTTTACGTTACTTATTTTGCATTTGTATTTTGCATATTACGTATACACTTATACAGAATATATGCATATATATCTGCAGTGAAATTTTAAAATTTTTAAAGGCTACGAGACCCTCAGACAATATTACCTACGGCCCTGACTCTAGCTTGGTACATAAATTTTCACCAACACAGACAAACAACAACATACATATCTGTGAGAGGAGAACCCCACTAAATCGCTGACGTCACTACGTAAAACCGGAGTACGTACCATTGGATGGCCACTGTACCTTTATTTTCGTTAACAAAAGCAATTAACCATATGAAATACCAAATTTTTGGAATCTTATGTCGTCTAAGAATCATTTTAGTTAAAGATTATTTAACAAATAGAAAATGAAACACAACGTTTTAATACCGCGTGCTACCTCCCGTGCTCTTGTCAAAGCTTCTATTCGTCTTGCTATACTCAGAATGATATTATCTACAGTCTCCTAAGGCAATCTTTGCCCTTCTTTAATTACGGCATGGCAGTCTGAAGCTCCACCACATTGAGAAGAAGCGGCATTTGAGTTAAAAAATGACAGACCTCTTAAAAAGATTTGCATCAATAATAAATAAGAACAATTCTATGGAAAGTCAATTGATCCATTACTTCAGTATTAATTTAAGTGAAAATGAAAAACAACAGCCAACTTTGTTTAATAAAAATAGGTTTTTATATTCTTTTTTTTTTATGTTCCGCTCATTATGCCGGTGTGTGTAGTATATACGATACTATAAGAACTTCAAATACAATTTTTTGGTAATTAAAATATCTTTTTTGGCTGTTGTCTATCATGTGATAGAAAGCTATGAATAGCTGAACCAGACAAGCAATAAAATAATATAATGAAATCGGAAGCGAATTATAGATTTTTGAATATGTGTTTTCATTTTTACCAAAATTAGTCACGAAGTAACCGTAGAAGAAGAGGCTTGCTGTATCAATCATATTTTTAAAGAGTTTCGTCATTTTGATTGCAAAAATAAAAAATTTGTACCAAATTATTCAAATTCAAATCACATCTATAATTTTTCCTCTAATCAACCAGAAGGATTTTTTTTTTTAATTTGATGATGTTATCAAGTTTACTAAAAAAATAATGGTAGAATGATGAATTTTGTCAGTTTTGCTTATCATAAATTACAAATTGAAATTATTTTTCCATTTCTGACTACGTATGATTCTAGGGTTAACGTAAAAAGTTAAATATTATTAGAATTATAAAAGAAAAAAACTACTAAAACTATAATTACCAATTAATAGAAAAACAATTATTAATAAAAACACATATCAATAAAATCTAACAATATCAAAAATTAAAATTTAAAAACAATATTTGAACTGCTACAGCTCTGAACAAAATCGAAAAGAATAAATCATTTTATAAATTTATATGTACACCCCTCGTTTCTAATCAGCAAAAGCCTACTATATATGTACAACTTCCATCACATACTTCCAGAACAAATCAGAGTGAGAATACTGTATGTAATATACGTAGTATATTACTATTATTTATACTGTGACGTTAGTTATTAGCCCATTCATTGGTAACCTTACAGTTTAAAATGTTTAAAACTATGTATGTATGTGGTTGGTTGGTTGACATCTAAACAAATTGATGAACCTGAGCTCGGATTATTATCAAATACATAAAAAATTTAAAAAACTAGAACTCTTTTTAAAATTATCATCTATTTTTCATTTACGGATATTGTATAGGGTCTTGAGTTTCTGAAGAAAGCCTGGACTTAGGTTAATAAGAGACCTAGGTTAATAATTTGTTCAAATTTCCCAGACAAAATATCGTTTTTTATTTCGCAGTACATAATTAATTAAAATGTGATCTAAACATTTCAAAGAGACAGACACGGGAATATTAGAATATTACATGACTAGAATAATATAATTAAGCATTAACAATCGCCATTAGACTCGTATTTGATATCAGCAATGCCGAAACAAACAATTTTTACATTAATATAGTTAAGTAATAAGTTCGATAATTATACAAGATTAAAAAGTGTGTAGTAAAAAATTTTTATCTGTGACTACCAAATTCAAAATATACTTGGCACTTTTCTTGATGTTAAATACAGACTAATAATGTTGACAATCCGTGCTCTTTTCCTTGTACAAATATAAATTTTACAAATGAATATGTAACTTTTGAAAGATAAACAAGAATGGCAAATAGGTTTCATATTCAAAATCTATGTTTTTATTCTTTCTAAAAAAGACAAATCTAAAAATATGTAGCGTGTGAAGAAATCCTCATATTTTTATACATAAAAACAGAAACTTTTACCAGTGTTAGATATTTTAATATTTAAGAACAGAAATAGTAAAAATTATCAAGAACTGAAGGGGCACAAACTCTCAATAATACAGAAAAATCTTTCTGAATACATTATGGGTGGGGCTTACAATTTAGATAAACTAGTTTCTTTAAAGACATATTATTTAAAGTCTATTCTCCAACTGACTTTACGGGACGTATGCGGGGATGGTACAAATCAAGATCTGATTGGGATATAGAAGTAAGTTATTTTTCTGTTCGTTTAGACAGTTTTCGCTAACTTTAAAGCAAATTTTTAATATTTTTGGCGCGAGAAAAAATATCTTTCTTCTTGATAATTTTTTATGGTATGGTTAATTTCAGTTAAATTTAACCATGCTTCGTCACTTTGAATTTAAATAATTTCCGTTTTCTTGGCTTTATCTCTTTTATTATTGCATTTATGTAAATTTTAAATTTGTAGTTTATTTTTAGAAACGAATAGAAGATTGATTTGTTTCGAATATAAGAATTATTTAATTTTTTAACGAAAGCTCATGATCAATTCTATCGAAATGAGGTATATATTTATAATTTATAAAATTATTGAACTACTATATGTTGTGTATAATAACGAGGTATGCACTTCTCATCTCGTAGGACGTCGCGACCCGTTAAATATTGATTTATGAAATATTTTTGTGCATTGTATATTATATTATAAATTTTTATTTATTTGTGTAATATATGCCTATATTATCTAATTAATTGTTTGGCGGTATAAATATTCATAATATAAGACTAAGTGTAAAAAAATTTTTTTTTACACGTTCATTACCTAAAACGAGTATATATGGGTTTTATTAGGTTTTTTATATTTCTTAATAAAACATATGATTTTATTTGGTTTTTATACCAATAAATCATACCATATTACTGACAGTTTTTAGGTATTAATATGAACAATATTGCTTTTGTCAGCGACGCTATAGCTTTGGGTACTTCCAGGACCCGTCTTGAAACACGGACCAAGGAGTCTAACATGTGCGCAAGTCATTGGGATTAAAATATTTTTTCATCGAAATAGGGTAAACGGTATAGTTATTGAACAAGACACTCTCTTTTGAAGATTATAAGGCTTATAGACTAGTAAAGCAAACTTCCTGATTTTTTAGTTAAACAGAACCTTCTAGTATCTACAGAACTTGTGGATTATGGAAATACGCCAGAAATTAATAAATGAAATTTTTGTCCAATAACTGTATTTTTCTACACGCACAACTTTAATATTTTTTTTTTTCAGAGACTTACCAATATGTAATATGAAAGTTTTATATGGTACATTAAAAAAGACAGGTCTTACTTTATTTATGAATTTTTTCGTTAAAAATAAAGCTACAACCCGTATTTTTTTTTTTTGTACTTTGTTTTGAAAATTTTTATTAACTGTCCAATAACTATACCATTTACCCTATTAATAAATTTTATGAAACCCAAAGGCGAAATGAAAGTAAAATAATTTAAAAAAAAAAATTTTTTTTTATTATAAATTTGAGAAAGGATATATTTAGTCGAATTTTTCCTTGAAAAAATTAGACTTACACAGTCTATACGACAAGAACGGCGAGAGGTGAGAGTAGGGGCGCTATCCGTTTTCGGACCCGTAGAACACGAATATGTAGAAAAAATTTCATATATATATATATATATATATATATATATATATATATATATATATATATATATATATATATATATATATATTCCCGCTACCTTTTAATATGTGTAGGCCCCCCCTATGGAAGTTAAGAGCTCAAATTTGGTAAATGGGGCTCATTCCGATGCACAACAATACTATTAAAGTGGGGTCAAATTTTGAGCTAATTTTGGATCCGACCCAACCTTTAAGGGGGTGGTGGGAGGCGGAAAAGCAATAAAACTTTTCCAAACCGGTTGGAAATATTGTTTCGGTCAATTATCTACAACATATCCAAAATTCAGCTTTCTAGGATGATTTGGTGGGAGTAGAGGGGGAAAAACCGATTTTCGCTGGATCTAACACGCCCCCAGCCCCCCAGAATTAACGTAGAGGGTTGAAATTTGGTGTGTTGATAAAGTTCGTACCTAGGTTGTGCTTTTTGGGGGTTTTAATATTTTACCCCCACCCCCCTCATTTTTAAGCTACAATTTCATGCATTTTAGACGTTTTCGAAGTTTGTACCACTCGCACAGGTCACCCAAATAAACCTAGAGGGCTGAAATTTTGTATTCGGATTGAGTTAGTATCAAGGGGGTGCCTTTTGGGGGTCTCGACTTTTAACCCCTACCTCAACCATTTTTATACCCAAAAGAACATGATTTTTCTTGTTTTTTAACAGTTTCGTTCGGGTCAAAATCTCCCCAAATAAACCTAGAGGGCTGAAATTTTGTGTACAGGTTAAGCTAATAGCTAGACACTGTTTTTTGGAGGTTTCAACTGTTAACCCTTACCCCTACGATTTTTACGCCAATATTTCCTTAATTTTTTTGCTTGTTTTCTAACACGTCTAGAGACTCTCTAAGGAAACCTGAGGACTGAAAATTTGTACGTGTATTCAGTTAGTGTGCAGCTAGTACCTTTTAGGGAGTCCACATTACTTTTCCCCCCACTTCTCCCATTTTTACATCGGAATTGAATGCTATTGTTAAATGTGTTTTAAATGCATTATTTTTATTCTAAATACAAGTAGGCGAATAGTAATTTTAAAAAATTAAAAAAAAGTGAATATAATTTTTTAACAAATGAAATACATACATATTAAGTAATTTAAAAATGTTATTAAAGTCACTGTTTATTTATAAATTAGGAATTTTGGATTTTTATTATTTATAAAATAGAAATTTTGGATTTTTTTGGAAAGAAAAAATATCTTCATAAAAGCCTTCCAGTTTACTATTTAAGTTCCTTTTTTAATATTTAAAAATAAAACATAAAGGCAATTGGCGGATAAGCATGGGTAGAAATGCCCTCGTACGAATTGTGTTGGCTTTTTCCCTGTTAACTGCTATGGGCACAAAATTGAAATTTACTGAGATTCAGCCCTTAAAAACTTAAAACCTTTTTTTAAAGTCCCGATCAACCAGACACTCATCATCCGTTTTGAAACCACCAAAATGACAAATCGCTTGTGGACTTTCAATTACATTTCGCTTGTAGACACTCAATACCGAAGATGAAAGGAAAAATTCGACTTCCGTGATGGGGCTCCGCTGCTCACGGCGTTTGTTTATTATGTATTAAATATAGCACTCCCAGGGCATCTTATATTATTCTTATAATTTTTTTATAATTTTTATTATGAATAAAGGTGCACCTAGAGCGTACACGCTGGGACCCGAAAGATGGTGAACTGTGCCTGGTCAGGGCGAAGTCAGGGGAAACCCTGATGAAGGTCCATAGCGATTCTGACGTGCAAATCGATCGTCGAAACTGGGTATAGGGGCGAAAGACTAATCGAACCATCTATAATAGTAGCTGGTTCCCTCCGAAGTTTCCCTCAGGATAGCTGGCGTTCATCATTCAACGAGTCTCATCCGGTAAAGCGAATGATTAGAGGCCTTGGGGCAGAAACGACCTCAACCTATTCTCAAAATTTATATGGGTAAGATCTCTAGCTTGCTTAAAATCATATATTAATTTTATTTTAATTTTATATATATATATATATATATATATATATATATATATATATATATATATATATATATATATATATATATATGAAGCTATGAGAATAATATTTTTAATTAAATAATATTTATGGATCAGAATGCCAAGTGGGCCACTTTTGGTAAGCAGAACTGGCGCTGTGGGATGAACCAAACATAGAGTTAAAGCGCCAAAATCAACGCTTATGGGATACCATGAAAAGCGTTGGTTGCTTAAGACAGCAGGACGGTGGCCATGGAAGTCGGAATCCGCTAAGGAGTGTGTAACAACTCACCTGCCGAAGCAACTAGCCCTGAAAATGGATGGCGCTGAAGCGTCGTGCTTATACTCTCTCGTCAATTGTTATTATAGATATTTATTTTAAAAGATATTATAGATATTTTTTATAAAAAAAATTTTAAATATCATGAAAACTTGACGAGTAGGAGGGTCGCGATGTTGTGCGCGGAAGGATTGGCCGTGAGGCTGTCTGGAGCCGCCATCGGTGCAGATCTTGGTGGTAGTGGCAAATACTCCAGCGAGGCCCTGGAGGACTGACGTGGAGAAGGGAAACGTGGAGAAGAAACATTACAACGAAATCTGGAGTAAGACTTCCGACCCTGTTGTTCCCGCCTCATATAAGCTGCAAGAACATACGCCGATGCAGCTTGACGACGTTTGCCCCCGTATTATTTTAAAACAGGTGCGCAAACGTGTCACCCGCACGAAGAAAGACACAGCCGCCGGGCCAGATAACATCTCTGTGAGAGCGCTCAATAGCCCGGTGGTTCTACGACTGCTCCATCTCTTTTTCAACATACTCCTTTCTACCGGAAAGACACCAGTCAGATGGACTGGGAACCGAACGACACTCCTCCGTTATCGCTTTCAAACTGCGAGTTGATGTAGCAGCGAACAGAACTTCATTAAGGCGAGCGCACCCCTAGGTGGATCCAGTGTGTAGAAAATGTAAAGAAAAACCAGAGACTAGGGCACATACTTGGGCAATGTAGTTTTAATAAACAGGCCAGGATCCGCCGCCACGACGAGCTTCTTGACTTAGTGGAGGAGAGAGCCAAGCGGCTAAAAGATGCGGAATTGACAAGAGAACCAAGACTGGAAGTAAATGGGATTTTCAAACCTGACCTCGTGATAAAGAGCGGGTCTCGGGTGCTCGTGGTCGATGTTACCGTCCGCTATGAGGATGGAAATCTCATTGAAACCGGCAGGCAAGAAAACCTAAACAAATATATCCATTTGATTCCGCATCTTTGCGAAAGGCTTAGTGCAGAAACAGGGACAGTTCTACCATTAGTCTTCGGGACTAGGGGAGCTCTGCCCAAGCCTACCATAGAAGCACTCTCCCAATTGGGCATTACGGACAGAAAGACCCTCCTAACCATGTCATTAATTGCGATTCGTTGCTCAATAGAAATATACCATGCTTTTATGGATTATGACGCTCCCCGGGACCCAGCACCGCCAGGGGTTCCACCATAGGTCGGTTGGTACCCATCGTTTTATTTGTACCTCACTCGAGGTACTTTTTATCTTAGTCGTGTTTTTAACTTTACGATTCAAATCGAATCGTATTTTAATCCATTCATTCTATCACCGGGGTAACGTATTTTAAACCATTAACCAAGCTGCCCGTTCATCAGGTTTAGACATCAGAGTTTGAGGTAATAGATTAATAGAATACTAGTTTTTTAATAGGTTACTAGCTTTTTAATAGGTTCTGCCCCTTCGCCGAAATTTTAGCAACACTGACCAAATCACTCGGTTTCCTACCCTAGAGGTAGGCTCGGTCTGAAGTAGATAGATTGCAGTACACACTAAGGATATGGACTACACGCCACTATACTGGTTATAGTGTACGTTGTGGTACCGGACTTCGCATCAGCTTTTAATCTTTGACCAAATTACCTAGCCCTCTGTCGCCATAACTTGTTCGGATTGAGGCTAGCAGAAACTATTGTGATAGCATTGCCCCACTCATCCTTCATTTATCGTTTTTATTGGTCGCCCACCCCCTATACAGATGGGTCTTGGTTTTAATTAGTTTTAAACACTTTTAACTTTGTTTTAGTTGGGTTGACAAGTCGGTACCGACTTTGTTCCTTTATTTGCATATTTTGCCTGAACCTAGGCCTGTCCGTCAACAGGCATTGCATAGGTTGAATATGCAAACACCAAGCCTGGACGGAAGTGTGGCGCCTCCACGTTGCTCCCCGCGGTAAACGGTTTGACGGCCGGCCAAGACCTAAGCACTTCCGTCCCGTAATTCGTTCATTCCGGCAATAATTAGATGATATTTGTTAGAGTTGGTGCGTGCGAAGGCGTTATGTTGCACCAGCCTGTTGTTACGAGTGGCGACCTACGCTAAGTTGACGCACAGCGTCTAGTAATATAGCCGAATGCCTCG